>JBAMBK010002324.1:0-210682 GCA_037043435.1 Drosophila suboccidentalis
AATTTATAATTTAATCGACAGCATAATCTTTTAAAAACTATTACTTAATATATACATATCAGTAGAATATGACACGAATTTAAATTAAAACAAAAAGTTTGTTTGAAAACTTAAATTTTCATTTTAAAAATTTTCATTTATTTCTGGAAATTTTTTACTTTTTTTTTGATTACGCAACTTTGTTAAAATTTCAAATTTAACATTTAAATTCACATCAATTATTAAACACAATTTGTTTTCTCTTATTAAAAAAGATAATTGAGAGTAGAAGTAATGATAAGGTTGACAAGCATCGAATTTTCATTCTCCATCATTTTCTGGGCCTTATCATCATCACAGCTCGCTTCAGAGAATATTCAAAGCCCCGAAAGTCCTTCCAGTTGATGCCCTCTCCAAATATGTTATCCTTGTACTTGCCAGTCAAGTGACTGTGGGAATAATGTGAATATTAAATTAAGTGTGATAAGAATATTCATTGTATCTGTTACCTGGTATGACATGATTTGTACCACCAGGCGCCAAAGTATAGATCAGCACAGTTGCGATTATAGAGATCATTATCCCGATCGTAGGTTGTGAACTTCATGCCGTGGTGAGCCCTCAAGGAATCCCCAGCACTTCCACTTGCCGAGCCGAGTGTGTGTAAGTTGTACGATTCGTTCTCATTGTCAATTGCAAACTTCTCATACAACTCGTACTTTTCATTGCCATCAAAGTCCTCGACAACTACCAACAATTCCTGGGTCTGCTCTGAGGTCAGAGCGTGCAATTTGTCCAGGCCCAAAAAGAACTCACCCTGAAGATCGCCAAAGCCATTTTTGTACGTATTCCAATTGCGATGGAAATTAACACTGCCGTCCATACGGCGCAGGAAAACCGTCCAGCCTCCACCATGAGTCTCCACATCGCACGGCACTCTGAAGGGTTGACTACTGTACCTGGGCACCAGAATCTCGTGGATGCCATTCCGCTTTGACTTTGCAGTGGCTTCAACACAATCACTTGGATACGCTTTCTCACTTTGATTCAGTCTCTTCAAAACATCATCGAGCAGCTTTCGCAGTTCATCTTGTCCCGCTCTGATTTGAAATAAATATTTTAGTTTAGAATGCATCACAATATTCAGAAATACTCACTTTAATTCCTCTATTGTGGATCTCTGCGAGAGATGTATGGAAACAAACGGTTCATCATTTGGCGTACACTCGAAGAATTTGAAACTGAATGCATTTATAAATACGATTATGCACACAAAGTTAAGAAACATCTTCGCAGTTGTCATATATTAGGTCTGAGCGGATCATCGTTTGACTGAAGCTTATACGTATATAGTTTCGTTATTTGCTGTAATCTTACGATTTCTTGGAATTATTGAATTGGAATTACCACACATAATAAGGTCATGGAAAAATGATTGCTGAGCTCAACTGCAGATAGAGTTGAAGAACAAATACTTTATTTTAAAAAAGTCTGAGATTATCCTTATCAAATCGTTTAAGTAACCTCTTACTATTATTTCACACTTACAATTAAAAATATATATATATATTGGGGTCGTTGATTTCTCCTTCTGTCTATATCATACTTTCCACACAATCATGTTCACGCTAGTGACGAAAGCAGGAAGAATGATAAGTTTACTGCGACTTTCCAACCAGGTCAATTTTTATGTCAAAAACATTTCCATGCCCTAAAATTTCTTATATCTAATTTTGTGACGAACCATATAAAATTTGCAAATATAAAACAAAGTTTTGCATTCGGCACTGCGTAAAAAAGTCATTGTTTTTAGGAAAGAAAAATCGCGAGCTTTTTGCGCAATGTGCCGAGTGCCAAATTGTTTTTAAAGAATAAGTTATACTCACAAATTGAATATCGTTCGTCACAAAATGGCATATAAGTTATTTTGGGGCTTGGATGTGCTTAAGTCACCAGTCTTTTACCACGAAAAGATGTTTTTTATAGAAGAAAGTATTTATTTTTTGCGCACACAATCATAAAACAATTTTCAAATTGCAAACATGAAACTCTGGGTCATCACACTCTGGGTCTTATCATCATCAGGGCTCGTTTCAGTGAATGTTCACGATTCCGGAATGTAACCCAATTGATGCCCTTGCCGTAGGTGTTATCTTTATACGTGCCCGTTAATTGGCTGTAAGCAATCGATTACTTAGTTTCTTATCTTCAAGAGAGTTTGATTCCTCTTACCTATCATGACATGCTCTATGCCACCAAGCACCTGTAAACTCCTCGGCGCAATTTCTTGTGTCATCCGTATCATGATCCCGATCGAATGTGGTGAATTTTCGATTAAGATGATACTTAAACGAGTCCCCAGCAGTGCCAGTTGCGTTTCCCAGCTTGTTTAGGATGTATGTTTCCAGTTCATCGCCTATTGCAAACTCCGAATACATTTCATACCTCACATCACCCGTAAAGTCCTCGAGGAGAACAATCAATTCCTGACTCTGATCTGTGGTGAGTGCATGTATTTTGTCGAGACCCAGAAAGAACTCGCCTTCAATATTCCCAAAGCCATTTTTGAAATCCGTCCAATTGCGGTAAAAGTTCTCACTTCCATCCGTTCTCCTCAAAATGATTGTCCAGCTGCCTTCGCGAGTTTCCGCATCGCAGGCAACTTTGAATGGCTGATTACTAAAACTGGGAATGAGAATTTCAAAGACTCCACTGTGCTTGAAGACAGAGGTTGTTTCCAACCGTCCATACGATCTTCCCAACTTGGACTGATCGATTTTTCTCATTATTACATCCAATATATTCCGTTGTATTTCTTGCTCTGATCTAAATGCAGATTTTTGGTTAGTATGCAAGTATTTTAGGTTCTGGAAATACTCACTTTAACTTCTCCATTTGTGCATTGAGTGTATTAATTGCCTTAGTCACATTGAATTCAGAAATTTCAATACACTCAGCGCTCAAATTGAATATATTCAATATTATGATAATGTAGCTTATTTTTAGCAACATCTTTTACACTGCGTCTGGGCGAAGACTGAGCTGAAACTTAAATAATATGAATACTTATTGCGAATTGCAAACGTTTCTTATCATCTTTATTACATAAAAAAATTATTTATTTATAGATAACAAAGTGTTTTTACAACATATAAACAGTAGCGGACAAAAAAAACCGGACACCATAAATGAGGGGTTTTTGGAGTTTTTCAAAGTGTTAATTTATTCGACCAGAGGCAAAACGCCTAGGAACCGTTTGAATTGATACAAAACTTTCCTTAACCCATTGAAGTTTTCGAACTTTTGTAAAAGTCTTCTTTCGAAACTTTTTTCCTCGGGCTCCAACAAAAAATGTTTGGAACCAAAAAAATACTTCAAATTCAATTCTAATAGTGACTGAAATTTCAAAAATCTCTTCGATAGTATTTTTTATGATTTTTTAAATTCGTAAAAATTTCTATTTCAACCCCTTTTTCCTTCTTTTCATACAAAAAGTAGCATCAGGAATATTTTTTAAAATATCATAAAGTCCTATGGTCGAATAAATCAACACTTTAAATTTTATGGTATCTGGTTTTCTTTGTCCGCCACTGTATACTCGTACTTATTTTTTTTTTTTTTTTTTTTTTTTTTTTTTTTTTTTTTTTTTTTTTTTTTTTTTTTTTTTTTTTTTTTTTTTTTTTTTTTTTTTTTTTTTTTTTTTTTTTTTGCAAACTCCGAATACATTTCATACCTCACATCACCCGTAAAGTCCTCGAGGAGAACAATCAATTCCTGACTCTGATCTGTGGTGAGTGCATGTATTTTGTCGAGACCCAGAAAGAACTCGCCTTCAATATTCCCAAAGCCATTTTTGAAATCCGTCCAATTGCGGTAAAAGTTCTCACTTCCATCCGTTCTCCTCAAAATGATTGTCCAGCTGCCTTCGCGAGTTTCCGCATCGCAGGCAACTTTGAATGGCTGATTACTAAAACTGGGAATGAGAATTTCAAAGACTCCACTGTGCTTGAAGACAGAGGTTGTTTCCGCACAACTGCGTCCATATGATATTCCCAACTTGGACTGATCGATTTTTCTCATTATTACATCCAATATATTCCGTTGTATTTCTTGCTCTGATCTAAATGCAGATTTTTGGTTAGTATGCAAGTATTTTAGGTTCTGGAAATACTCACTTTAACTTCTCCATTTGTGCATTGAGTGTATTAATTGCCTTAGTCACATTGAATTCAGAAATTTCAATACACTCAGCGCTCAAATTGAATATATTCAATATTATGATAATGTAGCTTATTTTTAGCAACATCTTTTACACTGCGTCTGGGCGAAGACTGAGCTGAAACTTAAATAATATGAATACTTATTGCGAATTGCAAACGTTTCTTATCATCTTTATTACATAAAAAAATTATTTATTTATAGATAACAAAGTGTTTTTACAACATATAAACAGTAGCGGACAAAAAAAACCGGATACCATAAATGAGGGGTTTTTGGAGTTTTTCAAAGTGTTAATTTATTCGACCAGAGGCAAAACGCCTAGGAACCGTTTGAATGATACAAAACTTTCCTTAACCCATTGAAGTTTTCGAACTTTTGTAAAAGTCTTCTTTCGAAACTTTTTTCCTCGGGCTCCAACAAAAAATGTTTGGAACCAAAAAAATACTTCAAATTCAATTCTAATAGTGACTGAAATTTCAAAAATCTCTTCGATAGTATTTTTTATGATTTTTTAAATTCGTAAAAATTTCTATTTCAACCCCTTTTTCCTTCTTTTCATACAAAAAGTAGCATCAGGAATATTTTTTAAAATATCATAAAGTCCTATGGTCGAATAAATCAACACTTTAAATTTTATGGTATCTGGTTTTCTTTGTCCGCCACTGTATACTCGTACTTAATTATCACTGTGGACCGCAGTCCTCGCTAGTGACGAAATCGATTTTGAAGTACTTTCATTCGAATATTTTTTGAAGAATATCGAATATTAAATATATCGACTCGCTTCGCAGTTTGGATTTATTTCATTGATTTTCTTACTTTTCCTTGTTTTTTACTTGTTAGATTTACTTGTGAGATTTGAATTATTTAAATGGTTTCACATTCAATTTTAATGTTCATTTAAAAAAATAGTTAGTTTTCCATCACTATTAATTGTTAATATTGAGTAGTTATCTTTAGCTTGATTTCTAGAGCCGCATCAAGTTCATAGGTCATTATCGTGGTTATTACACATGCACATTCCACACATAAACTGCAGGCTCTGACGGGAACGGAAAGCATTGCGACGAAAAATTAATCATACGCTCTGATTGGCAGCACACTCCAACTCGAAGGGGACTTCAATTGACGGACGGACGGACAGACGGAAGTACGATGGGAAGGGGTGAGTGAGGGGAGAAAAAAGTAAAATATTATTGCGGAACACAAAAAGCAAATTAATTTTTCATAAAAGGCAAACCGCGAGCCTGGTTTGGACGGATCGTTGCCTGACTTGGTTGCCTGCCTCTTTGCCTGCTTCGTTGGTTGCCTCCCAAGTGCCCCCCACGCACAGTGGGAACATTGGAAATAAAAGCATATTTAAAGTGTCGCAAAGTAAGGAGAGTGGCGAAGTAAAGAGAGCAACGCACTCAATTGCAGTGTATGATAAAAGTCTAGCGCTGTACGATCTCTTCTCATTGAACGCAGCTCAGCGACTGACATCAGAAAGCATCAGCCGATCAGATGCTTCGCGAGAGAGCAAGAAGCCGAAGGTGCGTTTCGTGAGAGAGCAAGCCGCCGAACGTGCTATTTATAGAACTCAAGCATTCCCCCTCACTCTCTCTCTCTCTCTCTCTGTACGTGTGTCGTCGACTGCGACGCTGGCAGTATTTTGAGCTGCTCTCCCATAAGATAGGCTTTTGGCATTTTGGACACCACTGAATTAAATGCTTAAAAATAATAATTTAAATAAAACACATAGGAAAAGAGCAGACGAAGTTGAGGTTGTTAATTAATACAACCTAATTTAGGTGTTTGTGCCACTGTGCAGTGTCTGCCTGGTTTCTGGTGGTTTATTCTGTTGTGGCAGGATGCAGAGTCATCTCCATCTCCCTTTGAAGGGTGCCAAGCAGCAAAGGACGTATTTATATGTATGTAGGTTGATGTTGCTTCAACCGATAGCAGCACACGCATTCACGTATGTGCACCTGCAACACACACACACTCTATATACACTCTCTTACACACACACGAGAGAGAGCTGCAGCAGCCGCAATTAATTTCCAATGCACGCTTTATGCGCCTTCTCCTTATTGCGGTTCGATGGCATTGCTGTGAATTTTAAGCCCGTTCTGTTTGTCCTGCTGGGCGTGGGAAGAGGAAAGAGGGAAGAGAGGGGAAGGTGCAAGTGCAGAGAGGCGTGTTAATTGCCACGCCAAATAAGAAATGAACCGTGTGGCAAGAAGAAGAGCAGGACGAAGAAGCAGAGGAAGAGAGGACACTCCATCTGATCGAATAACATTCGCGCGGCTAATTCATGTTTTACTTATGCCTTCCGTTGTTCAACTAATTAGTCCACTTTGGCTAATTACTTGATTATCAGAGTACACACAGAGAAATACTCTGTATAATATTAATATTCACGCTTTAATTTAAATACATTTTCGTTTGATTTAGCTTAAAAGCATAATTGAAATATAAACTTAGTGAATTTAATCGGTTTCATGTTAAGTATAAATTGGCAACATATTTAAAATAAATCATGAAAAAAATTGCATTTTAAATATTTGAAACAAGGCGTTAGTAATGAAATTTAAAAACAAATGAATACAGTTAATATAAAATAGCTTCAAATAGGAATTAAATTAAATTAAAATTTAAAATGAAATTACAGCACCTTAAAAATGTAATATTAATTTCACTTGTGAAAATTTTTTTTTGTATTTATTTATTGTTATTTAATGTCGGCTAAAAGCAGTTGATAAGTAAAATTATTAAAAATCAAATAAAATTAAGTTAGACTGAAATGATATAAGCTGTATATAAATTAAATATATATTTTAACTGAAAGAATATAGATAAATATTATATATAAAAAGTGTAAAACTCTGGATGTGTTCAAAATATTTTTAAATAATTCAACATTTATTTCAAGGTTTAAGAAAAACCTACAATATACGTATATAATATTTAAATAATTATTTATTGTTAAGAAAACTGATTTTAGTTGTTCAACTGATTGATTTTTTACATATTTAATGTCAGCGAAGCGTGATTTCATTTTTAATTGAGCTCATTTATATTCCCATTGCCATAATAAAAAGAATGTGAATTAGTGATAAGTTTAAATCCAAATTGTAATCATTTTCTTGGCCTTATCAGCATTACAGCACTTTGCAGGGAATAATCAACTCCTCGAAAGGAACGCCAATTGATGCCTCTGCCCGTAGAGTTGTTGTTGTAGACACCAGCCAAGTTACTGTGCAAATAATCATAAATTAACTACTAGAAATAATTACTAGAATCACAAGTTAGTGTACACACCTGTCATGACAGCCTCTGTACCACCAGGCGGCTGTATAAAATTCAGCACAGTGTTTATTGGGCTCCCGATCATTATCCCGATCATAGGTTGAGAATCGCATTCCATGATGTTTCCGCAACGAATCTCCAGCATCTCCACTGGCTCTGCCCAGTGTGCGTAGTGCAAAGGATTCCTCTTCGTCCCCAATTGCAAATTTCTCATAGGTCTCGTAGGTCACATTACCTTGAAAGTCCCCAAGGACAACGAGCAACTCTTGACTCCTCTCCGAGGTCAGTGCGTGTATTTTGTCCAGGCCCAGAAAGAACTCTCCATCCAAGTCCCCGAAACCCTTTTTGTACATATTCCAGTTGCGATGGAAGTCGACACTTCCATCCATTCTCCTCAAAATGATTGTCCAGCCTCCTGCCCGGGTTTCCGCATCACAAAAAACATTAAAAGGCCGTCTACTAAACTCGGGAATGAGTATTTCAAAGATCCCATTAGTTTTAGCCTCGTCACAGTTTCGGGGATAAGATCTCAAATTGTGTTTATCCGATTCCTTAACAAGTCCATCTATTAATTTTCCCTGTCTCTCCTGTTCCGCTCTAAGAAATAATTATATTTGTTATAATTATTTACAATTCATTTTAAGGCTTACCTTAGTTCGGTTAATTGGGAATTTATTGATAGAAATATATTTGTTTCATTAAGTTCGGAAATTTGTATTGCTTTTGAAAATGAACTAAATGTATTTAATACAAATATTACACAAATAATTTTGAAGAACATTTTGCAAGCAAGTTTCTGAGAAGACTGATAGAGTTAACATTTGACTTGAGTAGAAGTGGTGAATAAATTCAAGATTTCATTGTTATCACTCACATTATATACTTTATATATGTGTGTAAGCAAACTCGTATATAAACCATACAAATTGAGCAGCGACAATTCCCACGCTTTTTAATTTGATAAAAATGTTGAGTTTAAAAATAACGAATAAATATATTTATTTTTCTCAAGTTCAGGGTCTCGAATCAAGCGTTCTTTTTATACCCGTTACTTAAAAATAAGTAAAGGGGTACATTGAATTCGTTGCAATATATGTAACAGGCAGAAGGAAGCATTTCCGACCCTATAAAGTATATATAATATATTCTTGCTCAGCATCAACAGCCGAGTCGATTGAGCCATGTCCGTCCGTCTGTCCCGTTTAGATTGTGTTTGTATTAGTTTCAATGTTTCAATAATGTTTGTGTGCAAGTTAAGAAATTACACTGTTATTTCATGTCAAAGTAACTTAGGCCCTAGGTGCAGGATATTCCATAGTTGTGCAATCTCCAAATGAGCTTGCTTTCTTATTTGCTTCTTACTTTGGATCATCATTATATTGAAACAAACCGATGACTGAATACCCTCTTTTATTTGAATTCTCTTAAAATATATGTAAATACACGTATAGAGTTAAAGGGTGTTCAGAAGATATCAATTTGTACTGATGAATAACATTTCATAAAGTCGAGACTTTGAATTTTATTTTCTTGACCGTATCTTTATAATTACTTTTTTAAGAGAGATCGTGGTATCTCGAAAACCATTCCAATTGACGCCCATTCCCATTTTGTTGTTATTATACGATCCCGTCAATTTGCTGCAAGTATTCAAATTTATAAACATAGCTTTAAATCTCAATTAACATTTCTTCATGCCTAATAAAAATAAATATTTTCTAATTTGTAAACATTTGAAGAAAACTATTATTTAACCCAGAAACTCGTTGTTCCTATGTTACTAAATAATAGAAACTTGAATCATTTTGACATTTCGAACCAAGTATTAAAAATTTCATTAATTTTATTTTATTTTTTTTAGATTTACATTATCTATTAACAATATTGGGCCAGCAGAACGGTAGTTATGCCTGATTTAAGTTTAAAAAAACAATGCAAGTGCCTAAAAGTATACAATGAAAAATATTTCAAATTTATTTAAATAAATAACGGATATTCTATAGTCGGGAACTCCATTAAAGCCTTTTCCGCTTGTTTTATTGATTTTATATATTTGAATATTTTAATGAATAAAGAAAATAATTCTTAGTAACGATGTTTAGCAATTTTTACAATTGGAAAGAAATGTATTCAAGTTGCTTAAGACTTTCATAAATCTCCCCAACTTATCGACTATAATGGTTGATCTTTTGTATGGAATAATTCGAAGTAAAGTTAAAGTTAAGTGTTTGCTGACGTCACAGTTGAAAAGTCATTCACAATGATTGCGTTTGTTGCCTGCCAAATTGAGCGCAAAAGCCTTGACAGACACCTGAATAAAGCCGGCAACGCGATGGAGGTGAGCAAGTGACGAGGGAGGGAGACAACAGACAAGAGACATCAGTTCAGGTGGCATCAGTTCCGACTCGTTTCAGTTTGAAGTTTACGCTATTTGACAGCTTTTTTTTTGGGGGGGGTTGTGTGGTAAGAAAAAGTTGAAACTGTTTTCGAAAAACAATGACAACAAATGTTTTGTGAAGCTCGGACTGAAGAGAGGCAACTGAGGGGTGACTAGTGTATAAATCGAAATATTATCAAGATGCCGTCGGGTCTAGAATGTCTCATCTCATCTCATCTCATCTCGACTGCTGTTAAATTGCTGGCGAAGCTCAAATTCAACGCGAGAGAACTGGGAGAGCGAGGAGACGAGGGGAAAAAACCCCATCAAAAGAGATTTTGGTAAACAAGTTTTTACCTACGCCAAAAGCTACATATGTAAGCATTTTACATACACTGCGAGAAAACCCGAGATTTCAATTTCACAGTCCGCAAACATTTCTTAACTCTATAAAAAGGCTTAAAATTAACAGATTTCGTTAAATACAAAGAAGAAATTGAATAATATTTCAATATAGTACACGGAAAAAAAAATCCGGGATTTTTAGCCCGAATTTAATCCGAAACGTTGTCAGAAGTGGGGTAATCTCTCCCAAATTCAATCCTGAAATTGTGTAAATCAGGCTAAAAAATTTGTATTAATTAAAATGTTTTTCGTTACATTTAAAAAATTTTTTTTTAAGATTTTTTTTTTAACTCCTTTTTTAAACTTTTTTTTTTTACATTTTTTTTTTTTAATTGACGGGTGGAATCGAACACAGGCTTTTTTTCTATCTGGAAGTTCTAATTATGTGACAGGCCGGCGACTCTAGCCACTGAGCCACCGGACCCGTTGAACTGAGAGAGGCCCAAAGAGAATTTTCCTCTCGCGCTCAGCAAATGTGTATTTTCCCATTTTAATCCCGATAAAGGCTTGATTATTCAGCTTAATCCTGAACACATACTTAAAAAATGCCGGCTTAAATCAAGTATTTTAGGCTTGATTTTAGAATGGCATTTTTTTCTGTGTAGACCTAACTACGAGTACATTTTAAAATACCCTGTAGTTATAATGTCAAAATGCACGAACTGAAAAAACTTGATATTGATCAAACTTTCAACTAAAAAGATTACATATTACGCGATTTGTGCTTAAAATACTTGGGACTTTGAGTAAATTCAATTGCATAGTCATTTTTAATGACTTTTAATGAATTCATCATTATAATTATTATTTTTTGATAATTTTTATTTTTGAGCAAAAGAAAATAATGAGCTAAATAATAAAGGGCTGTTTTTGAATTGGTGACAAATCAGTATTTGAAGACTTTTATAAATTGAAACTATGTGAGATAGATACAGTCGAACTTCCCTAAGTCGAATCACCATTATCCAAAGAAATGGTTCGAGTTATGGAATTATTCGACCTATAGAGTTCATTTTCTTAAGTTTATTAAGTTTACTGCCACTCATTTAGCTCGAGTTAGAGAGAAATTCGAGTTATAGAAGTTCAACTGTATATATATTTTTATTCACAAAAACGTTAAAGCATGATTTAAATAATGTATTGAAGTAATTTTTTAACTTAATTAGTGTTATTAACTGACTGTCATTTTTTTGAGTGTACATCAATATGAATATGTATATAAGTAGCAATATATTTATGCGAAATTTATGTTCTATATGTTTTCTATTAGGTTGAGCTTGTGCTTCATTTGTAGTCGATGTTTTTTTGTGCCTAAGGCTACGCTTGACTATCTCAAGTACAAGTATAAATAACATAAAAATGAAGCGAATTCAACCTCAAAGTTCAGTTGAAATAGGCACTCAATAGATCTCGAACCAGGAACAAGAGCAGAGCGAGTAGGGAAAGAGCGGGGAAAGGGGAGGAGGGTTTTCATGTGCATACGAAATGGCCGCTGGCTGCCGTCAATAGACGATGAATTTAAATATGCCCCAAATTGAGTATTGGGCACGTAATAAAAAGAATAAAAAAAGAGAAGAGAGAGAAGAGAGAGACAAAGAGAGAGAGGGGGAAAGCTGAAATGGCCCTGGCCGTGTTATGTATGGCATCGTAAATAAACCCTTTTTTTACTTAATCCAAATTCGTCCCCGGGGAACAATTTGTTACACAATTTAAAGCAAGAGCTAAAAAAAATACATACATACATACATACATACGTATATATAACAAGAGATGCTCCAGAGTTTATTTTATACTTGAAGTGGCCGGAACTGGACAGGCGTTTAGATTTAGCCCCAAACTGAGACCCAGCTGTGGATGCTCCATGCCTCCCACCGCCCTCCTTCCCCTAGGCATGCCCGGGCATGGGGTCAGTTTCAGTTTCAGCTAAATGTATCTGCATACATTGTCCCTTTTTTCAGCTGCAATATTTTCGCCATAAAATATTTATGTATATATATATATTTTTTTCATCTGTGCGCTCGTTCCGAGTAATAAGGTTTTAAATTTCTATTTCGAAACACATTTTTGATATGCTTACACAAAGAATATGCAGCAATAAAATGAGCAGATGAAACGAAACGGATTGCCCCCAGGATATCTATCCATCTATCCCTTTTCGTATTCCATTTCCCTTCAACTGAACGAAAACAAATGCACAAATCATAGAGTATATTAAGAAAAATAGAAGTTGATTTGAGAGTTTACATAATTAAATATTATACACTGTGAAACATTTTTGTCGGACTAATGAGAGAGAAAACATGGCGTATACGTAATGCAAGCAGGGAATTATGAGCCTGGGCACAGGGTATCTAGTAGTTGTGCACAGTGGATTACATATTTTCAGTAAAAATATGCAGCAATAAAATGAAATTAATTATTAAAATATTATATTATATAAGAAGACGTCGAGGAAACTATGGCTGATTATTTCTACATTTTCATTGGTATAATATACGATGATGATGAATAATAGAAACCGTAATTTAAAAATTATTTTTTTTTAGTCTCTTAACAAGTCTCTTAAGAAACCATGGGTCTAAATATAAAATCGATTTATTGAGGAGTTTTCTGCGAAATTCATGGAAGATTCCCTAACGAAAACAGCATAAGAATCGTTAGGGAATCATTGAGGAATTTTGCGCGAAATTCATGGAAGATTCCGTAATGAAAATGGCATAAGAATCGTTAGGGAATCATTGGAGATTTCTCGGCAGAGTTCCCCAAGATTTCCCTCCCAGGAAATGCAAGGGAATCACTTGGGAAAGATCCCTTTTCCACGACTGTAGGACCTCACAATGCTAAATTCCATAAGGATTTTCATACAAATTCCTCAATGATTCACCAAGCATAGGGAGACATTCACCAGACAATCTTTGATGAATGACACTAAAGGGTAGCTTTAATAATAGCTGATGCATTTATTTCTTATCAACAATTTTCTTCATCTAAATTCATTTCTTATCAACAAATTTCTTCTTATAAATTCATTTATTTTTAACAAATTTCTGCAAGTCATTCAACGAAGATTTGTTTAAGAATAATTTAAGCCCAAATTAGGTAAAAGTGCCAAAGAAATGTAAAGTAGCTTAATACCATTAAATTTGAGCCTAAGTGCGATTTATTCAAGTGGCATTTTCAGCTATTGTCATCGAGTAGTTTTCCTCCAATCACTGGTAATCAACTGCCTACAAGGATAATAACAACAACAGCAACAATAACAACAACTGATGATGATGTTGGCCAAAAACAATGGTGGCCGTAAATCGATGCGGACTTTCAAAAATTAGCGGAAACGGAAGCCAATCAGCAGTCAACGGAAACCGCATTGTGCGCCGCACTACTTCAATTTCGTGGCTTCGATTATGATGAGGAGACTGTAACTTCTCCTCTTCCCCTCATTCCCCTTTTTCCCCTCTATTCCCTCTCTACCCACCGTCTCCAATAGCAACGCGGCCTTTGGATTTGGTTTTGTGGTCAGTGGCCAAAATAATAATGGCCAAGAGCCAAATTACGTTTCCGCCAGAGTCGACAGAGCAGCTTTCGCTTTGGCCGGAAATTGTGAAAAATCAACTTGGTCAAAGGACAACACTCACACACACACACACACACACACACACACACATATTAAATTAAGTTTCATAAGAAAAATTACAGCTTAACGAGCTGATTTCAATATATACTCTTCAAGTCAACTTGACTTGAACTACAAATTATTGAAAATTGCCCCAAAAATAATAAAAAAAAAAAACTTTGCTGCCTTTTCGACTAAGAAATTTCCACGCATTTCTGCGAATTTCATTATGAAATTCCAGAGCATTTATTTAATTATGCCAACGGCATTTTCCCCGGCCCCCAAAAGTCGCCTACACTTTTCAAGAATGGAATTCGAAATTATATTCATGAATACTTGTACTTTCACAGCACTTGGCCAAAGTATCGATCCCAATATTGCAGATGACGTTTAATTTGCATAATTTATTTAAGAATTTAAGCTACAGTCGAGTTAAATTTACTGTGAATTAATTGATTGATATTCACTAATAAACTCTAATTAGTTGAGACCTTAATTAAAATTAATTCAATTGAGCTTTGTCTAAAACATTTTATATGTATGCTCAGATAATATACTTTAAATCAATTAAATTAATTCAAAGAATTGCATTAGTTTCTTTTTTCCAGGTTCTTTTCTGTAAATGTGTCTAGTTTATAGTATATATATCTTATATAAATTAAATATTTTATTTGCAAATACATACATTTTTGGAAAAATTCTAACAAAATATACATTTTATATTTAAGCTAATAAAATAAATAAATGTATAAATTAAAGTGATATAATTATATCATAAATATAAAGTGTGCGACTCTTACCGAAGTTAATGTTAAATTTGAACTAAAATCTAAGTCATTTCTTATTTAATTTCAAAAGTATTTCCATTAAATTTGAACATATTAGTGTAACTTGAATAACTTTTAAAACTGCATAAATTTAACATGTAAACTGGGGAAGATGAAAGATATCAGGGCACCGATAACATCCATTTGCATCTGGAAAACCCGTAGCTTATCGAGTGTTACGTGATCGCACGTATGAACATTCGTAAGTCTTAACTAAGGCTGCGTGCAAATCCCCAACAGAACATAAATTATCCGTAACGAAAAATTTGGTAAAAATAATAGAAAGAAAATAAAAATAGAAAAGTGTCCACAACCCGCATGCTGGGTGGTTCCATCCCCCTACCCACTCTCATCCCCTCCCCCTACGACGGGTTCACGTGGCACGTGAGAAGTTTGAGCAAATGTCGCCGTGAAACTGAAACGGAAACTGAAACAGAAACTGAAACTGAAACTGAGACCCAAAAACTAAGCTGAAAACAAGCGGGATGGGCTGTAGACGAGCTACCGACTATAGAATACCTGTTATTTATTGAAAAAAATATTAAAAAAAAAGTATTGCATACTTTTAGGCACTTATATTGCTTGAAAACTTAAATATGGCATAACTAACGTTATGTTTGACCTATCTGGTTGAAATTAAGTTGGCTGATAGCTTATAAAAGTTGATAATGTTACAATAAATTACAATATACCCTTTTTACTTGTTTTCTTAAGTAACGGGTATAAAAAACTAGAGACAAACTGTTGCTCAAACATATTCGATAATTAAATAAAGCAACAAAATGTTGGCAGTTTGGATTTGAATATACACGCGAATGTTATTTAACTTGGTCTTGCCAAGGGGGCAGTGATGGGGGGAGGGGGGGGGGCATGAGTAAAGGTTGCAAGTTGGTAGTGAAATTAAATAAGTTAGAGGGGAAACCGCTAACGAGAAAGGTGTCTGGCACTAGGAATTAATGTGGCGGTTATGTGAAGCCTCTGGCGATGCACAGCCACAGCGGGGAGTGGGGAGTGGTGAGAGGGGGAGGATGTGGCAAGGCAGCGGCAGCAGCGACGGCGCGTAAAATTGCAGGTAAAATCGCACACACATGTGTTTTCTGGAGTTTAATCTGTTTAGGCAACACGGGCAACACTCTGCCGACAACTTGGCAAACTTCTGCTACTCTTCCAGCACCTGTTTCTGCTCCTCTTCACCCGCTTCCTCTTTTTCTTCTACTAGTTTGGTGGCAAACAAGGTAACACTAACTTTACCCGGCAGCTACCACAACAAGCTGCAGCTGCAGCTGCAACAACACCTGCTAAAAAGAAAGAACTAGAGAGAGAGAGAGAGACACACTATAAACTGTACAGAACATGAAATACAGGCCACTTTCAGACGTCTGTCTTCCACCCTCCCTTATTGTTTTAGCCTGGCCAAAGTAAAGTGGCTACAAATGTCTTCAAGCCTGTCTTTAACTTGCGCAAAATGCCAATTAGAAACCAGAGTTAAAAACTTGCTGAAAACATTACCAAATTCGAGTTGGAATTCAATCTGAAAATCAATTGTTTAAGAGAGAGAATTTAGTATTTTTCAGAGGCTGCCCATAAAAGTATGCTACGAATTTTCTAATAAAAATTACCCATTTAAATAATCTGCAAACAAGTAAAATATCCATAAGGGATCTCTCTTTAGGGAATAAGTATAGATATACCATATAGTTTGCTGATCTTGAGGAATGTCTATAAGCTTTTACTAATGTTATATAGTATTTTTAACTTAAAGCTAACTTACTTTACAGCATTTGTGGCAAATTTCACAGAGTTATCTTAAAAGCTGACTGAGTTCACATAGATAGTTTTCAAAATGGATGTAATGGCTTCATTTCTTTCTTACTCTGCTTTTCTTAAACTGTTTTATTAAACATGTTTCAGTTGATAAAATAATCTATAATTTTTCCTTAAAATGTCTATCTCAATTTATTTTCATATTTTCTGTGTTTTTTATTTTTTCTAATTTATTATCATGTTAAGTTCTTAATTTTATTTTAAGCTTTCTCTTAGTTGTCAGTAGACAAATCAATGAAAAATATTAATAATCATTGTAAAGGGCTTAAAGTTAAAACTCTTTTCGGAATTGTTGATGAATTGGCCTTGTAAATAGTTTTCTCTTTATTGCATATATAATATTTGTGTAACAATTATATTTGTAACTCAAATCAAATGGAAATTCGATTGCAGTCTTTAAAGACATTAAGTCAATGAAAGTCGCAATTATGTTGCTTAAATCAATAATAAATAATTAAATTAAAATACATCTTTCATTCATCCAATAATAAAAAGTAATAAAAAAAAAAGGAAAATGAATTTAAAACCTTATAAAAACAATTTTATAGAGTTTTTAGAGTATGCCAGTAATTGGAATTGGTTAGAAGACAACAATCCAAATTTCGTGCTGGAAAATGGGCTTTCAATTTTCAGTGTCCACAATTGGCGTTAATTAAAGTAAATTTTGCAGCAAAAATTGTAATTTGGCCAAAAAACAAATACGAGGCAATACAAAAGGCCAAAGCAGAGACAACAATTTTGCTTGCTGTACGAGTATTGTATGTGTGCAGAGAAAATGCTCGGAAAAACTGTGGAAAACTGTGTGGAAAAGCCATCAACAGAGGCAGTCAGTTGTGTTGTGTTTGCGCAGCCGTGAGTAAAAAATGCAAAAACATAAACGGAAATTACCACAAAATAGAAACCACAGACCTTATACACCCCTCGAACAAACACACACACACACACACACACACTGTGTTTGTTGTTGTTGTTGCTGTTGTTGTTGTGCCGCAATCTAGCAGGACAATCTTTTGATTAACATTCTTGGCATTTTTTGGGGGGAAATTAGTTTTTATGTTTATTACCTGAGCCATTACATCGCATGGCAAATGAACTTGTTGAGAGAGAATTCGGCTAAGCACGCATATACCCTGTAATCATAATCATTTTGAATGTGGTTAGCCCGACAGGCATAGCAGGATAATTACTTTGCAGATTTCATCGTTGACATTTTGGTTTTGATTGGATGTTTAACATCGCAAGTACACCTTAAAATACCCTGTAAATGCAGTACTGATTAAATGGGTAGTAAAGTTGTAATTAGAGTGTCATTTCTGACTATTATGTTATCGACATCTTTCTGTCAATATTGCGATCTGTAAAATTTGTAATAATATTCTTAGCATTTTCTAAAATTCTTAGATTTTCAAACCTTTAACTTTTTTAAAATTTAAATTTGTAGCATTTTTTTATCAGTCTTAAATTACCGAATTTTGAAAAATTACTTTATAAAAAAATTTAATTCAATTGAATTTAATTGAAATTAAAATTGGGAATCCATTATAAAAGAGAATTTTTAATTACTTTTTAATTTCAAATATAATTTAAAAATTGTTCTATATTTAATGATAGTGCTTATAGGCACAACACTGATCTGTGTACCCATAAATACCCTGTAATCGACGTAAACTAGACGACTCTAAAAAGCATTAACTGACTCTTGATACCTCAGATATACCCTGTAACTATTTTTTGTTTGTTACAAGATAAATTGTCCATTCCTGTCGACATGTGTTTAGCTACAGGGTATAGGCTAGTCATGTCTACTTTGATTTAAATACTGTTTTGATATAAGAAACTCAGCAATGTTGGCAACAGAAATGATCGCAATCAATAAGTATTTTGTGGAAGCTGCTGTCGAGTCCAGACTCGGTTTAATTAATGCAAATGGTAAAAGACTCGTTGATTTTGATTTTAATTTAGATTATGGACTCTTATTATGTAAATCGAAGCACCAAATGAGCTGACCGAGCACAGCTCAAAGAATTCTAGAGTTGAGTTTCATGTTCAATTAAGCAATTAAATTTGTGTGTCAAGTTTTTGATTATAGTGATTATAATAATAATAGGAACCAAGCTGGACACCTGGTGTAAAATTTAATAAATGTTCAGTTCATTTCGTAATGTCAACCAACATTTTAATTAACTAATCAAAAAGCTGTGGCAATAAGTTTTCGCCTCATTTTCACTTCAATTTTCGTGCGTTGTTTTTGTTCTTGGCCAAAAACACACACACATATAATAATTCAATTTGCATCTTTTCTGTAATCGCATTTGGTTCTGGGCTCGTGTTCTAGCCTGGTCGTAAATCAGTTGGAATTATTTGTCACACACTCACACACACACACAAGAGTATAACAAATATTCATTTTACACCTGTCTCCAGCATGTAACTAAGAATTTGCCTGCATCAAAGCTGCTGCCCAAGGCCATCTTTTGGTTATGAATGCATTTAGTTAGATCTATGTATATGCATACTTATACATACATACATACATATATATTTAAATCTGGCATTGATTAATTTACCAAAATGCTCTTGATTATTTCAAATTACCAAATATCCAAAATAGCAGCTGCTAATTGAAAGCAAATATTTAAATTGCTTTTGAATGCTCATCATAAACTGTGAATACTCATTCATTTCGATTTCTAATGTATTTGAATACAGACAACATTCTGTTTTGTTAGAAAATTATACTAGTTTATAATTTTTTTTTTTTTTTTTTTTTTTATATTCTTATTGTTTATTTAATTATTCTGTTATTATTTACAACAACTTAAAACTAGTTTATAAAGCTTAAAATTTAAAGCAGCCCTCATAAGTATGCTATAATTATTTGATATACATTTGCTTGATTTGCTTGATTTTAAATCAGAGTTGAAGACTCGTTGAAAACCAAACAAAATAGGAGTTGAAATTGAATCTAAAAATCACTTCTTTATTTTTTTCTTCAATTTGGTCATTTTTATTTTCTTCAATTTGGTAATTTTTATTAAATTTTTATATATCATGTTAACTAAAAATTTAATAAAAATAACATCTTTGTTACACGAGATTTGTTCATTTTTACAGAAAATGCAGTATTTTTTAGATGTCGCCCAAAATAGTATGCTACATTTTTTTTGAGAACTTTTTGAAGCTTAGTTGCTTAATAAATACGCAAAATAAGAAAAGTTATGAAACCAAAACCGTCTTTTTTACCGAAGAAATAAAAAAGAATGGTCTCTATTATTTTTTCCAGCACCGTATGTATACGTTTATGAACAACAGGCACAGTACCCTCAACTTTTGATAAACGATGAGTTCATATTCGGTCATTAAAGTAGTTCAAGTACTCAAGAATATATGCGATATATAATAATCCAGAAGCTGAAGAGAAGTTAAGTCATTTATATTTTTAATTACAATTATATTTTGTTCACATTGTTGGAAAACAAACAATGCCAAATGTTTCACTTAAGTGTTGCCATTGCTTTTTTAAAATATATTACGAATTCCCATCGTTTTTTTTTGTTCTGTTACTGTTTTTTTTCATCTCTTGTGGATTGTTGAAATTTGCATTTAATATGCAAATGCTAAAAGCATTTGCACTGATGATAAGCAGCCCATTTTGCACCTGCAATAAAAACAATATCACGATAAAAAACAAAGAGGAAAAAAAACAAAATATAACTTGCATTAAAAGTATTACACATTTGTTTTGTTGTCCCCCTGCCCCTGTCTATCTGGCAGTGTGTACATATTACATAATAAAAGGAACAAAGCGGAAATGCTTTCAAGTGTAATGATAAATGAACGCAAACTCTGAACATAAATCAACAGGCGGTGGATGTATGTGGGCATGAATGGGGAGTGGGGAAAAGAGTAGGGAATGCACCTTCAGCCATGGCTGATGATGGTTTAAGCCAAACTAACTACAAACAGGCTTGCTCCTGTCCATCCTGCATCCTTTTCCCTCCATCCTGAATCCTTCCTCCTCCCTTCTCCTTTTCCTCCTCCTTCCTGCCTGCCCCTTTGGATGATTTAAGCGCTGCTGCTCGACTCCAAATGTGTTGTGGGAAATATGCATAAAAGCAACACCGACAAAAATAACAAATATATATATATAAATATATATATAAAATCAAGAGCAGCCATACTATACATACATATGGTATATATGTATGCACGCATATAGTACAATATTTTTAATTTTTCACATTTTTTGCATCAAAAATACAAATAAAAGAAAAAATAATTATTAATAAGCGATAGTCGCGCAGAAAATACCCTATATCCATTTGATAATCTTGCTTATTGTAATATTTATATAATTGCAAATATATTGAAAGAGTTTTCTTAGCCTGTACTCAAATTAAAATTAATAAAATATGTATTTTCTTAATCATATTTAAAAATGTTTTCAAAAATTTATTTTTTATTCTCAGAATTTTACTCTTGAATTCGATATTAAATTAATATAATTATAAGTACTAAAAAAATAGTTCTACACATTTATAAAATATTTATATTTCCTTTGCAATTGTCTTAAAATATTTAGATAAGTTTAAAGGGAGTTGAAAAATTTGGAAATCGATAACTAAATCATGCTCAATATTCTGCAGTATTTTTCGCCTTTTAGTTTATTACAGGGTATCAAAAAAGAAAGCTTAAACGCGCTGGCAGGCAACTAAAGGCAAAGGTGCAACTGCCACGCCCACAGAGAGCGAGAGAGAGAGAGGGGGAGATCCCGCAGAGAGTTCGCCTACGCCACAGCTGACCCGTTCTCTCTCCCTCTGCTCTCTGCTTTCTCCCTCTTTCTCTATCCACTCTCCCTATGGTGCCTGTGGGCAATAGAGACGGCAGGCACCCACGTGAGCCATTGCACACGTATTCGTATTCACATTCACATTCACCATTCACCATTCACCATTCGCATTCGTTCGTTTTGGGTTGAAACATTTTTTTCGAAATTGCATTGTGAATAATGTAGTGTTAATTCTCGTGAGTGCCATGTTCCCAGTTTTTATGGGTTTAATGCTTTTGTTTATTGGTCCGCTGTGGCATGAGGCAGGAGTCCAAAGGGGGAGGGGCAGGGGCAGGGGAAGGGACAGGGACAGCGAGTCAGTGCCACAACAAAAGCAAGAACAAAGCAGCTCAACTGCTGCTTTTGACATTTGATAAGAAAATGCATTCGGCTTTCACATTTTTGTCTCTTTTCATTCCCTTCTCCTTCTCTCTCACTCTCCCTTCCTCTCACTCCCCTCTCTCCATCTCGCTCTGTCCATTTTTTGGCAGTTTTTTCTTTTGCCCCACAGCGTTTTCCATTGCATTTGACATGGCCAACAAATTAAATTTGCATTTGCCTTGAATCTATATTATTAATTGCCAAATAATAAAAGCAAAGCAATGTCATAAATATCGATGGGAAAATGACAGGAAAATGCAAAAGTTTTCCACTAATGACAGCTCAACACGACTGCCTAATGCCAAAGACAATATATAAAGACATTCTTATCTAAATACGATAGCTTTATACCCTATAAAAATGTTGAAAGGAAATAAAATATCTACAGATATTTATTTAGTTATTTAATATTACTATTCATATCATTTTTAAATTCAATTTATTAAACATTTGTTTGAGTTTAAAATTGAAATATTTTTAATTTAGTTTCTTTATTTACTTTAAATTACTTTTGATCAATTTATTAATTTTTATATTTATTTATTATTTTTTCAGATTTAAATTAAATTTAATAAAAATGGATTTCAGCTTAAAATTGAAATATTCCCAATAAAATTTATTTATTTACATTAAATTAGTTTTAATCAATTTACTAATTGTTATATTTACTTATTTATTATTTTATCAGTCTTCAATTAATTTTATTAAAATTGGATCTCCGTTTAAAGTTGAAAAATATCAAATTTAATTTATTGGTTTGGATCAATTTATTAATTTTTTTATATACTTGATAATTATTTTTTTCAGTTTAAAATTAATTTATTAAATTAATTATTAATTGTATTTCAGTTTAAAATTGAAATATTTTCAATTTTTTTTTAAATTATTTTGGGCAATTGTTCTAAGTTGAGTTTAAATAAATGTTATTTATTCATTAGAGTATTCATATGGCGGCACTCAAAAGTATTTCCCACTTATTGTCATTCATTAAAAGTATTCAAAGTATCTTGTCCGGCATAAAAGTGAATTTATGAGTCTGTCCAGCACTTAAATCGATTTTTTATCGCCTTTCAACACGACAAACCTTCTTTTGTTCTGTTTGTTTTTTGTCCTGAATAAATTACAAGTGAGTTACTAATGGACAATCAATAATAATGATTGACAATATTCACATTCGCACTCACATTCGCAGTGGCTTTTGAATTTGAATTCGCATATCAATTAATTGTTGTTCTGACACATTTCAAAAATATTTCAATTGCCTTTCAATTCTCAAAAGTTGATTGATGGTTATGATTCATTATGCACTTTTGGTTTTTCATTAAAGACTAAAATATTTACAATACTCACAAAAATGTATTCACATTCACTTGCACTCATATACATTCAGATAATCGTTTTCACACTCATTCTTTGTCTTTTCAATGTCAACAATAAAACAATAAAACATTCAATTATTATTGTGGCTGAATAATTGTTCAATTAATAATATAAAAGAATGTACTATTAAAGTGAAATACCCTGTAAATGTACAAGTTTTCAAAATCGGTAATATATTTAAGCAATAAGAATGTTTTCAAATAAATTTGAATATGTTTAATATATAAAATAAAATATTATATTTACAATATTTTTACTCCCTTAAAGATCTTGTTTTTTTTGCAGGGTATTAACAGCAAGGAATAATATAAAAGAATATACTATTAAAGTGAAATACCCTGTAAATGTACAAGTTTTTAAAACCGGTAATATATTTAAGCAATTTATTTCAGAATCTAAAAACAATAAGAATGTTTTCAAATAAATTTGAATAAAATAAAATATTATATTCACAATATATCTACTCATCCAAAGCTCTTGTTGTTTTGCAGGATATTTACAGATGGAATTAAGTTATTTTCATTCTCAAGTTATTTAAAGTTTTTAAATTTAAGAGCACGACAATAAAGTCAGCGATTAAAACAAGTTTTCTGCTTAGGAAACATACCAAAATTTCTGGAATTTCACTTGAAACACATACACATACTTACATTTGTTTTATATATTTGTGTTACATACATGTAGGGTATATGTGGGGTTATATAGGCAGCATATGGCACACAGTTTTGAGCTCAGGTTTTATCGTCAGAGCCGAATAAACAATTTTAATAATTTCGTTTTATGAAAATGGAGCTCGGGTTAAATGACTCGAGAAGAATGTGAATGGAAGCAAAACTCGTTGCGTTTTATGTTTCTGACATCTCCACCCTCCCCCCTCCCCCCTCGCCACTGCTCCCCCTTTCCCCTAACAGTCACTACCCTTAATTTACACCCTCTCCACCTACCCAGCTGGTTGTAATGTTATTGTTGCCATGTGTGTCATTTAGTTGGAGTGTTAAGTGCAGTCAAGAATTTTCAGAGCAAACGTACACTGGAAACAAAATTTCTTGCGTTATTCACAGTTTTTGATTTTTGTCATAATTGGATTTTTGATACAGTAAGTACAGGGTCTCACTTGGTGTTATATTAATTATACATATATATTTTAAGTATATTATGTATGTTTACTTTAGTTCGTGGAATATTTTAATCAACAAATATGCGCTGAACATTTCATGAAAGCGAAAGTCGAGGAAACTGTGGTTGTTCTTTGTATACGGTTATGGAAAAAATAATAGAAACGATCATTTGTTTTTTTTTTAAAGTATATAAAAAAATTATTGGTTTCTTTATCAGTTTCATAATATTTACTCAATACCTTTTTAGCAAACTCAAAAGACGATTTTCAAGAGCAGTTTGAAAGTTTAAGTCATGAGTTTCGTCAATTATTACAAATAATTATAAAAAATTATTATTATAAAAAAAAATTTGGGGCGGAGATGTTGCCACGCCCACTTTTCCAAAAAAAATTCCAAAGGTATGTTTAACACTAGAAAACATTTGAAAACAAACTTGATCTGTGTCCGGTATCCAGCAACCTACATACTAAATTTAAAGTCTCTAGCTCTTATAGTTTATGAGATCGTTGCATTCAAACAGACGGACGGACAAGTCTCAATCGACTATCAAGAATGTATGTAGTTTATGGGGTTTGCCTTTTAAAAACTATTATGCAGAGCATTCATTCTCCGTCTCTCTCTCCCCCTTTCGTCCTACTCTTAATAATGGGGGCTTTTCTGAAAGCTCTTCAATCATTTGGAAAGCTCTTATACCCTTTGATTTCCAGCTATCTAAAAATCTAATCAGCAAAACTCATAGTCAGCGAAAATCTCTTTTAAATGAGCCACTAATTGCAAACTCTTGGCTAATAAAACAACAACTTCTTCCCCCCTTTAACATCCCCTTTGGCCCGCACCCTTTTGGCCATATTCAGAAACTAATCAAAAGGACGTAGAAGATTTTATATGGGGAGACATACGGGAGAAGAACAAGAAGCAATTATCGCAGAAAACCAAAAAGAGAAAAATAAAATCGAGAAATAGAAAGAGTTTTTGCGGCAAGTTTTTGGGAATAACTTTTGTCTCTCTCTTCCCCTTTCTTGCCATCTCCCTCTCTATCTTTATCAGTGTTTGTGAAGCACGTTTATCAGTGGCCAAGTTAAGTTTTTACTTTTGGCTTTGGTCTTTGGTCTTTGCCGGCTCATTGTTAACTTTTCTGCCTTACTGCTAATGGCTATCAGAGATAAGTCCGAGTACAAGCCAAAGTTTTATTTTGTAAGCAACGTTCTTAATCTGTCGAGTGTGTGTGTGTTAAAGAGAGAGAGAGAGGGGGCAGAGAGGAAAAGGGAGGGCTTATTCCCAGAGGGAGTGCTTTTAAAAAGTTATCAACAAGCGTTCAGTTCAGTCAGAGATTCAAGTATTCAGTCCAAGACACATGTACACACATGTAACTAACTAACACACACACACACACATTTACATGCTGCTAATCAAGTGGAGTTGTACATGTGTGTGTGTGTGTGTGTGTGCTATTATTCCCTGTTAACTTTTAGTCCTGCCACCTGCGTACTTTCTTCTTTGGTTTCTTGATTTTCCTGCTTTTGATTAATCAGCAAATGCCTGAGATTAATTAATTTCTACATTATACGTAAGATATTAAAGCGAAGCTGGAAGCAATTTAAAACATTTTAAATAATTGTTTAGTGTATAAAATTACCATACAGATACATATTAAGACAGAGATAGAGAGAAGGAATAAAAAGAAGACGCAAAAATGACAAGTTAGAACTCTTCAGTCGGCTATTCGCGACTCACGATTATTGACATTAAATTGATATTAAAATTACAGTACATACTTTTAGGCGCTTGAGCTGCTAAAAAATTCAAAACATCCATTTATATTTATCCGATTTATTTATTCGATTTTGATTTGAATAAGTCGAATAATAATTTATAATAAAAAACAATCAAGGATCAATTTTGATAAAAAAAAATAATAATGTTATTAGGGTGTATTTACACTAGTTGACACAGGGTCAATTTCCGAAAAGTAGACTTTGCTTTTTACCAAGTCAACACACTTTTTCATAGAATTGATTACCGTTTACACTAGAATTGACTAAGTTGCCATCAACATTTTCAGCCAACTAAGATGAAACTGACAAGTTTGTCGACTAGTGTAAATACACCCTTACTGAAACTTTCTACGAACATGCATATTTTATTAAGGTAACTCAAAACCGTTTAAATCGGTGGTGTCCAAAACGCCAGAAGCTTATCCCATGGTCATTGGATAGAAGCAACATAGTAGTTTTGCCGGCGTCGCAGCCGACACACATATGGAAAAAGGAAGAGAGAGAGTGTGTGTTCTATAAATAGCACGCTCGTCGGCTTGCTCTCTTACGACGCGCATCTTCGGCTGCTTGTTCTCTCACGAAGCAGTTGATCTGCGCTTGTAAAGAGAGGCATTTTCGGGCCAAAGCTGGCTCTTTTTTTACTGTTGGCGCAATGGCACTTTATTTTTCGATTTATGCTCTTTTTTCCATCAGTTCAGAATCAGTTATTTTGTATAGGTTTAGGTTGAAGTACATATTTATCTTTATTTAATATTATAATCACTAGTTTAAGATGAAAATGTGAAATACTTTGGAAATATATGTTATTGCTTTAAGTGTTTGTGAACCAAATATTTTGTATTTAATTAAATGCAAAAATATCATGAGCTGAAAAAAAGCTTTAGCTCCTTTTTAGTCAATTTGGCTCTTTTTTTGTTTGTTTTTGGCTCAATCAGATATTTTTAAGTGGCAACCGTGTGTATAGCGCAAGACTTTTGTCATATACTGCAACGAATGCTTTGCACTCTTAACTTCTCCAACTTTTTTCGTCTCTTTGACTTCGTGTTTGACTTTTATGTGAGTTTGGACACCACTGATTAGGGGTTCGATATTACTTTCTCGGCCGTATCATCATGACGGCTCTTTTGAGGGAGTACTCGTAACCCCGAAACTCCAACCAGTTGACGCCCTTCGAAGCGGTGTTGTCCTTGTATTTGCCAGCCAAGTTGCTGTAAGAAATATGTTTAATAAGTGACTCTTAAAACTCATGGAATTATACTTGTACCTGTGATGACAATCTTTGTACCACCAGGCGCCCGTGAATTTTTCGGCACAATTTCTAGTGTCTGGATCGTTATCCCGATCGAAGGTGGAAAACTTCATAGTGAAATGATATGAGAGCGAATCACCCGCAGTTCCATTGGCTTTGCCCAACGTGTTCAGGGCATATTGTTCCTCCTCGTCCGAGATTCCGAATCTCTCATAGGTCTCATAGCGAACATCGCCCTCGAAGTCCTCGAGCACCACAAGCAACTCTTGACTCTCCTCGGCAGTCAGGGCATGAATTTTGTCCAGTCCCAGGAAGAATTCACTGCCCAAGTTGCCGAATCCTTTTTTGTAAACGTTCCAGCCTCGATAAAAGTTCTCACTTCCATCCAATCGACGCAAAATGATCGTCCAACCGCCTCCGTGAGTGCTCGCATCACAGGCCACTCTAAGCGGGTGTTCACTGTAGCTGGGAACGAGTATCTCATAGATACCACTCGACTTGGAATTGATCGTGGCTTCAGCACAATTACGCCCATAAGATCTTAAATTGTGTAGCTCTGATCTATTGTTTGAATCATTAGACAACTTTCCTTGTCGATCCAACTCAGCTCTGAAAATACATTAGATTTCGATTATTATATCGAATAATCGATCACTCTATTTTCGCGGAATCGCTTTTCAATATTCGATATTTTCTTGACTATCTATCGAGATAATTTATTCGATTTTCATGAAAAATCGACAACTCACTGAAGTTTGCATTTTGTATTTAAAAATTCGTTAGCTTTAAATTTATTTTAAGCTTAATACATCGTTATAATTTGAAGATATATCGGCAGCTCGCTTCATTTTTTATGGCGATTTTTACGTTTCGATATTAAATTATATGTATTGTTTGGACTTGCATCACTAGCTTCGATTTAAAACTTAGAAAACTCACCGCAATTCAGTTAACTGGGAGCTTATCAAGAGAAATGCATTTGTCTCATTGAACTCGGAAACGTGAATGGAATCCGAGAAAATTAAATGCAAATTTATTATAGAAATCACGAAAATTATTTTAAATAACATATTTGCGATTGTAATCAACGAAAAAAACTTTGAGACTGAACAGAGAAACCAGTTTATATACCGATTTTCAACCCTAATGCAAATGTTTCTTATCTTTTGTCAACATAAGATAAACAAAATTTGAATAAATAGTTTTTTGAAATTAATTCTTTTTTTTTCAGTATATGTATTTCAAAAGGATAGACGATTGTTCTATATGGTTTGATGCGATGAATAGACAAGCATTGTTTGATTTTTTCACACTTCTTCCCTTATAAAGATTTAAATATTATCTTCTCACTTAGTAAATAATACAATTAAAGTCTTATATAAACAACCAAGAACGCGTTTCGAGACAGACAGAAACGTCACAATCGGCTAAACTATTAATATAAATCAAGAATTGCCATACAGCGATGGAAAAAAAATAGAGACTAGAGTCTTTTTGAAGCAGTTTTAAAAATAAAACAAAATATATCGTTTCTATTATATTTTACGGCGATAAAACTATATAAAATTGTATCGATTCCAAGCTTTATAAACACAACGAATATACCAATGGCCGTGTTCACATGAACAAATCGATAACAGTATATCGATGAAATTTGTATGATTATTCTGGTGAACGGCAGTGATGAGCGATCATGATTTCAAAATATGGTGATTATGATGACTGAAAATTCATCACCAAAATAGAACGCTGAAATTCTGTGATTGTGATGCTTTGTTATCGATACAACAAATCGTTATCAACAGAACACAAGATTTACAAAAAAAACCACTTTATTAATATAAATTTGGGTTTCTAAAAAAATATATATCATTTCTACTATATTATATGGCGATAAAACTATAAAAAAAATATACCGATTCCACGCTTCAATGAACACAACGAATGATTATCGATAGGTAACGATGTTTTCGAAACTTTCGATAGTGATGCAATGTTTTCGCATCACTAATTACGACGCAACTTTACTAAATAAAAACGTCGCAACGTCAAACCCAATTTAATATTAATTATTCTGATTATGAAGAGAGCTTACGAAGTTGAACGAATTGAGGCGAAGCGTGTGATCAATGGATGCACTATGTACTACCTCAAATGGAAGGGATATTCCCGCGAGTCCAACACGTGGGAGCCGATGAAGAATCTCAATTGCAGCCAGTTAATCGAAGAATTCGAAGAAAGCGAGAGACTTGGCAAGAAATTTGGATTCGATCGCGGAATGGAGCCAGCGAAAATTATTAGAGCCATGGATTTAAATGGCGAGCGAATGTTTTTAATGTCGTGGAAGAATTCCGATAAAGTGGATCTAGTTCCTGCCAAAGTGGCCAACGTCAAGTGTCCACAAATGGTGCTTGAATTTTACATGAAGCGTCTGACTTATGATAAATCTGTGCTTACAAAGCGACAAGCAGTAAAAAGAGTTTCATGAACTGAACTATACAAAAAAAAACATACAACATTTAATTAAAAATATATAACTTATATGTTTTTGTACTCATAGATTTAGTTGTTTAATAAATCAGAAAATAAAAATTTGTATATTTTTGACTTTTTATTCACGATAATTTTTATTTCTTAAATAACTAAAAATTTAAAATATATATAAATTTATTGCAGCAAAATATTTTTAATTGGTAGAGTAATTTCAAATATTTGTAAATGAATTTCACAGTTATCCAAATCATAAAAAATACTATCAAAAATATTTTTGAAAAATTTTTTTTGCAGTCACTCCTTAAATTGTTTGAAAAATTTTTTTTGCATCCCAACATTTTTTGGAAAAAATCGAGGAAAAAAGTTTCGAAAATTGACTTTTACATAAATTCGAAATCTTCGAAGGGTACTTAATGGGTTAAGGAAAGTTTTATGTCATTCAAACGGAATTTAAATGACCTTTCCATTGATACCAATATGTTAACGATAAGGGAACAATTAAGCCCCCAAATCTCAAAATGTTTGCTGTGCCAATAAATATGTTCGCCAGTGTAAATGTGACAAATATTTTGATTCATTCCCTTTTCATTTAACTTTATTTCAATTGTTAAATGTATTAAATACAATAATCTGTAACATATGCAAAGAAACACAATTTAAAAGTTTTCATCTGTGATAATTTGGCATTTACAATAGCTTAAAATACATTTGACAGAATTGAAATCAAACCGAAATCAGCAGCTGAACATTAAAGTAAATGCAAAATTCATTTATATTTGCCGTTCACTTTGAAGTCGCAATCAGACGACAGTGGCCGGAAATACAGGTACTTGGGATGGATGGATGCGAGCATGTATTTTAAATGAATGAATATACATATGTATATATGTACATACAAATGTATGGGATGTTAACTGGGCCAACAGACAGACGGGAGGATTGTGTATGATGAGATTATTTGAATTACCTTCGTAATCAAATTGACACCACATAGACGTAACGTTCCGGACTGTGTACAGATGGAAAGAGCGAGACAGAGAGAGAAAGAGAGAGAGAGAAGATAAGTCAGTCAGTTGCCTGTACAAGACACTTTATAATATTTGCAGAGGCCTAACAAACACTGCTGCCGTTTTAGCTTGTTTATAGCTAGATTTGCATATTTCTTATAGTATTTAAAATACTAATGACAAAACGAATGGGTGAGTGTGTAAGAGAGAAAGAGAAGAAGAGTCAGAAGTTGGTTGGTAAGCAAGATTTGCCGTTTTAGCTTATTTATAGCCATTTTTAAATGAAATAAATTTTGAATTAAACACTAAAACCCGAACCAAAAAGTTCGTTTATTGTTGATATTAAGTCGTGATATCTTTTTTTCGTACAGTGATGGAAGAAATAAAAGAAATTAGAGTCATTTTGCAAATTTAACGTGAATAAAGAGTCCCAACGTTTTGTTCAATTTTGAAACATTGCTCAGTAGTTGTTGGGTATAAAATATGAAAAAAAAAAATATTTTTTTTTTCGAAGCAATTTTAAAAAACAAAAAAAAGCCTACCCCCGGCTCGCTTCGCTCGCGGTGCGGCTACAGTCGTGTTTGCTCGTCTGTAAGATACCCTGTACCAGTCTCCATAAAATATAATATTGGTTATAATAGAACTAGAAATATGTATGTATGTAAGCATATAAAACATAAATATTTAACGCCGCTCGAATTTGCTGTATGATAAGTTGTCTGATTTCAACCTAATTTGGTCAATGTATGGAACCATCCCGTATGCATATTCTGTCAGCTTGGTTGAGATATCTCAAACAACAAAAAAGTTTTTCATACTAAGACTTGATTTTCGACTGATCGTTCCTATGGCAGCTATATGATATAGTGGTCCGATCCAAATTTAAAAAAAAAAACTTGATCTGCGTCCGGTATTCAGCAACCTACATACCAAATTTGAAGTCTCTAGCTATTATAGTCTCTGAGATCGCCTCGTTCAAACAGACGGACGGACAGACAGACGGACATGGCTCAATCGACTCGGCTGTTAATGTTGGTCAAGAATATATATACTTTATGGGGTCGGATTTGCTTCCTACTCCCTGTTACATACATCACACAAATCTAATATACCCTTTTGACCATTTTCAATGGGCACAGGGTATAAAAATATTGTTTCTATTAATATTTCCTTCACCGTTTTTATTTATTAAGAAATACCAGACACAAAAAATACTTATTTGCATCACAAAAAAACACTTTACAAGTTTTTCTATAGGTTTTTTGAGCATTACTAGAGAATAATACAACCGATTTCAAAAAGATTTTGAATGTATGTACATTTAGACAAAATATTAATTTAAATTTATAATTTTGACTAAAATCTCCAGTAATCCAAGTCGGCTCTCAATTAGAAGCCAAAAGAGGATTGGAAACAGACATTGTAAGATTTTAGTAGAGAAATAAGTAAATAAATAAATAATAATAAGTTAATAATTTTAAGTTTATGTAAAATGTCGAAGCTGAAATTTGAGTCGAATTGCAGCGACTTTGAGCTGGATGCAACTGAGAATCTGTTCAGCAAACTGAGCTGCGAAGAGGAGCAGGACCCGAAGGACGAGTTCTTCATGAGCGGCATTGAGAAACTGGGCGATAACGAAAAGTCCTTGAGGCTGGATGATCTGGAGCAAGTGCAGCGACGCCAGAGCATTGTGTTTGAGAACGCCCAGGAGAAGGTGACGGCTCTCGAGAATCTGCTGAAGACTGTGGTTCCCGGCTGGAACAAACACAAGCCGCCCAAGGCAGTGGCCACAACTCAGCAGTGTCCGCCGGCACCGCAGGCCTATCGCTTCAAGGACATCTACGAGCTGAAGAAGCAGCAGCTGCTGCGCCAGCATCTGGAGCAGGAGCGCAGTCAACGTCAGTTCCACAGCCGACCCATGCCCAATTTCCGGCAGGTGCATCAGCAACAGGCCAACCGGCAAGTTGTGCATCGCATCACGCATCCTGTGACCCCGAATGTCCTGAAGACGTCGCGGGACATGTTGCTCAGACGCACGCAGAAAGTCGAGCAGTTGAGGCAACAGCGCGAAGAGGAACAGAAACAGGAGCTGCTGCTGCGTCCGAAGACAAAGCCCGTGCCCAGGTTCAATCTCCATGTGCTGCCCCTGAAGCCACTCAATGGCCAATCCCCATCCCCATCGCAATTCACCCCACAATCCCAGCAGCTGCAGGTGAAACCCTTTCGCCTCTCCACGGAAATTCGCGCCGAGCAGCGGAAAAGATTCAATGCCCAGTCACAGCAAACTCAGGAGACGCGTCGTCGGGAGCTGGAGGCGCAGCGAAAGCGACAGGAGCATCTCGAGTACCAGAAGCACCGACAATTGGCCACATTCCGTGCTCGACCCAATCCCTTTCGGCCACAAATATAAACGAATAACCTTTAGTTGCAGTTTAATTTTTATTATGTATTCACATGTCTCTGTTTAATTCATTTGTTATATTAATTGTTAAATTGTTGTCTTTACCTATAGTTTGTTCATAAATTTTTGCTGCATTTTAAAGTAATTATTTTAAGCCTCTTAAAATCATAAACCATTTTTAAGTTTAAAACTGTTTTACTTACGAGTAAAATTAGTTAAATTCTCAAAGTATTTTCAAATTTCCAAATTTAGTTTTTAGAATTTAAATACTTAGTTTTAATAACAAAATTCCCGCTTAATTTCGACGCTGAATCAAATTAGAGTTAAAAAAGTGTTTACATTTACAATAGGTTAAGTTTTGACAAAGTTTTGAAAGTTGAATATGAACAAAATTTCAGAGTTATTGAAAAAAATTTAATATTCCAAATAGTTTAAATTTTTATGAAGAATAAAATTTGGGAAAAATAATTGTATAATTGATTTTCAGCAAGAAAATCGAATGAGTTTTGAAAAAGTAATAGGAGTAATAAGATTTTGAAAAAGTAGAAAATTTTAGAAAAAAATGAATTTTTCAAAATGGCCGAAAAAATTGATGCAGAATGAAAATAAGAGGACCAACTATGATAAAATTGACATTTCGCAACAAAATGGGTGGAGTTTTGTCAAAGTTTTAAGTGATTGAAGTTTTCGATAAAGTGAAAAAATATAAAATTTTTCAATTTTGATGCACAGTCAAAAAAGTGGTCAAAATATGATTAAAATGACATTCCACAAGAAAATGGATTAAGTTTCAAAAAAGTTATGACAGTGTTAAGTTTTCGAAAAAAATTGGAGGTCTTGAGGAATGATAAGAAATCAATTAACTTTAATTAATTAGTAATGTTAATTTTGTCGAGTGATTAATTATATGGTGTACAAAAGTAAATAATAAAAAGAAAAAGTAAAATAAAATAAACTTTTTGTAATACTAAAAATTCGAATCTCACTGTTGGAAATCGCAATGCCAAGTGGAAGAAGCTGAAGCATCAGATTGTGCAACTTTCAGGGCAACACTTGCCATGGTCATGCACAGTTATTTGCCACACACACACAACACACACACACAACACACACTCACACACTTCCAACAGTGCATATGTGTATTTCTTATTTTTTTGCAGTGTCACAACAAGAGCAACAACTATAAAAATGAGAATGAAAACTTGCCAGCAAGTTCTTAGAAAAGTTTTCTCAACCGCCGCAACGTCTGGCAGATTTTTTTATTATTATATTTTAGTCTATGTATTTTCTATTGTTGTTGTGGTTGTTGTTGTCAGCTCTTTAGAATTTTGCGCGCACACATTTCACATTAGAAGAGCCACAAAATTATGCAACACAATAAAATGAAATGCATTTGAAAGACAAGTGAATCTTGTCAAGTGCCACAGTGGCAAGCACGGAAAGAAACTTCGACTCCGACTCTGACTACGTCTCTCCAGAAAAGAGATAGAGAAAGGAGAGAGAGAGAGAGAGAGACAGCGACAGAGCAGAACACTTGAAGTTGGCGCTTTAATCAAAAGTCAAATATTTCATGCAATGCGACAAGCAGCGGGGTCAGTAAAAGGAAAAGCAACAGGAACTGGGACAAGGGACAAGGAGAGAGGAGAGAGGACGTGCACGGAGTGAAACTACTTTAACAGCAGGCAGCTGCTGTCAGCATGCAAATGCAACCCTGCTATGTTATAACCCACACAATAGATGCCAACAACGACGACGACGACGACGACTTCTACTCGCCTACAAATTTTACTGCCTGACATTTTGAACAAGCTGCGAATGAACGACTTAAAAATACCCTGTACACATAGTTTGTTATCTTTTGTACTTCACAGCACGCTAGATTTAATATGTACAAAAATGTGATTCTTGTTAAATAAATATATTTTATAAAACAAAAACATCTAAGCATTTTTTTGGCACATGCACTTTTTATGACCTACTTCCAAAAAAGAGTTTCCCTTTAAATTAATTTAAAATCAACAATTCTTAAAAATAACATAAATAGAATAAATTAACTAAGTTAAAACATATTACCAAGATCAACACAGAAAAAAAATCCAATCTAAAATAAGACGGGGGTGCCACAGAAAACGCTTTCGCTTGAATTTCACTTAAATTTCATACAAATTCCAGTGAAATTCAAGCGAAAGCGATTTCTGTGGCACCCCTGATAGTTTAAAATACTTGATTTTACAATATTATTTAGAATATTATTATTATTGTTAAATTAACACAATTTGCGGCTAAAATGGCAAACAAACAGCATTAAAATAGTCAAATAAGCCTAAAACACTTGATTTCACTGTGAAAATTCTCATAGAGACCTGATAATCGAAATATTTGCTAAAAATCTTTAAACTTGTTTCAAGCTTTTTGTAATTTTCTTAAGAAAATTCGGGATTACCGCTGTTCTGAACCCGCGTCGAATAGATTTTATCTCGTTGTCTGCTTACTTATCAAAAACTGCTTTACTTCATACCCTGTAATTACAGTGATGGAAAAAATAATAGAAACGGGAGTCACTTTAAAAATTTAAACAAATTTTTTGTAATATGATAAAAAGCTGCAAGTGAAAATAGATTATCGTTAATGTGCAAAGTTTTGAAACCTTACTAAATAAGTATTCAGTAAAAAATGCAAAACTAAACAATTTATTTTTATATATTTATATATTTTAAGTCAATTTTCAATCAATTTCTACATTCCCTGCTTGAAATTGGGATAGTTTTTAGCTATTGTCTTACTTTTTCAGCGACTCTCGTCCACTCCTCAAGTCGATCAGACCCGCCCCCTGTCCGAGTACAGGGTATAGTAAGAAGGGGACAGCGTAGGAGTTGCTCGGCAGGAGATGCCTTGCATGCCTGTGCACTTGCAGCCACTTTGGATTCAGGACTTTGGACTCGGGACTCGGGGATGCTCAGGCTGTTGTTCTGCGTCTGTTGTTGGATCCGAGCTGGGACTCAGAAGGGAAGGGTGGGGGCCTGTTTCATGGAAATTACATTTTTGCATTCTGGCGTCGCTGCTACTCAAGTAAATGCAAATACTTCTCATCTCTCATTTCGGTTGCAATAAAAAACGAGCAGAAACTGTCAAATGTATTCAAAATGTGCGCCGCATGCGAAATCTTTTTGAATATTTATACAAATACACACACACACACACACACACATGTACAGTAGATGAGTGTGTGTGTGTTTTTATTTAAATTCCAATGCAAATCATTTGCTTGAGAATGCAGAGAACTCAACTTACAACATTTTATGGTCAATTCTTATAAAATTGGCTTAAACTAAATTAAAAAGCTTAAACTGCTCGACTTGCACATATTCTACAAATTCTTGCAAACTATTGAAAACACAAATTTAACTGAATTTTTCAAAAGAATGTGTACAAAATTAGGAAGGCAATTAAAAATATTAATATATTATTCCATCAAATTTTTTTCACTTTCCCAATGTGTTGAAATAGATTTTTGTTAATTTTTACAGGGTGTGTGCCAGTCGAGCTCTGCTTAAATAAGCTCACTGCTGCCTGCTATGCCAATAGAGAATAGAATTTTAAACAAGGCCTTTAATTAAACTAATTGTTCGAAAATGTGCATGAAAATGGAATTTTTAATTAAAGCGAACGCAAATTGAAAAATCGAATAGAATAAAACGCATTATTATTAATATTTATGGTAAATGGTTTTCAATTATTAATATGTTGGTTAGCCAAAAAAAAAAATAGGTTAGTTGCTTGAATTTGCTGTCAATTTTCTTTGTTTTCAGTTAATAGCATTAACTTTATATTAATTGAATTTAATCTTTAATAAATTTAATCTTAGTTTAATTATCAGAATTAATTTCGTTTTTGCCGATTGCCATAAGTTATGCTTAAACAATTAAAAAAAATTAATACAAATTTTAATAAATAAATAAATAAATATCTAATTAATTGAATAAATAAGTAAATTAGTATACAAATAAATTAATTAATTAATACATAAACAAATAATAAATAAGTAAATAAATGTATAAATAATGATATGAATTAACAAATAAATAATTAAATAAATAAGTAAATAAATATATAACTAAATAAAACAATTAATAATGCCATCAAGTATACGCGGCATTAGCCGAGATGAGAAGGAAATCAGAATGATAAGAAAAGAAACAGAATAAGCTGAAGAAGAAGAAGAAAAGCTGAGAGCCTCGTTTCATTCACGTTTTTATGTCTTCATTTTATTGTTATTTTTTGTTTACCCTTTTTTAACGGTCGAAGTAAGTACCGACGGAGGAGGAGGAGAAGGAAAAAACATAAAGTTGAGAGTTTAAAGCTTTTAAAGCCCTTTATTTTTGGGCGGTAAGAGCTTTTCGTTGTTATGAGACGCATAATTAGCGTGATTAAAATTTAAATTAAAATTAAAATATATTTAATAAAATCCCATTTGCTAAATCTCTTCAATCTCTTCAAGTGGAGTTGATTCACAGCGAGTACTCGAACTGCAACAATTTGATTCATGCAGCTGCATAGCTTTGCCATCATTTAAAACTCAATTTATGATTATTTCCACACAATTTAATTTGCGTAATTGATTTATGCATTGCATTTCAGCTGCTTATCAATCGAGGCGATTGTCAATCAAGCCCAAGTTTTTTTTTTATTTATTTTTATCTCATAAAAAAACAGGCTGGGAAAAAAGAAGCTCAATAAAATGAAATGGAAATGCATATTGTATGCATTAATGTGGGCTCGTTTGTTTGTTGGCGAGAAATAAACAGTTCTCATACACTACTTGCCAAGCATATTCCCAATGCCATTCAATATGTCACTTAATCACATCTCTTATACTAAACATGTTTCTATACAACTTGCTTTAAATAACAACATATTCAAATAAGAATTGGTCAACAAAATTATATATAGTGTTAATTGGAAATAAATTGCGATCAAAACTTCCATCAATTCAAATTAATTTATTTGAATTTTATTGATTAATGTGATTTAACTTATTCTGATTATTTATACCAAAGATATCCCATACAAATTTCAACAAATATTGCGTTGAATAACAAAATTTTTAAATAAAAATTTGTAAAACAAAATTAGAAATAATGTTGTTTGGAAATACAAATTTTTAAAAAATGAATTGGTATCGCAAAAATTAAAAGAAAAGCATTCTGAATACAATAAATAAAAAGAGGCAAAATTGTATTAAAAAATCGATGCTTTCAAAGCTTTAAATCAGGGACCGGAAATAATAATTATTGACATTTTTTCAGGTAAAAAAATCAATGACAAGAATACATATACAAAAAATATATTGATAATGATCAAATTTGAGCGAAAAAATAAAACTCACAAATATTCATTACTTATGATTTTTATTTTTTTCGCGCAAAATAAAACTCATTTTAAATTCCAGAGGATCCATAAAGCGCAAAAACAAATCTTTAAAATGATTACGTAATCTTTTTCAAAAGTAAGTTATATTTTGAACGAAAAAATACAAATCACAAATAATGATTACTTGTGAGTTTTATTATTTTCGCTCAATTTTAATCATTATCATTGAAGAAAATCCTTAAAAATCCTTAAAAATCTTTTAATAATCATTACTATGTAATTTTTATAATAAAACTCATAAAGATTACGGTCCCTGCTTTAAATAATTTCCTTATGTCAACAAAGTTGATTTTTGCTTATTTTTCAAAGTATTTCTTATTGAAATCAGTTGATTTTTATATTTTAAAAGATCTTTTAGTTGAATATCTCAAATAATGTTCAATCTTGTCATCCATATTTCAATAACTATAAATTTTGTTATTCTTTGTCTCTGTCGGAATTTAGATGAGATACCCAGTGATTAAAGTTAAAAGGCAGTGTATGATGATATGCGATGTATCTTTTGTCTTTCACATCATTAAATGTTGAAAGTGCAACAGAAGTGCAACATTACAAACTGATTAAAATTGTATGCAAATGTGTGCGCGTAATTAAATAAATTAATTAAGCGGCGCTGTTGTTGCCAAAGACAAGAGACAGTTGTGGTGCGAGGAGTGGGAGTTTAAAAGGGGTGAAGGGTCAAGGGGCAAAAGGGGGACAGAGGCCACTTGACAAGCAACAAAAATGGCCACAACTGAAATAACAAAGCTGCAAATTGAAATTGTTGGCCATTTGTAACTCTGGTCTTTACAAATGTTGTTGTTGTTGTATATAGTATTGTTATTATTGTTACTGTTGTTGTTGTTGTTGTTGTTGCTGTTGTTGTTGCTGTTGCATTGTATGCAGTAATTGTGCAGTTTATTTTACCATTTGCCATTCAAGTGCAAATTAAATGCACAGCGACATCGTCAACCTTTGTCCTTTGATGCAGTTTGTTTACCCCTCGGGAGGCAGCCCCCAACTCCCCCCCCCCCTGTTCCCACTGGTCCAACCCATTATTTAATTCTTTCCCCATAAACATTGACACATTTGGGACATTAACAGTGTAAACTTATAACCTTAAATATTAAGTCTTTGCTTACACTTTTCTTTATTTATTTCTCTTTTTTTTTAGCCAACCAAAAGTTGTTGGCCAATTTACAAAATTTCATTTTTTGGCAATGCATTTCGATTTACGTTTACATTTTGCTTATTTATGATATTTTTCTTTATTATTTATTATATTTTGTGCTAAATCCGCAAGCCAACAATTTATGGGCCACATTTTACAGACTGCAAAACAATTGCATTGAAAACGAGTATGCAGAGTTTGCTCAACTTTAAAATACCCTACACTGACACTGTTGGAGCATATCAAAGAATTGTATATGAATCAATCAAGCGACAGACTAAAAAATACATTAAAATAAACAATATACTAATATATTTAATGAAAACAATATGATATTATAAGAATATATGTATATTTATTAGTCACTATATACAATACAATTGTAATCTCAATATTTAAGGCATTAAGAAATATATTTGAATAACATAAAAATAACATCAAAGTAAAATTCAAAAATATAGAAAAATGAGTTAATTTTAATTTGATGTAATCTTTGTTTTTTTTTTAATTTTATTAAATTGAGAAAAATGTAAAAAATAATTAAATTTATTTGGTTGCAATATTTGTTTTTTAATATACATATATTTTGTATGTATGTACATATATGTGTACTATATGTACATACATATATATAACTCATTTTTAAACTTTATTTTAACGAAATATTTGTTTATTGAAATATATTTCTTATTGCTCAAAATTCGCTCTGTGTCTTTAGTCAATTAATTTGGAGATTAAAATTGTTGAATTTGTTAAAATAATAATTAGACTAATTGGTTATTTAATAAGTAATATGATTAAATTGCATAAAATAAATGCTGCAGTCATTCAATCCAATATACTCACATATACATATGTATATGTACATATTTATCATTATATTACATCCAATCTGTTGAGGTATTTGTGGTAATCCCCTTAAAATGATAATGTAAATCCAGATGTTAACATTAGCTCATATTTGCTGCTTGCCAAACGTGATTGCGACATGTCTCCGGTTTCAATTGCACCCCATACTCTCTCTCTCTCTCTCACTACTTACACTCCCCTCAACACTCAGCTCTTATACAGTCTCCCTTGCCGCCCACCCCTTCACAACAACCACCGTTACAAACTCACACTCTCTCTCTGCAGCTCATTTACCATCCACAAGGCGACAAGAGCAACAACAAGTTTTGTCGCTTTGGTGGTGAATTCCATTTGTATGTGCCGTGGTGAGTTAAGGCTATTTGAATTTAAACTGCTGACCGTGGTGAGTGGTGTGTTAAGGCGCTAACAGCCTGTGGAGACTGTTAACAGTGAATTTTAATAACATCTACTGTTACTGTTACTTTGCAGTGCTTTAAAGGAAAATGAAATGCACTTTGATTGGAAATTGATGAATGAAAAATGTTAAAATCTTTAAAGATTTTCCTTTATAAAAATCGAAATATAAATTTTCTATCTATTTCATATATATACATATATTTATTAAAAGTGAAAATGCTTTTTCTAAATTAAAATAAGTATTTTAAGGCATTTTCTTAAAGGTAAATTCGTATTTTGTAAGAGAAAACATAATTCAAAATTTTATAAAACTACATAAATCATTGTGATCGTAAAATTGTTTTAGTTTTTTAAGCAAATGGGGTCCCTTTTAGCAGTTAACAATTATGTACAATAAACTATTTAACTGTGCCAACTGAGCAAAGAAAAAAATCTAAATACTGTTACTAATGGCATAAGCTTTAATTTTTTTTAGCTGAAAACTTTTGCAAATTTGAAGAGCTAACCAAACATCTCAGTGCTGTACTTGATGTCGCAATCAATATGCATAAGACTTGTTATTTTCATTTAGCCAAGTTAAGTAAATGCAACTCTTTTCGATCCTCTCTCTCTCTCTCTCTCGCTATCCCTGTTTGTCTCCTTTTCTATTCCCAATTTATACAATAGGCCTCAACCTCAAACTCTGATTTAGTTTCTCTTCTCCTGACGGTCATCATGAAATTGGATTGACATGTGTGTATTTTGGCTTCCTCTTTTGGCCAGACTCTTGAAACTTGTAAAGGATTGTGTAAGATGAGTGTATGAGTATCAGTATGTGTGTGTGTGTGTGTGTGAGTCTATTCATGTGAATGAATCATGTAACCGAAGCTTTAACTTGCCATGTGAACGAACTCCGGCCGCAATAAATTTCAAATTGAACTGAACTAAGGATAGAAAAGCACTTGGGTTTATTTCAGTTCTTACCCAATCTCTCTCTCTCTCTCTCTGTCTCTTTCAATACACACACACACACACACACACACACACACACATTTCCCTGGCGATTGTAAGTTGAGATTGCATTGCGTTTATTTGCAAAGACTTCACTTGCAAAAGTCAATTGACTCAATAAATTATTTTTAAAGCAATCATTGCAACTTTGGCGACGAAAAATCCAATTCCAAAAAGAACTTTGCTATTCCCGCATTCCCCAAAAACATTTTTACATATTTACACAAATATATTTGAGGCAAATTGTAGAGCTGAAATTCTGTTTAAAGTCGCATTTTTGCCTTAAAATAAGCGAATTTGTCAAAATCAACTAAATATAATAAAGCCAGAAAATCGACTTAATTAAATTGTTTGTTTACCTTTATATATTTTAAATTATTACTATTATTTGCACTGAACAATGTTGCATAATTAGTTTTTAAATTAAAAAAAAAATACCTTTTTTAAATTAATTGTTGTGTCGGCTGCTTTTAGCCTGACAATAAATAAATAAAATAAAATAAATAAATAAATAAAAATAAAATAAATAAAAATAATAGATAACTTTAATTTCCAAAAAATATTCGCAATTTGAGGAGGCGAGAAGGGGCGTGGCAAAAATTGGAAACAAACTTGATCAGCGTGGGGCTTATAGAAGTCTGTGTGCCAAATTTGGTTGCTCTAGCTCTTATAGTCTCTGCGATCTAGGATCTCACGGACTGACATGGCTATATCGACTCGGCTGTTGATGCTGATCAAGAATATATATACTTTATAGGGTCGGAGATGCTGCCTTCTGCCTGTTACATACATTGCAACGAATACAATATACCCGTTTACTTATTTTGTTTAAGTAGCGGGTATAAACATATTCATTTTTTCAATCACCGTATAAATTCAGACAAGTATTTCTATTAAGTTTGCCTTAAGAACTTTAAGCTGGAAACTGTCGGCCAAGTCGATTTAAATAGGTTGACGTCAGAATGACCACAAGCTGCATTTGGGGCTGTGTACATTGATTGTGTTTGACCATCAGGTCGCAACGGATAAGCAATTTGAAATATTTTCAATTATCGTGTGCAACATGGCAATGGGGCGGGCTGAGGTGTGGCAATGATTCACTGGTGAAATTAGCCAAATTATTGGAGTAAACAGGGCGAGAATCGTCGGTCGACAAGTCGTCTTCTTGTTTGCGCTTAAAATTTAATTTCACGCACAATTGAGTCCATGCATAATTTTGACCGGGGTGATAAATTATTGCTGTTATTGCACACGGAGGCATGCAAAACAAGCAGCAAGCAGCAAGCGAACAAGAAACAGAAGCCGAGAAATGGGGAAATGGAGAAATGGAGAAGCCGAGAAATGGAGAAAACCCGAGAGGCGACCGCATGCAGCCAACCTGCAACCGGCAACCTGCAACCTGCAACCTGTTATGTTATGCGTAGGCATCCAATCCTGGCAAAATAATGACCCAACGCCTTTCCCCCTCCACAAGGCACAGTGGGGCCTTCTGTCACTGTCCGTTGGAATAATCATATTTTGAGCTTTAACTAAAGATATTTTAGAAACTTAAAGGTATTTTATAGAATTATTTTAATTAATTAATGAACCAACACCACTCTCACTTCCCATTCTCATCCCTCGCGAGGCACAGTGGGGTTTTTTGTCACTGTCCGTTGCAAACGTAATATTTCTAGCCTGAACTTCTAAAGAAATTAAAAAAATTAACAAAGTACATTCTGTCAAATAAGTACGGAAATTTGAAATAAAACACAAACAACTTATCAATCATCTAAATTTATTATATCCCCTTCAAAATAGGCCCCTTCTGAGGCAATACACTTCTTCCAACGAACAATCCAATCATCGAAACACTTTTTAAATTAAAGCTATATTCCGGGATGGCCTTCAGTTCTCGTTGCGAATTAGTTTTGATGTCTTCAATGCTCTCAAAACGGGTTCCACGAAGTGGTAATTTGAGTTTTGGAAACAGGAAAAAGTCACACGGGGCCATATCTGGAGAGTACGGTGGTTGTTCGATGATATTTGTTGAATTTTTGTTCAAAAACTCGTTCGAACTCGAACTCGAAAATTCAGATCTTTTGGCACCAATCGCGCTGCGACTTTCCGCATACCCAAAACATCAACCAAAATATGACGAGCGGTCTCATGAGACATGTTCATTTCTAGGGCTATCTCTCGCAAACTATAATGACGATTTTCGAGCACCATTTCCTTTATTTTGTCGACGTTTTCTTCAGTTGAAGAGGTCGAAGGTCGTCCTGAACGCTCGCCCCTCTTTGAACGATTTATACCAATCGTAAACTTGAGTTTTCGACATGGTTGAATCACCAAATGTTTTTTTCAACATTTCCAACGTTTTGGCACAAGAAATTTCGTTTGAAACACAAAATTTCACACAAACTCTTTGTTCGATATTTTTATCCATAGTAAAAATCGCAACGCACACAAAAAAGGTAGACTTGTTCCTAATGACGCCGTAACCAAACTAAATGACACATAGCAATAAAAATTAGCAGAATAGTGGCTGACAGTTGTGCCAACCTGGGAAAAAAATTTTTTAGAAATATTCTCAAAGGGAAAATTTAAAATGAGAATTTCCGGGAACTTATTTGACAGAATGTATATATTACAATTATTTGAATTAATTACAGACAGGATGGATCAAGTTTTTTGGTTAAACTAGACATTTTCTTTCAACTTTGAATATTTTTTGAATTTTTATACCCAAGTACATACATATGTACATATGTAACAGGGAGAAGGGAGCGTGGCAAATCAGAATAAACCCAAGCATATCAAATTTTTTGGACTACATTTTTATTTTTAAAATTTCGATACGCTGAATAAAAAGCGTCTAGAACTTACACTATAAAGGCTTGAGACTCTTAAATTCTTTCAAAATTTTAAATTAAATTTTACTCAGTTTCACAAATGCCGAAAAAATAGAGTACTCTTTTAAGTGATTAACCTATAGGTTATTATAATCAATCACCTACTGAAGTCAATTAAAATATGAGTATATCAGTAGTTATGACTGTTTTAAGTTGTAGCTGGAATACTGCTTAAGTTTAAAATTTATTGCTTAAAATACAGTGACAAAAAAAAAGAGCGAAAACCTTTATTGCATTTTTAAAATTTCTTCGGATAAATTTATTTCTTTTTATTATTAAAAGTTTGTTTGAAATGTCAAATTGACCCATATCTATTATCTTTCCCTTCACTGTATAGTATTTGAATATAGCGTTCCTAATTGTTAATTTTCGAAGAAAACTGTTAAATATTATTTTTTGCCACTATTTATGCCCTGTGACCCCACTGTGCGTCGTTGCATTGTCATCGTCATCAGCGTCGTCGTCGTCGTCGTCGACATCGGTTGTGTTGGTTGCTCGTTTGCTGCGTTCATTAATTCGCTGCCATAAAACAGCCTGTGGGGAAGGAGGAGGTTGAATATTTTGCTTTGCTTGCATTTGCATACTTTCAGGCGGCGGCAAGCGCAGTGGGCACCTGTTACCGCGACCAGAGCTGGCCCAGCTCTCTTCTTCTCCTTATCCTTTTCCCACTCCTTCGCTCCTTCATACATACGCCTCCAACACATGTCTGCTCATAATTAATGTGTAAATTGTAAAGCTGCGCTCGCCCATTTCCATTTCCTACTACGAGTATTTGTGGCCGTGTTGGCAACCAGCTCGACAACAATGCCAGCATGAGGAGGGGGAAGGTGTACGGTGTGGGGGGAGCAAGCCTAGTTAATACAAAAACAAACAACAACAAGAACAACATCAATAAACGACTTTGACCTGCTGGGACATGCTGGGCCAAAATGCATTTGCACAGGCTGCAGGTTGCAGGTAGCAAGTTGCACAAAGCTTAATTGCATTTAGTTCGCATGCCCCACGATCTGATCGGCACAGGTAACAAACAGCTGAGGAAACAGGCAGCAAGAGCTATTAAACAATTTATTTAGGCAAGCGAAGGCCTCCAATTGATTTATGACTCTAAAATGACAGCACTAAATTTGAAATACTTTAGCCTTGTCTATTGAAGCCTCTATAACAGTGGTGTCCAAAATGCAACGAGCGAACTCATAAGTCTGCCAGCGTCGCAGTCGACACACGTATAGAGAGCGAGAATACATGTGTTCTATAAATAGCACGTTCGGCGGCTTGTTCTCTCACTACGCATTTGTTCTCTCACGAAGCATCTGATCGGCTGATGCTTTTTGATGTCAGTCTAGAGGTGCAGAAACATCGATGTTCGTGTCCATCGATGTTTTCGATGTTTTAAAAAAAAACATCGAGTGAAACATCGATGTTTAAAAAAAAAAAAAAAAAAAAGAAGAAGTTTGAGGTATTGCCAGCTGTCTTAAGATGTTTTCCACAGTAGTTGCAAATGCCATACGCTTTGTCACTGCTCTTTTTGAAGTGGTCCCAAACAACCGATCGCTCTCTCTTACGTTTTTGTGCTGACTCCGTCTCCACTTCCTCTGTCGGTTCCACTCCTATTAAACCAATAAATAAGAAAAGCATGTTACTAAACTGTATGTAATTTTCTATTCACTAAACAACATAACAAAACAAGAGCTACTTTATTTTAAGGCTTGCGCCAAATTTTTGCGGCATTAGTAGCCAATTTATGAATGTATGTGTGTACATACACATACATGCACACATATCTAAAGGAAGCGTGGGCTTGTAAAGATATATAACTTACTTTTCAGGTAATTCTCCATCTTGCCTTCGTCATCCATCAACGTCCACCAACACCATCAACTAGAAATCCTAAATATTATCAACAATTTTGTTAGTTTTTAGAAAAAACAATAAGAAATTCATTTACTTACAATTTTTTCTCACCGAGCGCAGAGTTGTTTGTGAAAACATCGATGGTGGTCACGAACCATCGATGGTTCCGATGTTTTGAAAACATCGATGTTATCGATGTTTCACTCGATGTTTCTGCACCTCTATGTCAGTCGCTGAGCTGCGTTCAATGAAGAGAGACCGCACAGCGCTAGACTTTCATCATACACTACAACTAATGCTTTGTTCTCTTTACATTGCCAACTGTAACGATGCGACACTTTGAATATGCTTTCATTTCATTTTATCAGTGTAAAGCAGTAAAAAGTTACGTTGACTTCGAATTTCGCTGCTACGCACACACGCGCAATATTGGATTATGTGACTTTCGAATTATTATGTCTAAGTAATCTAACCAACTACAGTCGAACTTCCCTAACTTGAATCACCATTATCCAAAGAAAAGGTTCGAGCTATGGAGATATTCGAATTATAGAGTTATTTTTCATAATTTTATTAATTTTACTGCCACTGATTTAGCTCGAGTTAGAGAGAAATTCGAGTTATAGAAGTTCGAGTTATGAAAGTTCAACTGAAATTACTCGTATAATTGTCTTTTGGTAACTAAATAGTCTAAGAAACAATAGATTATAATAAATAAATAAATTACATTTATTTTATCACACTCTATAATTTGAACTATTGAACTAATAGATTAATAATTCAACTTGATTTTAGTCTTAATCATAAAAATCTCGATCTGTGTGTTTAATTTCATAGTTCAGAGCTGGTTCGTTATAACCATGGGAACGAAATTCCGATATGTTTTCATATAGTTTACAATAATTGCGAAGCACCTTGTAGGCATCCAAATTGCTGGACATTTCAAAGAGCAGTTTGTTGGCCTCCAACTGGACTCGTCTCAGGGTAAAGACCAATTTAGGAAGATCAAGATCATTGGCCAGAATATTACGCAGATATTGCAATGCATTAATGGATCTCTCTGGACTATGCCAAATGAATAGTAGACGGGAATGAGAATACGCTCCATGTTCCTCATATTCACTGCATCTATGAAGCTGATCAATGTCACTTGTAGGCAGAGTTGCCTGTCGTCTCACTCGATGAGTCACAGATCCATCATTGTCATTACTCAGATTTAGCCAGTCCCAAATTGGCAATTGGCGACTTGGAGTCGCTTCTGTGGGAAATGTGAAATCTGGATTATATCTGGGCGCCGGCTTTGGATCTAAAATTAAACAAATTGTTATCTTAGTCAAGTGTTAATTTCTTGAGAATTGTCTACACTGCCAAAAATAAATATGGTTTTTAAATTAAGATTATTTTCTGACAAATAATTTAAAGATAATATAACAAAATTGTTATCTTAGTAAGGTGTTAAATTCCAGAGAATTGCCTACACTGATAAAAACAAAACTGGTTTCACAGACTAAAACTATTGTCTCAAAAAACTTGTTTATAAATAAGACAATTTTAAGAAAGAAATACATATAATTCCTTTTTACAATCAAGAGGTGTGTTTTCCAATATTAACAACCTTATTTCTTCACTTACATATATTTTATTTATATGACCTAAAATTTATATTTTTCCTGCCAAAAGTTGGAATATTTGTCTAAGAAATGCGTCAAATTTTAATGGATTTTAAATGGTGTTAAATTACCGAAAATTTTCATTCTAATAAAAAAATAAAAAAAATTTAGTTTCTAAATTAATATTATTTTCTTAAAATGTTGTTAAAATAATCAACTTAAAGAAATAAATACAATTAATACATAAATTTTTTATACGATAAATCATAAAGTTGATATTTTTATGAAAAAAAAAAGAATTTTCGTCAAAAATTAAATAATTTTTTAAAAATAATTATACAATAAATTAAATTTATTTTTAATAAGACATTCTAAAATAAATGCAAAAATTTAAAAATTTCAATCAAGACGTAAGAATCTATTATTTTATTATTTTGAACGAGTGATCATTAAAATTGCGTCGAGAAAAATGTATTATTTTGTTCAGTGTAGTGGGTGTGTACTTACGGACAATGCAACTGCTGAAAGCAAACACACAAATCAGCGAAGTTGCGAATAACGTTTTCTGATGCATGGCTAAAACCCGATTATGGCCAAGACGTTGAACGACGACTGTCGATCGCAACCCTTGCATTTCAACTTAAATATGGGATTATACTTATTGCACCAATGACGACACAACTCACAAATAAATATGGAGAGAATACTTGATATATTCTGAGAAATACTCAATTAAATTGAATTGTAATAAAAATAGAAAGTAGGAATGAAACGACTTGTCGTCATCGAGTTTAAGTTCTTAGATATTCGCACTATTTGCTAAGCAAATACTTATTATTCATGACTTGATTCGGAATATACACACGAGTATTCACTGATAAGCTCAGGTGATTCATTCGAATTCCAACCATTCACATACTTATTTCCATATGTCAGACAATTTAAATTGAATTGAATCACACTCTAGAATCGATTAAGAAGGTTGAAAGACACGATTTAATTCAGACTAGGAAATACCCTGTATTCATTTAATTCAATTTATTTGATTTATTTATTTTTATTCCTAGGGCTATAAGTTAGTGTTCATTGTTTAAGAGACTAGTTGCTATAATAAACATCGATTTAAAAATCTTATTAAAAATAAACAATTTACAATAAATAAGAACAAAAATGTTAATAAACCTACATAGACAATATTATACATAGATATATTTTATTTTAATTATTATTATTATTTTTTTGTGCGCACAGTTTTATATTCCATTTTTTTCTGCCAATATGCATTATCCACTATCACTATCACTATCATCCTACTTAATCGCAACAAGATCGGCCAAACAGAACGGTATTAATGCCTGATTTAAGTTTCAACCAATGTAAGTACCTAAAAGTATGCAACAAAAAATATTTTATATTTATTTAAACAAGTAACGGGTATCCTATAGTCGGTAACTCGACTTTAGCCTTTACCACTTGTTTATTTTTAATTAATTGAATTTGTAATTATATTTTATGATGCAAGAAATCTTCCACAATTTTTTTAAGTTTAAGATTTTTGTAAAAAAAATTCTATGGTTTCTGGATCATAATTTCCAACTGAAAAATGTTCTCTTTGTCGCATTTTCGCTTCTCTTGTCTCTATTTCTATGGTTTTATTTTGTCATGCGATTCTTTTAACCTGCCAAAGGTGAATTGTAGTTGTTTTTTAGTGGGCGACCTTTTGACATGAGGTTGCTCCCATTTTAAAGAACTGAGGCGAAAACTGCAGGAGGATTTCGCTTAGGTCTTTTTTTTTAATTTGTAAGCTGAGAACAGAGCAGCACAGACAATTGTTGGTCTTCTGTCCTCTGTCTTCTGTCTGCTCTGTTCTCCTGCTGTCTGTTGTCCCTATAGTCAGTCGGGTGCCATTAGTGAGATTAAAACTATGACCAAAGCAACTGACGCAGTGCTTCGGCTTTGTTCCAGCTGAAACAATGGGACGTATCTCTCTTTCTATCTCCCTCTATCTCCATCATTCTCGTAATGACGCAATGCGTACTCGTACATTGTATACAATTGGGCCCCCTTCTGCCCTTTTCGCTCCCTCCCTCCCTCTCGCTCACTCTCTGAAATGCACTGCAGTGTGTAAAATTCTTACCAGGGGCGTAGCCAGCATTGTGCGTAGAAGGGGACCTAAACATCATTTATTTTTTCAAAGCATACAGGGTGTGTTAGTCGTCTCACAGGGTGTGGTCTGCCTCTCACAGGGTGTGGTAGTCGTCTAACAGGGTGTGTTAGTCGTCTCACAGGGTGTGGTCTGCCTCTCACAGGGTGTGGTAGTCGTCTAACAGGGTGTGCTAGTCGTCTTACAGGGTGGGCTAGTAGTCTCACAGGATGTGTTATCCCTCTCACAGGGTGTGGTCTCCCTCTCACAGGGTGTGTTATCCCTCTCACAGGGTGTGTTATCCCTCTTTCAGGGTGTTAACAACTATATAATTATGAGCTATGAGTGTAGGGGGGCCAATGATCTTCACCAACTCCCCCCTGCCTACACCTTTGGTATTTTTATAGAAAGGGAAGATATATTATCATAGTACTGTGATGCAAGCATCCATAACAAAACAGTTGACACAACTGCACTCGCAATACTAAAGCAGAACTGAAAGAGAGAGCTATATATAAATAAAGAGAGAGAGAGAGAGAGAGAGAGAGAGAGAGAGAGACAGAGCGAGAGAGACAGAGAGCGGAAAGGGCAAAGGGGAATCCCCATTTGTTGTCGCTCTAATCTAGCTTTGATGAGCTCGACAGTCATTCATGCCATATAGAAGCCAGTTCAATTTGTTGGCCACAAATCATGGAATGAGTCCATTTTCCTATTCTCCGATTTTCCCCACTCCCCCCCCTTTCTCTTCACTCGCAGTGCGTTTGCAAATTTGAATGCAACTCGGCAATCCTGTAATTGACAGTTGAAATGCACAAATCCCATTTGACATCAGCTCCAAATTGGATAAACGTAATTTGTTAAATGTCACATTATTCAAATTAAAGAGGCCCAGTCATTAATAATCATGACAATAAATAATGCGACAAAAGCCAGATTACATTTTATGTCTATCTCTCAATCAGACCGAAGTCCTTTCAGCAGAACCTTTTACAGCTTTCATTTAACTCGATTAAAGCTCATCAAAGGCTTCGTTTAATTACAAAAGTTCCTTAAGTTAATTAAAAAAGCACACTTTTCTATAAGATTAATTTGATTGGTAACTTTTCTCCTTTTCACTCATTTAGGTCAGTTTTCTCAAGATTAAATTAATGTGTTTTTTTAGAAAAGCTTTTAGCAGCCCATTAAGTTAATCTTTGAAGTTTTTTTTATACATCTTGCGTTTCGCTTACATTATGAAAGCACATTTTTAAAAGATTAATCTTGTAGAAATAAAACTGTCACTGTTTCTTTTTTTATTTCACTTTTGACATGATTAATTCAATAATTTTGTTAGCAAATTTTGCTTTTAATTGACTGACTTAATTAATGCACTTATAATTAAAGCTATCTTATTTATTATTCACTTGTTAAAAGCTCATTCTTTTCTTTCTCACAGCTTAGCAAAATTATTCTTATATTATTAAATTTAAAAAAATTGTATTTTATTTTATAGGTTCAATGCGGCCTAGTTTAAAATAAAGTGAGCAAAAGATCTTTTTATTGAGCTTTAAAGTTGCTTAATTCAATTTAAAAGCTTTACAAATTGTAACAAATTATAATAAAATATATCTTTTGAACAATATTTAAATTGTATTGTTTATTAAGTTTTATGAAGCTTTGTTTGAAATAAAGTGATCAAAAGCTCTTTTTTCTGAGCTTTAAAGTACCTTTATTAAATTAGTAAACTTGATTATAAATAAAAAAAAAAAAATAACAATAAAATAAATCTCATTAACTTTATTTGAATTCTTTCGTTTTTAAAGGTTTTATGTAGCTTTGTTTGAAAAAAATTGTATCATAAGCTCATTTCACTGAGCTTTTAAATCGCTTTTATAAATTTTGCATTGAATTTTTGAAGTTTGCTTCATAATTTACTGGCAAACTGTAGGTGCCCGTCAAATGATGAAAGTTGTACATTCTGTAAAGTTCAAAGTATGCAGTTAAATAAGTTTTGGCGTCTCGAAATTAAATTTAATTTGCACCTCTTTTTCGCTGTAAAACGAAAGCGTCGAAAGGCAGTTGTTTGAACAGCGTCAAGCACTTGAGATCCAAGTGCCTTCGAGCCTTTATTGTGGTAACTTTCGAGAGGTGGTGGAAAAATATGAAGAGGCAGAATGATGAAAAAAAACTGGGAGAACGGCAGAAAGTTGGTGGAAGAAAAATGTGCACACGGCGTGATTACAAATTGGTTTGGTTTTGGTTTACTTTGTTGTGGCTTTTGGCCAAGTTGCCAGTCTTGACATCATTTTTATACCCGTTACTTAAACAATAAGTAAAAGGGTATATTGTAACAGGGAGAAGCACCAGTTTTTAGAATATTGCACTTTCTTTGCTAATTAACGTTATCTAGTATTATAAGCTATCATATAAAAAATTTAATAAAAATTACCTTTTAAAGAAAGAATAAGCTATCATCCTACTTGATCGCAACAAGAATGACCTAACAGAACGGTAGTAATACCTGATTTAAGTTTCAAGCAATGCAAGTGCCTTAAAGTATGCAATAATTTTTTTTTTTAATTTTATAATAAGTAACGAATATCTTATAGTCGGGAACTCGATTAAAGCTTTTCCCGCTTGCTTTTAACTTATTATCCGATACAATTTGATTACACACAAAGTCTGCTGAATGAATTATGAAGCGAATTCAGGTGAATTTCTTTTATTTTATTTTTGCATTTGACATTTGGCAAACATTTCAGCATTTGGCAAAACCACTTTTTGGGCCACAATCAAATGGTGCTCATATATCTTAAGGCCAAGAGAGAGTAACTGTGCAAGGGATTTCAATAAATGGCCAAGAGGAAGCTAAAAAGGGACGAAATTGTTTGGCTTTGGCTCGCGTCCTCCATTGTGCATTTGTTTGCCTCGCAATATGGTCCCCAGCAGCAGTTTTATTAAATTCTCACAAAGGCTTCGACTTCTTCGTCTTCTTCGCGTCGCAAACAAAAAAAGAAAAAGAGAGAGGATAAAAAAAACAAGCACCAAGAAAAAAGGCAATAAAAATCATTTAACAAAGTCAAACAACAATAAAAATTAAACTTTGCCGTCAACGTAGCCAAACAGCTGCACTCGAATTGTACGACTTACAGATACCCTTTAATTTGTGAACTAGTTTTTATTAAAGAAAATATCTTTAATCTTTATCTAAGTGAATTTTTAAAGTTATTTCCTGAAATATTTTTTATAACAAAATAAATAAATTTAGAAGAATTAATGAATAAATTAATTAATTAATTAAGTATAATATTAAATTATAATGAATTATATTTAAAAATAAAATGTAATCCATAAGGTTAAAAAAAAAACCAATTAAATATTAAAAATGTAAGGAAAAAAAGACATTACTTAAAAGAAATATAAAACATTAATAATATATTAATAATACATTATAAAAAAATAAAAAAAATATTAATAATAGAAGCAAATAAATACAAACAAATAAATTAAAGCAAATGTCTTTAATATATCTAAGGGAATTTTTAAAGTAATTTCCTAAAATATTTTTTAAAACAAAATAAATAAATTAAGAAAAATTAATTTATAAATTAATTAAGTTTAAAGAGCTAGAGATTTTTTATTACATTAAGAAGTTAGTATAATAATGAATTGTAATGAATTATATATAAAAATAAAATTTAATCCATAAGGATTAAAATAATTAAATAAAAATAAAAAATTTAAGAAAAAAATATTATTATTTCATTACTAACACAAAAATATTTTTTTTTCTAAAAATAATAATAAAAAATAATAAAATAAGAAAATAAATGCATTTTAATTTTAGAACATACAAAAAATGTTTCTATTAATTTTTTTCCTTAGTGTAGGTAATACTTAATAATTTAATGGGTATATTAAACTGAATATAATCAAACAATTATCTAAACATTTTTTGAGTATTTTCTATAATTCTCTGTAGGTTTACATGACGATATGTCAAAACTGAATGCACTTTCTGATTACAGGGTATACGGAGGAAGGCAAACCCAGCGGCAGTCAAGCGTAAAAAGAGAGAGAGAAAGATAGAGAGAGAGAGAGAGAGAGAGCGAGAAGTAAGCTGAAAGCGAAGCAAAGCAAACGGCAAAAGTACATAACAAAAAGAAAATTAAATAATAAATATAAATATAAATAACGCACTGTGATATGCGGACCGAGAGCCAAAAGTCAAAAGTTTTTCAAATTAATTTTCAAATCTGCAGCGAAAAGTGGGAACAACTCATGTGTGTGTGAGTGTGTGTGTGTGTTAGAATTGTGCCTGTCATCAATGTGAAAGGACGCAGAAGAGGACAATTTATTATGTCATGCCTCGTCAGGCAACGAGGGGTTAAATACAAGCACAGGGGCGTTGTCAAAGGGGGGAGGGGAGGGGGAGGGAAGATGCCGCCTAAGCCAAAGCCAAAGGCAGCGACGACATCATCATAAATCAATCCATTTGACGACCTCAACGATGAGTTGAAGTTGAGCTCGAGCTCAACACAGAAATTCATTTGGCGGAGTCTGCGACGAATTTAATTACATTTAAGCGTGTGGGTGGCAACCCTAAACATATCTACCCCTCTCTCTCACACTGTCTCTCTCTCTCTCTCTGTCGCCTGTCAAATAATTCAATTTGATTCACTTCGATCCCATTTTGTTGCAATGCAATAATGCTAAGTGCTTCCCAGACATGAAGCATGACTTGAACAAAAGGCCCAAAAGAGTCCTTAAAACAGGTCGAGAGAAAGAGAAAGAGAGAGAGAGAGAGAGCGAGAGATAAGCCAAAATGCTGATGGACTTCAGTTGATAACTGTCTTTTACCTTTCTGTTCTTTATCAACTTGCTTTTTATCATGGCTTTAATTGTATTTTTTATGCAATTGCCAAATGCAGGCAAGATTTTGATATCAAGTGAGCAAGTTTTATCAAATGTGCGAAAGAAAGCACGGAAAAGGAAAGAGAGAGATGACAAAATGAGAAAGAGAGAGCACTATTCTTGCCACAAGCATTCTTGCCACAAAAACAAAAAAAACTGACCAGAAAAAAAAACTTCAAAAATTAGCAAAACTTTAAAAATATCAAAATAATAATAAAAAAAAAAAAAAAAAAACAACATGTAATTTATTGTACCTTGTAAATAAGGGTCTATTAAATAAAACATATTTATATATTTTTATTTTTGATTTTAAAAGTAAAATTTTACTTGAATTTTAATGTGATAAAATTAAGCTTAAATATTATATTAGAAACGAAATGTTATTTGTTTTTATGGGTATCTAGGTTTTTAATTTAGTAACTAAATAAATACATTTATAATTAAATAATTTATTAATTAAGGGATAAGATATAAAATACATTTTTTCAAATAATAAATAATTGCAAAAAGAAGAAATTATTGTATCAATTGTTTTTTCCATCAACGTATATCAGTAAATTATTTTGTTCAGTTCACGAATCTTTATTGGAAAATACATAATTGTAGAGAATTTAAATAAAAACAAGTGGGAAAGGCTATAGTCGAGCTCCCGACTTTAGGATACCCGTGACTTATTTAAATATATATACAATATTTTGTATTGCATACTTTTAGGCACATTTCATTTTGTTCGATTTTGTTGCGATTTAGTAAGATGATAGGTAATAATAGTAGTTAACGTTAATTAGTAAACAAATCCTAATATCTTAAAAAACTGTGCTTATGATGGCTTTTCGCCATTTGCGGAAACGGGAAAGGGGCGTGACAAAAATTTGAAACAAACTTGACCTGCGTGGGGCTTATAGAAGTGTGTGTCAAATTTTGACTGACTGACTCTGCTGTTGGTGCTGATCAAGAATATATATACTTTATAGGGTCGGAGATGCTTCCTTCTGCTTGTTACGTGCATTGCAACGAATACAATATACCCTTTTACTTATTACGGTTACGGGTATAACAACTGCTTATCTCATTATCTCCACTTTTTCAACCTATTGTAAATGGAAACTTTATATTTTTCAGTGCAAGAAATAGAAAAATAAAAAATGTTTGCTTCCTTATATTTGAATATTTAAATTTCTGTTTCAATTTAATTTTAGTTCTGAAATATTATTAAATTAGCTTAAAATGTATTTTAATTAGTCAACTGAATAAAAATAAAATTTATATGCTTATTTATGTGTATATTACAATTGCAGTCCACTTCTTAATTTGCTTCTTTTTTTTAAGCCGAGATTCTTGCGAGTAACTGGCCAACTTGGTTGCACATTAGACAAGTCATTAAAATGTCCAGCACAATTTAATTTATAGTTCTTTCTCTCTTTATCCATTTTAATTTGTACATCTTTCTACATATCCAACTGGAATATAATATACTTATATATAAAATAAAAGAGACAAAAGAGAAGCTGTGGACTGTGATAATTTCACTGCTGTTGGCCCATTAATTAGGCCAAAAGGCTTTTCGCCAGTTAACAGTTGCCGGCTGGGAAATAATCAGAATGTGGCACACATGTTTTTGTCTCCGCGTTTCTTGTGTTTAATTGGATTTAGAACTAAGCTCAAGCAGCTGGCTGTTAAGCAATCATTTCCATCTTTGAGTATAGACATTAATACACTGGAAAAACCTAACTAGTAGAAATTCTGCAGAGAAGGGTACTTCACTATGAGATTTATATATGTTTATATTATACTTAAAAAGAAGTACAACGGTCTATTAAAATTAAACAGCCGAGTCGATATAGCCATGTCCGTCTGTCCGTCTGTAAGAGCGCCTAAATCTCAGAGCCTATAAAAGCTAGAGACTCCAAACTGGGTATGTAGGTTCGTCTATATTGCATACATATCAAGTTTGTTTTAGATTTTAAATTGGACCACTATATCATATAGCTGCCATAGAAACAATCAGTCGAAAATCAAGTCTTAGTATGAAAAACTTTTTTGTAAATTGAGATATCTGAACCAAACTGACAGAATATTATCATGTGACTTTTATTCAAAGTCTGAAATATTTTTGGAATGGTAAAATAGCTCTCTGATTCACTTCTGCGTTTATATTGTATTCAATAATTAAAATAAGTTTTTTGATAAGTTATACAGTTGTAGTGTATAAATAATATAAACTTTAATTTTACATTTTTTACAGTGTCTATTCCAAGGGAATCTCATCAAGTATACGACCACAAGTTGAGAAGCGACGACGACAAATTCAAGTGTAAATTTCACTTGAACTGATAATTTCACTCAATTTGCGCGCGCTGATGAGCAAAGTTTTCCCATTTGCATGCTAGACTACGTGTGCCACGCCCACAGCCCACAGCCCCCTCCCCTCAACGGCACCTTAACCTCACCGAAAATATATATATTTGACTTGGTATGATGGAATTTTTGGGTGTGGTTTCATCTTTTTTTTTATTGCTCTGATTTCTTTGCTGTCTTTCTCTTTTTATGCACTCCCTCTCTCTCTCGCTCTCTCTCGCTTTCTCTTGGTGCTGCTCGACTTTCTTCTCGCCGAGTTGAAGGTGCCAATTAGGGATTTCCGCCTCAATTACTTTTCGTGAGCACACGAAATTCCAAGTTTTGCATGATTTTCGCATGACAAACTTGCAACTTGCCTTCCACTCTCTCTCTTTCCCCACCTATCTCTTTCCCCCCTCCATTAGACTGAGTGCTGCTTCCTTTACCAAAGTATTTACTTCCTTCAAAATGTAATTGGAACTGCGTCTTGCCTCCTTCGCCATCCAACAACAAAAAAAGCCAAGAAAAATTATAAGAAAAAATAAAGAAAAAAAAAGAAAAGTTTGGTGCGTGCCAAAAAAAACTTGGTTTGCATTTTCCATGTTTCATCAGCAGATGGGAAAATAGTTTTCTTCAATTTTTTTGTCCCGTGGCGTATTTTCAAAAGTTTGACGTTTTTCCCGCCACGAATTTGAGCGCAGAAATAAAAGAGATAAAATTGTATGAAGTAAAGTGAAATCAGCCTTAGTTTGTGCCAGTTTAATTACATTTGATTTGGCCAATAAAATAATGAAATCAAGTGCATTTACCACAGTGCCAACTTGCCACAAGTTGCACGTACAGTGAGGCAAAAAATTATAGAAACAATAATTTTGTTTGTATGTTTAAAATTGTTTTAAATTAGTTTCAAAATTTTAACTTTAAAACTATTTAAGCTATCGTCTCTATTATTTGTCCCTTTACTGTACGTGCATAAAATGAAATCAAGTCCATGTTTCAATCATCTTGAGGTTTGCAAACTGAAAATTTGTGCAAGCCACAAAATGTTGAGTGTTGTCCGAAATCAAAGTTCATTATTCTTGCAACAATTCACATGGCGTATACGTAATATTTAATTGCAGCAAACTCAACTGAAGCGAACTGCGGCTGCTGCCATTGATCAAGTTGCCTCATCGCTTCACAAACGACCCAAGAAAATGAGCAATGCATGCCACATAAATCACGTGGCATGTGGCATGTGGCAAGAGGCAACTGCAGTCAAATGAAAAGAAAAACGAAACCGACGCCGAAGCCGAAGCAAGAGCTCATCAACTAAATGCAAAAGCTGCTCGACAACTGCTCTCTGTGTACTACAAGAATAATTGACGACGATGAAGGATAATGAGCACACACACACAACACACACACACACAGAGAGAGACAGATAACAAGGCCTGTGCAGCTGCAATGCACTGTGGGTCAAAAAGCCATTTTTTAACGAGCTTTCTTGGAGTATAGATTAGAACAGTGGTGCTCCAAAAGCCAAAGACATACCCCATGCGATAGAAACTCATAATTCTGCCGGCGTCGCAGTCGACACACGTACAGAGAGAGATTACGTGTGTACGATACTATAAATAGCACGCAGGGCGGCTTGCTCTCTTACGACGCGCCTCTTCGGCTTCTTGTTCTCTCACGAAGCATCTGATCGGCTGATGCTTTTTGATGTCAGTCGCTGAGCTGCGTTCAATGAGGAGAGACCGTACAGCGCTAGACTTTTATATAGGGACCGTAACGATTATAATTTTTAAAATATAAATTATTAAATAAAAGTTATTTGTTGATTTTTATCAAAAAAATTAAATGAAAACTCTTAGTTTTTGTTCTAAATATATTATTTTCAATTTTTTTTAGCAATTGAAAATAAAACTTATTTAAAATAAGAATAATTCTTCAATATTTACTATAAAAGTTGAGAAATAAAAATTTAATATAAATGTTTTAATTGGAAGGCGTATTTCCAACGGTGACATTCAATCCCACCCCTCACCACCCCCTTGTGAACGAAATACACCTTTCGGTTCAAAAGACATTTTCATTTAATTTATATTTTTTCACTTTTATTATAAAAATTAAAGAATAATTCTTGTTTTCAATTTTTATAATACAAATTGAAAAAAACTGTTACTTTAGTTCTTGAGTTAAGAATTAATTCACAAAACAAAAATGGGTAAACTGCCCATTGTGCCAAATGCCAGTAGATAAAGGATGAACGATGAAGAGACTGAAGCTGAAGCTGAAACTGAAACTGGAGTCGAGGCAACAGAATGCTCTCTATCTGCCTGTTCGTCGGTCTGTCTGTTTGTCCTTCTGTCTGACTATTATAATCCTGCGGAAACACTTGAAAATGATGGATGAAAATTATCGTTTTCTGCAACGCATGCAAATCCGCAAAATTACTTGCGAATGATTAATGCTGAGGCTCCATTTGCTTGAATATCGTTTACGTCATCATCATCATCATTAAGCTAACCATATCATAATTAAAAAAGGCAGCGAGTAAGGCGGAGAGGGGGAGGGAGAGGGGGAGAGAGCTGAACTTCATTTGAAATTCATATTTAAAATATTCGTCAGTCAATTAGAGAGAGAAAAACGACTCGACTCGACACCGACAAATTTGCATTCGAGTGGAAAATTATCAAATTAATATTCAGTCAACTCGACAAGCAGTGGAGAGGAGGAGAAGGGGAAAGGGAGACAACAAAGAGAGAGGGAGAAGGAAGGTCTTGTCCTGGCCAATAAATGTCAAGAGTCGCCCAAGTTTTCCGTGCAGTTTTGGCCAAGTTGTCAGCGCAAATACAAAACTTGCGCCAACAATGTCAATTTGATGAGACATTTAAATATTTGACATACCAAAAAAAAACTGTGTGTATGTGTGTGTGTGTGTGTCTGCTTACAAAAGAGCTTTGAAAGCACATGTAAGCTTAAAGCTTTTTTAAAATAATAATATTGTATATGTATGATACATTTGATTAATTTGGGACACTTAAATAATCGAAACAAAGCAAGAAAGAAACAAGTTGTATACCCTTTACTTAAAAAATAAGTCAAAGTCAATTCAAAAGCTCACATCATGTGAAGTTTTCTTCCAAAAATGTATTCAAGTTATTTATTCAAGCAATATACGCTAGAAGAAGTTCAATAGAAATAACTTATCGATTCTACATTGGAATAAATTCACTTTTAAAATTTGTTTTCCCCTTTTCTTAAAAATTGACTTTCAAAATGGATTGTTTGTTTTTTAACGATTACACTAAGTAAGTTAGTAAGATTGTAACATGAAATTTAAAACAAGTTTTTCTAGCTGTTTTCGATATATCGAATAAAATTGTATGAACAAATTCTTGGCACAAACTAGGTGGAAATCTTGTCTCGTTCGCGATGTCGCGTTACAAATCACTAATAAAACTTGTGAAATAAATAAAATGATAGTAACATATCAAAATTATTTCTGAAATGGAAAACTACATTATTTAATTATGGTTTAAGAGTATTTTCTTCCAAATTATTTCCCACATTTCACAGACCTTCGCATTTTTCAAGATGAAGTCAAAAACGACTTCCATTTGTCGTCGCGTCTGTGATGCATTGTTTTCTTTAAACGATTCGAAAACGACATGTCTTCAAAGCTTGTCTTTTAAAATAAAAATAGTGTTGATAAAATGCGTTAAACACGTGAGGAAACAATTTTAAAAACGTCAACTTTTGGCATATTTTTTCATTTAAAGACGTACGAATGTAGCGATCTCGATCCTGGAAATACCCATAAGTAGCACGGAGAGGAAAGCTTCTCCTATAATGTATAAATATTCTTGATCAGCATCAACAGCCGAGTCGATTTAGCCATGTCCGCCTGGCCGTCTGTGTGAGCGCCTTTTAGAATATTATTTTTTAGAAGATTAAGTATTTTTTGGTAATCAACTTTATCGTTTATTATAAGCTATCATCGTACTAAATCGTAACAAGATGGGACAAATAGAATGGTAGTATTGGCTTTTTTTTTTTAACAAAATTTCTTTTATCTGGTAAGTGTGGAATCCGTACATACAAATTAGCAACATAACCAAAACAGATTTAGTATTTAAAATTAGGACCAAGCCTGTGGTAATGGCTTACTTAAAATTCCAGCAAAGTAAGCGCCTAAAAGTATGCAATAAAAATGTTTTCAATTTATTTAAATATGTAACAGGTACGCTGTAACATAGTGTGATATATTAGTCGATCTGAGGACTTATAGGTCTTATCATCATTACAGCTCTTTTCAGGGAGTATCCGTAAGAGAAATGCAACCTACTCCATTGGATGCCCTTGCCGTTGGTGTCATTATATGTCCCCGTCAGATGGCTGTAAAAATGCAAGTCAATAAACGAAGCTGTTTAGAAAGAGTTACCATCACATCATACCTAACGAAACAAGCGTTGTACCACCAGCCGCCAGTTAGGTGTTGTGCGCAGTTTTCCGTATCCATAGCATCATTATCCCGATCGAATGTGGTAAATTTCATGCCTCTATGATTATCAAGTGCATCGATATCTGTACCATCGTAATAGCCCAGATGTAATTCATATTGCTGATCCTCGTTGCCAATTGCAAATCTAGTGTAAGTCGCAAATGTTTCATTTCTCCCGGGTTTCTCTACAATTACAAGCAACTCCTGTTTTCTCTCAGCAGTTATTGCGTGTATTTTATCTAGGCCTAAGAAAAACTCGCCACTCAGATTCCCGAATCCATTTTTATACTCAGTCCAGTTCCGTTGAAAGTCTACGCTTCCATCCATTCTCCTCAATAGGATTGTCCATCCTCCTCCGTGACTTTCCGCATCGCAGGCAACTTTAAAGGGTTGGCTGCTAAAGTTGGGCAGAAGTAAGTCGTAGATCCCATTAGTCTTGGCCCCGGTACAATTGCGCTGATTTAATCCATCTTGTTTCAGTGGTTCTACCTCCGCTCTAAGATTTCAATGTAATATAATAAATTATAAATCTATAAATTATATTTAATTTAAAAAATAAATAAATAAGAAATTATTCATTTTTATTATTATTATTATTTTTTTTTTTTGGCTTTTTTTATAAAATAAAATAATGTGTCAATTTGGGATCTTTTTGATATTTCGCATCTTACCTTAATTGAGAATTTATTGATGGAGATAAGTTTATCCCATTACGTTCGGCAAATTGATTTGCTTTAGAGAACGATGAGAATAAACTTATCATCAGGATTATACAAATTATTTTGGACAACATTTTGTGACCGATTTTCATGGAATGAATTTGAAGACTGACTGAGTCCAACTTTGACTTGAGCCGAAGAAACGAATTCTGAATGGACTATCATTTATAAAATGCGTACATTATTTATACTTATCAGTATACCCGTTTGGGGCTTTGCCAATGTTATTTTTTTGCTTGTTTGTGAGTAAAAATAAAAGGTACACTCAGAAAAATATGCCATTCCCCGTTTTTTTTCTTAAAATTTGAAGATTGTTGTGTACTTAGTCTTATTCTTGAATTAAGTATGTAACGATCTGTTTAAATTTTATTTTTCATGCTTGCTCCTTAGAATTCTCAACTGATTCTAGCCGAAAAAAGTTGACATCAAGTGACCAACAAAAAGCATATAAAATAATAATAATGTTTTATTTGTCGTGATTTTTGTGTAATAAAACTAGTTTATTTTAAGATTGAAATCAACTTAAATATGAGAATGTTTTGTACTAGAAACAAGTAAATTTTGGGAAAAGTTTAAGAGTTTTCTGTACTTTTAACTAGAATGATCTTTTACAGACTTCAATTAATCCCAAAGTGGACTTAACGTATCCCAGAGGAATCTTATAATATCTTGAAATAAGATTTTTGTTCTAAGTTTTGGAAATTCCAGAACTGTCAGATTTTAAGATCCTTTGTTTAAGTATGAAAGTCTAGGATTTTTTTCTGACTGTACCCAATAAAAGTTTTTGGCGGTTTTTCCTCAACCAGATTAGGATTTTAGTTAGTAGCTCAAACTTACCAATACACACGCACAACACGAGCAGAGTGATAACAGCCTCTGACAGAAATTCTTACAGTTGGGTTTTTTTGGGGAAAGTACAGACCGTAGCAAATCTGATAACTGAGCTAACATTTGAACTTTCATCACGGAGTAACCTAGTGATTTTTAATTGGTACTTTGCAAACCTTTTTGTGTGTTTTTTTGATCAGCAGGAAATTATTGAGTACTAATGCGAATTATAATCAGTAAATTTAAAATCTTTTAAGATTTTTTGTTGCAAACAAGCTCAGATTTATTTATACCATATATGTGCAATGCACATTGTGCATGTATATACAAGAGATATAGGCATTTTTAAGTGTAATATTCGAGCATTATTATATCAAGGCAGGAGTTAAAAATATTGAAATAATATTATGCTCAAGGACATTTTTTGAAGATATTGATACAAAGAATTTTCATCATGCAAAACGAATTGTATAAGCAAAATCTTTGTTTATTTAAAGCCCCACGATTATTCATAAATAGATAAGAGAACTAACTGATAAGTTTTTCAACTAATTTCATAACGCGCCCAATGTATTGCTATCGACTTATCGATAATTGACTATTCTTATCAATATCTTTTACAAGTGCACCTTTATATAAATAGTAAGATTGTAATTGTTGAAGTACACATTTGATTTCATATCAATGAACCGAGAACTAGAGTGACAAATAATTGTTTAATTAAATATTTATAAATTAAATAATTTATACGACCTAAGCTGCCACTTGTGCTGTGGCATCACTGCTGCCAGTCAGCTCATCTTATTTCAACTTTCTGGCAACACTCAACAGTGGCACTAATTTACTGCAGCCCTGTCAAAATTTGCAAAAAAAATAAAAATTTACCACACACTCGCGTCAATCAAAACGCACCAAAGCAAAAAGTATTAATGTGTGACAATTGAAAGATATTTATATAGAAAATAAACAATTGCGTGAGAAAGAGAGAGAGCGACAGTGAGTTAACGCGTACTTAATTAAAAAATGGAAGCGCTAATTCCAGTTATCAACAAATTACAAGATGTCTTCAACACCGTCGGCTCTGACTCAATACAATTGCCGCAAATTGTTGTACTCGGCAGCCAGGTAAGCGTAATCTGCAAACTGAATCTGAATCTGGCAACACGTCGAGGGTCACACAAATCACAAAAATCCAGTCATATTAAATACTTTCAATAATTCAAAATTTGTTCAATTAATTATATAACTTGCCGATGCCGGCAACAAAAATTGTTTTCAATTACCCCTTGTTTTTTCTTTGTTGCTGTGTTTGTGTCGTCAAGTGCTGTGCGATTTTTAAATAGCTTCAATTCTGTTTATATAATTGAATGCAACCGCAGCTGCTGACTATGAAAAATCGATACTCACGACGAGGCATACAAAAAAAAAAACAACAACATCGACAGCTGCTGTGACACATTCCTACACACACGCACATACAAATACATATGTAACATTAACAGCTACTTTATTGTGTTTTGTTTTGATTATCGCTTAAAAGCTGCAATTAAAGGTTTAAAGTCTCCACGTCTCTTGGTAGAGACTTTGGAGAGTTCAGATGCTGATCTTGAAAGTCTCCGCGCAATAAACTCGTGGAAAGGGAGTGAAACTGAACCTTTGTGATGTTGCACTTCCAGATCTTCCAATGAGCTCAAATTCTGCAGACATTGCATTTCTTTCAATTGTAATCAGTGTTGCCAACTCTTCGGGTTATAAACAAGCTAAACTAGCCTTTAAAAAAGCGAGAAGTAGCACGTAAAGTTTGTTGGTAGCTAAAAAAAAAGCGCTAGAGTAGTGAAACGATATTTTTTATTGATGTAATCCAGTATTTTTGAAAACTTTCAAGTGCGCAATGGAAAATAGCTATAATTCCCGCTAGCCGCTATTTGACAATTTGTACCGCATTTGTCAATTGCAGCTCGCTAGATCTAGCGGAGGAAATAGCTGAATTGGCAGCACTGATTACAAATGAAACCATTTTAATTCTTCTGTTGCGCTTAAAACTCTAACTGAAAGCGTAACCGTTAACCGGTATTAACCGATTTAAATTGGTAAGCGTAACTAAAACCGAAACCTCGTTCACAATGGAATCGTCCGATCAAAAATCAGACAACAGTTTTTGGGGGAGTCCCAGCTTTCCAAAAAGCCCAAGTCTAAATCAGTGTGACCAATAGTTTACAAATAAAAGCATAACAAAGTACGCACACAAAACAAAATTGGATTTCTTATTCCCCCAACCTAATGTGTATTGTGTTTGATTGCAGAGTTCAGGTAAAAGTTCCGTGATCGAGAGCGTCGTTGGCCGCTCGTTTCTGCCACGAGGAACGGGAATCGTCACGAGGCGTCCGCTGATATTGCAGCTGATTTACTGTCCCCTCGAGGATCGCGAGCATCGCTCATCGGAGAACGGTAAGCGGACATTTTAAAAATATTATACTATATTAAATACATTCTTCTGTCACTGCGCCAGGCACTGTCAATGCTGAGGAATGGGGACGCTTTCTGCACACGAAGAAATGCTTTACGGACTTCAATGAGATCCGGCTGGAGATCGAGAATGAAACGGAGCGTGTGGCGGGCAACAACAAGGGCATCTGCCCAGAGCCGCTCAATCTGAAGATCTTCTCGACGCGCGTCGTCAATCTGACGCTGGTGGATTTGCCGGGTATTACCAAGGTGCCAGTGGGCGATCAGCCCGAGGATATTGAAGCGCAAATTAAGGATTTGGTCATCAAGTATATTGAGAATCCCAATTCAATTATTTTGGCTGTGACGGCTGCCAACACAGACATGGCCACCAGCGAGGCCCTCAAGCTGGCCAAGAATGTGGATCCCGATGGCCGACGGACCCTGGCCGTTGTCACCAAGCTGGATCTCATGGATGCGGGCACCGATGCCATCGATATATTGTGTGGTCGTGTCATTCCCGTCAAGCTGGGCATTATTGGCGTGATGAATCGCTCGCAGCAGGACATTATCGACAAGAAGGACATCGACGAGCAGATGAAGGACGAAGCGGCATTCCTGCAACGCAAATATCCAACTCTGGCCACACGCAACGGCACTCCGTATCTGGCCAAGACCCTGAATCGCCTCCTGATGCATCACATACGCGACTGTTTGCCCGATCTTAAGGTGCGTCCTTAAACTTAAGTCTTGCCGGGAAGATGGAGGCTTCTCCTAACACAAAGTATATTTCTTATACACACTAAAAGAGCTAGAGACTCTAAAATGGGTACAAAGATGCATACTATCCTTGCAGGCATTAGAATGCTCTCTAGATTTCAACACGCCTCTTTACGCACTCGCAAATCACAAAAGACATCAACATTTTCACAATTTTGAAGATAAAATAGTCTTATTGATGCTGAATGTTCACTTTTATTAGTAACAATCAGTCTACTTAATCACAACTAGATCGGATAATAATAATTGTAGTTATGACTATTTTAAATTGTGATTAGCAACACAAAAACTGAAGTCTATGCGATAACTTCGTTTCTTTAAAAACTTTAAAGTTGTGTATAGAATAGACAACTGAAATATTCAAAGTAGGTTTAAAAATCCTTTACAATTGAAATTTTATATATTCTAAAAATTTAAAAAATGCATATTTGATGTTGAGAATCTCAACTATGTTGTTCTTAATTAGAATTCTTTGTAATTTGTGTCGTGTAGAACGCAAGTGGTAAGAGCTAGACGGCTGAAATGTTCACAGTAGCTATGAAAATCATATAGAAATGTCAATTTATATATTCTAAAAGTTCCAAAAATGCATATTTTATGTTAAGAATCTCAACTATGTTGATTTTAATTGGAAATCTTGTAATTTGTGTCGTGTAGAGCGCAAACGATAAGAGCTAGACGGCTGAAATGTGCACAGTAGTTATGAAAATCATTTAGAACTGACAATTTATATATTCTAAGCGTTCCAAATAATCACATTTCTCTAATTCTAAAGTTAATATATAAGGAAATTGATAATACCCGATATTTTATGTAGTTTTTAATAACAATTCTTTGTCATTTTTTTAGACACGCGTGAACATCATGTCGACGCAATTTCAATCGCTGCTCAACTCTTACGGCGAGGATGTCTCCGACAAGAGCCAAACGCTGCTGCACATCATCACAAAGTTCTCCAGCGCCTACTGTTCCACAATTGAGGGCACAGCGCGTAATATTGAGACGACGGAACTTTGCGGAGGAGCGCGTCTCTGTTACATTTTCCATGAGATCTTTGGACGCACCTTGGACTCGATACATCCGTTGGCGGGCTTGACTAAAATGGACATTCTGACGGCCATCAGGAATGCGACGGGTCCGAGGCCAGCGCTGTTTGTGCCCGAAGTGTCCTTCGAGCTGCTGGTGAAGCGTCAAATTCGTCGCCTGGAGGAGCCGTCGCTGCGTTGCGTCGAACTGATTCACGAGGAAATGCAGCGCATTGTGCAACATTGCGGCAACGAGGTGCAACAGGAGATGCTGCGGTAAGTCCACTTTAATTGCAGCCTGGAGTCACAAATAAAACATGTAAAATAAAAAAAACTAGCTTAAATTAAAAACTAATTGGATAAATGGAAATATCTCAGTTAAACTATTTTTGGAATTTCCATTTTTATCTTAACAAAATGCAACTCTTAATGTCCATCAAAGTTGAGAATATATAAAATAACAATAAAACTATCAGGATAAATGCAAATACATATCATCGTTATACCATTTTTGGATGTTGCAGCTTCAGGATATCCAGGATGAACTTAAATTTTCCTTTGTTATCATAACAATAAATTGCAATTCCTAATTACGATCTCAGTTGAGAAAATATACAAAATTAATTATATTTAAATCAAAGAGTAAAGAATTATATTTTTTTTTTTTGATAACGATCAACATATAAATATTTTTATTGTAATTTGTATGTGAAACAAATTTTGTAATTTTCCTATGCTTTTAAGATTTTTATCACGGACTGCAAATAATGATTATTTGTTTTTTTTGTAATCAAAAAATCACCGAGAAAAATACCAATATACATCTTTATGGCTCATTTAAGCATTTTCACCATTATTAAAAATTTTTGAAGTTTTATCGATTTGCTCAGAAAGTAATGATTTATTTTGAGCTCTCAACAAATAATCTTTTTTTTTTGGAGCAAAAAAATAAAACTTATAGAATAATCATTATTTCATGAGTTTTATTTTATGCTCAAAATAAAACTCATTTTGATTACAGTCCCTGATAGTTCAAACTTATGTAATTTCGTTTAGGTTTTTTTTTTTGCTTTTAAAATTTTTATTTTTAATGGAATTAAATTCGATCCAAGTTGAGAAAATTATTAAACTAAATTAATTTAATTAAATATATCAAAAGGAAAAGTTCTCTTTTTTTCGGATAAGGATCAATAAATAATAATTATTATATTGTAATTTGTAAACTGAATTTTAGTCGATTCCTGAATATGGTCTTATTTATGTCCTTCGATTTTCAATTTCTTTCAGTTTTCCCAAGCTGCATGAGAAGATTGTGGATGTGGTGACGCAACTGCTGCGCTGTCGCCTGCCGGCCACAAATGTGATGGTCGAGAACATCGTGGCCATCGAGTTGGCCTACATCAACACCAAGCATCCAGATTTCCACAAGGAAGCCGCCCTGGTGCCCAGTCTACTCAAGACGGACAACGATCCCTACTCGCAGTCGCGTCGCACGAACACGCCCAGAAACAACATGTCGCCGCAGGTCTCGTCGCACAATTCGGTGGCACAGAACCAACAGCAACAGATGCAACAGTCGCAGGCGCAACTCCAAACACAACAACAACAGCAACATCAGCAGCAACAACAACAACATAATGATAACCATGATCAGGTAAGGAAACTCTTAAAATTACTAAGGATTGCTAATTTAAATGTACATTACCAAAGATCTATTAAAAGAGTAGCTAAGATGAGAGCCATTGTATTAGATTTTAGAGATCTCTTGACATATTTGGCTTAGACATAAAGCGAGCACCCTTGAGGTTTTGAAAAACAATAATGTTAATATGTATCAAATTTCCACATTTAATTGACTTCTTGTGTCCAAATAAGTAAAAAAGCAACAATTTAAATCAGGTATTAAAACCTTAACCTTTAACCGGTATTAACCGATTAAAGCTGGCAATCGTAACTGACTCGTAATACCGAAATGATGCAAACCGAAATAACCGATTAGCAACCTATTCAAGTATAACGCTTCGTTTTGGTTCAATCAAACATTAAATTCAGTTTTCTCGTTTTCAAACTATGTAATTTGTAATATTTTTCATCAATTTTAATATTAATTTATTAATTAATAGATCGTCTGTTTCAAAATAAAACAGTTTGTGGTTACATATCAACATATTTTAAATTTAAACATTTTAACAAAAATGTATCCTATTTTTGTGAAGCGGAATAATACCGAAATTTCAAAGCCCAAGCGTACGAAAACCGATAACCGTTACGAAACCGATGTACATAAATTGTGCGTAACCGAAATGAGAGCATAACCGATATCGCAACTAAAACCCATATTCATTTCGGTTTACTGCCCTGCTTTAAATATGGTTCTCAAACATTTCAAACTACCATAACTTTGACCAAGCAGAATCGATTTTCAAACGAAAATGTCTCTTTGATCTTGATTTGTCTTCTAAATTCAATCCACATTCAAATTTTATTGACTTTGTTAATAGTTTTCAATATTATTAAATTTAAAAATATTTTTTTTTTGTTTTTTAATTTCGCTCCAATTCATTGTTTTCACAAATATTATATAAAAACTTGAGATCAAATCTATGTACAAAGTATACTACTCCTGAAATCTACTACTTGATGAAAATGTGTTTATTTTCTTAGATAACTTCCACATTCTATGGGCTGCTTTTGTCGAGGGTATGTAAGCTTCGTTGTGCTTTCCCCCTTTGAACTTGTTGATGCGAAATCAGAGATGCGCAAAGCCCTTCATTTCAGTTAATTTAGCTATCAGTCATACTAATTGTTAACATGGAATAACAAATGTCAAGAAAAGAAAGCTACATTTAAGCTTAATATTTAAACACAAGTTCTATACAGATATCTTTAATTTTTCGTTCACAGAATCATGTTGGCGAGAACTCAACGGGCTCTTGGTTGTCAAACATTTTGCCACCTGCGCCCAATCGGAACGACAGCATGGAGAATTCGGCGAGCAACACTCCGGTGCACAACAATATGGTTAGTCCATTGAAGCCCGTGAATCTGCTGCCCGATGTGCCGCAGATGCACAATCCACGTCGACTCACCGACAAGGAGCAAAAGGATTGCGATGTCATTGGTATGATTAAAAGGGAACATTTATAAAACTAGTATAGAAAAACTTGTAGAAACAAAAAAAGAAACAGAACTATAAACTAAATAAATTAGGAAACGAAATCTGTAGAAAATGTAATTAGGAAAAATATTTGAAAAGAAAATATTTAAGAAAGAAAATTGGAATAGAAAATATTTATTACACAGTTTATTTTAAATTTATTCCAGCTTACAAATAGTTTTTTTTTTAATTCGAAAAACAATAGTAAATGTATTCAAATTGGTAGAAAAAGAATAGAAACACTAAACTAAAAACTTGTAATTAGGAATTCAAAATTAGGAAACGAAAACTAGAAAATGTAATCAGGAAAATATTTGAAAAGAAAATATTTAAGGGCATCAGACAATTTTTTATAGTTGAAAAATTGTTTTTATTTTATTCGGAAAATAATACTAAAATACTTTAATTAATAGAAAAAGAATAGAAACACAAAACTAGAAAGTTATAATTAAGAAATATAAATAAATTAAGAAACGTAAACTAGGAAAATGTAATTAAAAAAACAAAACTGGGATAGAAAATTTTAAGGAAATCCGACAATTTATTTCTAAAACCAAAATTATCTTTTTTTATTTAGATGTTTGTTCTTTCCATCACTATATTTAATTATTTTTGCAAATGTTTTTCTAAGATTTTTATCTCATCAAAATTATTTCTACTTTACAGAGCGTCTGATCAAATCGTATTTCTATATTGTGCGCAAATCAATACAAGACCTTGTACCAAAGGCTATAATGCATTTCTTGGTTAACTACGTTAAGGACAATTTGCAAAGTGAGCTGGTTACACATCTGTACAAGTCGGAGAAGGCTGAAACACTGCTAAACGAGTCCGATCACATTGCAGTGCGTCGAAAAGAGGCGGCGGATATGTTAAAGGTGCGACTTGTCTATATATAATTACCAGAGTTGTCATTACTTTTTAATTATCATTGAAAATAATGTGCTAATGAAAATGACATTTCACTAGCATTCAAAAAAGAAGCGCTAATGAAACTTTTTTTAAATATAAATCTTAAATAGAAATCTTAATTTAATTAGCATTGTAATTAATTTTTGGTTTAAATAAGTTTTGGACACTTAATACTTTCAAATGTTGAGATAATTTAAAAAAAGCTAAAAATTGAAATTTAAAAATGATTCAAAAATTTCACAAATTTTGAATAATTTTAAAACAAAATGTTTCAAAATTTAATATTCTACAATTTATAAAAATTTTGAAATTTCTAAAAATGTTAAGTTTTTAACATTTTGAACAATGTTAAGTTTTTAACATTTTAAAATGTTAAATTTCTACTATTTCTAAAAATGTTTGCATTCAAATATTTATCATGTTTTAAAAATTACTAAAGTGCAAAATGTCCTTAATTTACCTTCAAAAAATTAATTATAATGCTTATTAAATTGAGATTTCATTATTATTATTCAATGCCAATAGAAAAATGTTTATTACTTTTGAGTTTCAACTGTAATCAACAAAAGTGACATGACAAATGCATTACAAAAGTTGTTAATCTCTGATAATTACATATTCCAATCAATTATATTACTCACATATTTATTTATTTTCAGGCTCTCACGCGTGCTAATCACATTATTAGCGAAATTCGCGAGACTCACATGTGGTAAAAAACTGTGGAGCGAGGATTTGATATTGGATATGATATTGGAGCCTGTTTTGAACTAAAAAATATAACAAGCAATCTGGCGATATCAATCGACACTATTTATTGCAGACAACTTTGCTTTGTTTAATGTTATCCTCCCCACATTAAAAACTAAAGAAACTAGCAACACATTAAAGTATATAGCTTTAGGTACATCTTGAAAACACTTTCCCCCCATTGCGCTGCATTTGATGAGTCGAAAGTGCATTCGAAATTCGACTTGGACTCCACAGCATTTTTCAACATGATTTTGAAACCATTAAAAGGCATGCGAAATGTTAAAATGATGTCTTAGTTTTGTTTTAAGTTCATTTCACGCACTTATTACATTTTTTGAATAGTCAAATAAAACGAGAAACGGTTGATTAAATACTTAATACAAATTGATAATTCTGGAGTTTTCAATTAGAGTGTTGACATTCTTCAGGTAATTTTGAAAGCTGCATTCATCGTTTTTTAGAAAAATTGAATTGGCTTCTAGAAAAATGTTGTATGATAAAGCTACAGTTTTAAATCATGAGATATTTACATGTATTCTTGATCAGCTGAAGAGTAATCGGAAAAAGCATTTATTAAAATCTCTATCCGTTTTTGAAAGTTTTTAAAAAATCTTTGTAAGGAAGAAAATAGTTATTCTATCGCTTAAGCAGCCCTCGCAGTATTAATTAGTATTTTTCAGGGTATCGGTTAAGTTAGGACATCGGTTTTGATATACAGTTACCGGTAATTTGTTTGTTTCAGTTTCAAAATTGTTATTTTTAAAAAATGTTCTATTGAATGGGATTTATATTTCATTAAAATGAAAAATTCCAAAATTATTTTATGAAAACGACGGTTACACATAAACAAAAAATTTAATTTTATTGATTGAACTGAAACTAACCGTTGTGCATGAATCGGTTAGTAAACGGTTATTTCGGTGCGAATTGTTTCGGTTGCTTAGGTATAATATAGCTTTGTTGCGGTTACGATTTCAGCTATGATTAACATTTTCAATCGGTTAATACCGGTTAATGGTTTCGGCTACGGTTTAGTTCCCTGGTATTTTTGTTTCTATTATTTTCTCTTGCTATAATTTAAAGAAGACCAACAGCAGTTTTTTGTAATAAAAACTTTAATACTTGAATACGAGTTAAAATCTAATTTGGAAAACTTTTGTCATTTGTAAATTTCCGGCAATAAATCAAACTAGGGCCATTAAGCTTCGACTGTGACTTGGACTTGGACTCCGGCTTCATCAGTGCGTTCAGGTGTTTCATGGGCGTGGCAGGGGCTGTCAAGTAGGCGTGGTCCTACAGCATTTAATGACTAAACATATTTAGTTGATTTAAGCCCGATTCGTGTCGGAAAGCACGCGAACAATGCAGCCAACGCCGCCCTTGGCGAAGGCCTTCTCATGCCACTGCAGCAAATGTCCGCTGGATCCCTCCGAGGGTATTTCAAAGCCCCGATAGATGTACTTCATGAGCACATCGATCAGATCATTTTGATCCAGGGTATCAATAGCCTGATCCATCTGTGTTGATTTGATTGATAACAGCACACGCAGTGTTATGTTAAGGGCGTTGTCCTGCAAGAAATACAATAACAAAAGATTTGATAAACAATTGTAGCCTATGTTATTCGTATGTTTATGTACAGAGTATGTTATACTCGTTAACTGAGTATGTTATGTTATGTACAGATAATACATATTTAATATGTAAATCTAATATGTGGCTGACGCTTTAGTTTTATTTACCTTCACATGCTGGTTCTTGCAACGCAACGGGGCATTCTGCAGCGCACTCAGCAGCGCCTCAACACTTTTGCCCTTTGTCAGCAACGAAGTTATTTCATTCTCGTCGGGGCCAGCGGCAGCGCTGTCGACGCCATCGTCTTCCCGAAAATTGTCCTCATTGTACTGATCCACGTCGATTTTACGAAATGCATTGCTTGAGGTATTTTTTGCCATGTTGTGTGTTTTTAATTCACAGTCTTTTCAATGTTTTACTTCTTTTTGCAGCAAAAAAAAAATGATTCACAAAAGTTACTTTTTTTGTCAACGGCAAACAGATGTGTGCCAGGGCTGCACAACACATACAGTGCAGAGCTGTTTGCCAGCACCGGCAACATCACTGTGCAGCCCTGGCAATACACAAACTGTCTTAAGCTGTATGGCAGCACTGTTTTGCCAGCCCCTGCAAGACAAAAACAACACACACACTCACACAGATTTCAGCTGAGTGGCAACATTGCTTTGCTTAGCACGTAAGTTTTTCAACAAATAATAACAAAATTGATTATTAAAAACGCATTTTATAAACAGAATGGCAAAATTCTTGGGCATTAATCGACTGGGTCGACTGTTCCAGGCCATACGCGAAGCCGGCGGTCTGAAGCAGGCCTATCTGAAGCTGTACAGGTAAGAAAATCACAAAACGCTCTTATATAAGTTGCAAAAATTATAAATTGTAAAATTATAAACAGAAATGATGATCTGAAGACGGGCACTCTCGTTGGCATCGATAAGTACGGCAACCGGTACTTTGAGAATCCTTATTACTTCTACGGCAGAAACCGTTGGGTGGAGTTTGCACCACATGTGAACATGAACTACGATGGATCACAAATACCCGCCGAGTGGTTTGGCTGGATGCACTACAAGGTAATGGCGAGAGGGGGAGACCACAGTCTGTCTCAGTGTCTCCTTGTTATTGGATCTCAGATTCTTAGTTTTTGATACAAATTCCTAATTGCAGACGGATTTGCCGCCCATTCGCGATGGCTGTCGACCAAAATACAAATGGATTGCGGACCACAGTGAGAACCTGTCGGGAACCAAGGGTAACTAAAGAGACTTCAATAATCTATTTAAGTTAAATGAAAATAAACAATGTTATTACAGAGGCTTACATGCCGTACACAACAACACCACCGAAAGTGGAGGCCTGGAATCCCAACAAGTCCAACAAGAAGGAATAGAGAGTGATGAGTTCGCTAGTGAAATCGTTAGTCTACAAAAATATAATTAAAGAATGTTAATAAATTTAATAAAATTATGCTTTATTTGCAAAAGGAAGTCGCAAATACAATTAATTGGAGGCCTCAGCAAGAAGGAATAAGAGAGTGATGAATTCGTTAGTGAATATAAAAAGAAAGATATAAAATCCAGAGAATGTTTATAAAAATTTCGCTTTATTTGCAAAAGTAAGTCGGGTGCATATATATAAAGGAACTGTTTAAGAGTTGTAAGCGTTTCTTGGCCAGATTTAATCCGGTTCCAAGTCACGTCGTCATCATTGCTCATTCATCGATAACAATCATGTGACCTTTGGATGCCTTTTTGGCACGTCGCTTGTACTTCTTGGCCGTGTCCGCGCACTTTGTGGTGATGGTGGCCCGAATGTTGCGCTCCTTGCCGCCGGTGCGATTGCGCACGCTCAGCACGATGTCATCGACACGTCCCTGGTCCAACATCTTCTTGGCGGGTCGTTCGCGGCCATAGAAGGCCGGGGATGGTTTCCCCGTCAGGGTGTGCGTCGCCAGCTCATCGCTGCTGAAGACAACGGAGAGCAGGCAACGGGTGGCGACTGGGGCATCGGTCCAAAAGATTTCTCCATATTGCTGGCCTGTGATCCGTGTGCCGTTGGGGCCGAGCACGTAGGCGGCGCTGCCATCCTCCAGCTTGATGCGCTGTGGATAGTGCGACAGATGGGCATTCTCCACATCCTGCTGGGATTCAGAGGATTGAGAGGAGCTGGACTCGTGACGTGGTCGCTTCAAGGGCGGACCAGGCGCTGCCGTCGGCACAGCCTCCTCTGCCTCCGCTTCTGGCTCGGGTTCTGGTTCGGGTTCCGGCTCATGACCATCGTAGCGACGGTTCAATGTCTGCAACATGCTGCTCAGACGTCCAAAGAGTCGCTGATAATGCTGTTGACTCTTATCAATTTTTGCCACACGCTCCCTAAACGCATCCTCCACCGGCGGCAGTGGCTCCACTGTGCCTGGCTTGTCACGCGGATTGGTGGCCATGGCCATCACCTGAACATTAAGCACGCGCTTCTCCTGCGGCACCGTGCGTGGCGTCATCTTGCGGCTGGCAGTCTGAAGCTGCTGCTGAGGCGCCACCTTGTGGCTGATAGGCTGGAGCTGCTGCTGCTGAGGTACTAAGGCTGGACGTGCTGCGGGTGGCGGCGGCGGTGGATTTTGTTTTGTTTTCATCAGATTCTGCTGTCGGTTCAGCTCATAGTTGATGTACTTTTCAATGTCCATTTTGGTCGCCATTAGCGAGGGATAACTGTAGCTCAAATTGTTGAAATTGTTGTTGTAATTGTTGTAATTATACAAACTGTAATTGTAATAATACGGCGTGAAGTGATTTAAATATTGTTGTTGTTGTTGATAGTAATGTGTATATGGCGCAATTGGCAGCAAATTGTTCTGTATCTGTTGTTGTTGTCGTTGTTCTGGCCACGTTTGCGTCTGGCTAACAAGTGACATGTAAATTCCTTGCGCCTCATTTTTATACGCTTGATTTTCAGCGTTCTCCATGTTTTCAACAGGTAAAAGGCAATAAAGTTTAATCCCAGCAGCTGCAGGCAGTTTTTACTTTATGGGTTTGTCCTTTTTTCTTTTTGCCAAAATTTTATTAAGCCAAAATGTCGGTCAGGTAGCTTTTCCAATATCTCCTTTATCCCTTTTATGAGCCGGGATTAACAGTTATTTCATTTGACAGATGGCTCGCAGGGCTGCCATACCGTGTAGCAAATGAATAGGAGCTTGAAGCACGATCAGTTCTGCCATTTAAGCTATTAAGCAGCTGGACTTGACTACTTGTACTTTGTAATTTCTAACAGGGACCGTAATCATTATGAGTTTTATTATAAAAATTTACATAGTAATGATTATTTAAAGATTTGTAACGTTTTTCTTCAATGATAATGATTAATCTCGATCGAAAAAGTAAAACTCACAAGTAATCATTATTTGTGATTTTTATTTTTTCACTCAAAATAAAACTCACTTTTAAAAAAGATTACGTAATCATTTTAAAGATTTGTTTTTGCGTTTTATGGGTCTTCTGGGTTTCTTTTTTTTACACAAAAGCCAAGAATTTAAAATGAGCTTTATTTTGAACGAAAAAAAAATAAAAATAATTTATATTTGTGAGTTTTGTTTTTTCGCTCAAATTTTTATCATTATCATTATTTTTTTGTATATGTATTCTTGTCATTGATTTTTTGATGTGAAAAATGTCAATAATCATTTGCGGTCCCTGATTTCTAAAGCTATCAAAATTTAAGATATATCTTAGCATATATGCTATTAGCTGGAAATCTGGATATTTTAAAAAATTGATTGATCACTGATTTAGATTGTCCAATAATGCATATACATATGCACATAGTTTGACAATAAATGAATTCCAATTTTTAATATGTTTTCCATTTTATCCAGAATTAGTAAAAGACATATACAGGCTATTCCTGTAAATATAAATATATAGAGAACATTTATTTCATAAATTTGTTGTTTTTTTCAGCTCGGCTCTAAGTTGTTGAATGTCTGATTCCTTGTTGAATTTATATACATATCAACTTTTCCTGTCCCGCTGTAAGAAATAGATTAGTATGGGAAAATTTTCGGTATTTAGGATGTTACTTTAAATCGAAAATTGGAGTTGCTTCGGAGAAATTATTTTTTGCAATATTTTGTACCGATCTATTCAAAATGAATTAGAGGACTAGTTCACACTTTGCCTTTAGGAAAAGTGAATTCTAATTGGATATTCTTTTAAACAATGCTTTTATACGTATTATTATCGCCGATGTTGTCGATTTTTCAAAAGATTTTGTATATTTTTGTACGCTAGTGAGTAAAAATTAAATATATATACACCCACTAAGTGTTTTTGGTGGATTTTTTCCTCATTTACTTCAGATAGGTCATAAAGTGATCAGGTGCTCTGTTTAGTCAATACACGCTGACAAAAATCCAAAAGACTGGATTTTTTGTGCACAGTATGAGACGATTGAGGTAAAAGCGTAACATGATATTATCATAACATGAAATGCATAAGAACAAAATGTCAGTTTCTAAAGCAATGAAACAAACAAATTACGGAATAAGATGATTTAAGTAGTAATTTAACAATCATTGAACAATTTTGATTTTAAATTTGTTTTACAAAAATTGTCTATGTCCAAAACTGTTTTTATTTTTTTATAAGAAAAATATGTACATCTATTGTTAGCTAGATTCATTCTTAAAATTTGCTCTTTTTCTGCGAATCGATCGTAACAATAGATCTATCTCCAGACTACCTGGCACGAGATTCTACTAAAATACTGCATTTTTATGCTCATGCTCTAATGGATTTTACAACATCTGTACTCGCTTAGGGGTTGATTTTTCCGATTAGAGAACGCAACGTTTATTTTGCTCTCAATTTTTTTTTTTTTATTTTGTATGTACTATACTGGTCTCATTGTGCTTGCATTCATTCCAGTGCATGTTGATTTTAAAACCTGTTTGGATTAACCGCAGTTAAATTTTGCTTTAGTTTTTAATTAATCAAAATCGATTTAGCTTTGCACAATATAAAATGCTGTCAAATGTACATACGAAAGTTGAATTCTGTCCATTTAATGAAAAGTTTCTTTCGTTTTGTGAATTTTACCATAGAATGGCTAAGCATTAAAAAAAGGCTAAAAGCATTATGTATTTGCATATGCAGCGACTAAGTGGCAGCACATTTAAATTTGCTAAAAAGCAAAACTGTGGCAGCTCTGCTTAAAATTCGATTGCAGTTGCCGCGCGATGCGACAAACAGGCAGAAAATAGAAAAAAGGGAAACAGGAAAATGAAAATTGCTTGCTCGCCAGTTGGGATATACATACATATGTAGTAAGAAAAGTCCCATTTCAAAAAGGGCAAAACGCACAACGTTTACCTGGTTAAAAGCGAAACGGAACACAGCTGGAAAGCGAACAAGAAACACGCATACACAGACAGACATTGCATTGTTGTTGTGGCTGCTGCTGCTTGTCAGGTAACATGTGTAAGTAATTGGAATGCATTGTGCCAGTTTTGTTGTTGCCAATACTAAAACTACCCCCGCTCTCTCTGCTCTCTCTCTCTCTTTTTCTTGTACGCTCTCATGATTGTTTTGTGTGCTTTCGCGCGTTGTTTGATATTCTGCCGCCAATTTTTGTTGTGTGTGGAGTTTGCGCAGCGTTTTACACAGTTGACGCACATCCTGCAGGACGCGCACAACAACGCAGGACAGCAGACTGGATTGTTAAAATGGATGCACATGTAAGTAATGAATATTTATATTAATACACAGTGAAAAACACACGCATCTTTTTATTAGATATTGCAAGCGTCTGCCCGCGACATTTCCCATTGGAAGCATTCCACGACGCATTCCAGGGAGCAGCCCATGCTACTCAACGCCTGGACGCAAACCACAGGCGAGGATTTTGAATTTTTGCGCAGCCTCGAACCACACGATCCCCATATGGAGGCCGAGAATCGCGCGCTGCGCGACAAAGTTCGCTATCTGGAGTCCAAGCTGCAGGAGCACACAGATTTGTTGTCACAAATACACGCAACATCGGCGCGCATGCAACAGGCGACGTCGTCGGTGGGCGGCGGCAACAACACGCCTCCACAAATGCTGACGCCACCCAGTTCGGTGATATGTGCTGCCGCCGCCACGCAACAAAAGATGGCGCCACAACGTGCCGAGGTGGTGGATTACAAAATAATTGCAGCAGCTGGCGCAGATTGCAACGATGCGGATGCCATTGAGATACGTTTGGCCGCCGAGAGCCTAAACAGTCTCAGCACCTCGGCGGACTCGGATCGCCTAGAGATTTGCCTGGGCGGGAACGAGGAGCAGCAAAATAAGCGGGAAGCGTTCGGGACGCCGCTGCAGCTGATCAAGCGACTCAAGCTGGAGGACAACACGACTCCCAATCCTCTGCAGCAACAGCCACACAATACCACAAACTACAAGTTGCCCAGCAGACGCAGCAATGGCAAATTGAAGGACGACTCCAACTCCAATGCCAAGCTGTCAACGGGTGGCGATCATGTCATGGTCTCCATTGGACCCAACAACACGTGTGTGCCCGCCCATGTCTTTGAGAACATCAATTGGTCCGTCTCCTCGCTGGCCACACGCAAATTGCTGGTGGCCATTTTCGATAGGGAAACGCTGGCGACGCATTCGATGACGGGGAAACCGTCGCCGGCTTTTAAGGATCAGCATAAGCCGCTGAAACAAATGCTCGATCCGCACAAGATACAGGACATCATCTTTGCCGTCACGCACAAATCGAATGCCAGCGAGAAGGAAGTTCGCAATGCCATCACCACCAAATGTGCCGACGAGAATAAAATGATGAAGATCCAGAAGGGAAAACGTTGCAGCATCAACAACAACAACAACGACAAGGAAAATATGCTATAGACCAAGTTAATCTAATTAATTATAATTTGTAGAAACAACAGTCAGGCATCTGAAAGCAAGAAGATCTCTCTGAAACTGTCCAATCGGAACGAATCCTGGACTGACAAAAACAGTACTTAATCTAGTATATAGAGGCATTATAATAACAATAGCTATAATGGAAAAAATAGTATGAAATGTTTTACACAATCTTCGTATCTCATGTCAGACAAAGCACATTACATTTTACCTAAATTTATTAAGTTGAATAAATTATATCATGGAAAATCATCCATATGGCGTTTTTAAAGCATTTAAATTTTACCGCCTTGTTCTAATTCCATACGTTACGTATAAGTGCGTGACAGTTGGCATGAAACAAGTTACAGTGCTGCCACCAAGTTTGACAGTTATAATGAGAATAAAAAGTAAGAATATAGAGAAAAAGAAAAAATATTACATTTTATATACTCCATTAAATTAGCTAAGCACTGTTTTGTTAGACGAGTAATTTTTGTCTTAAAAAAATCATTGATATTCCTCGATTTTAATGTCAAGCATTTATCTAGATATTAAAAGTAATAAATTATAAAAAAATTCTTGCGTCAATTGCATTCAAAATTGTTAGTTTAATTTTAATTTAATCAAAGTCACAAAGTTTTCAAAGCATTTGAATTTAGCCGCCATGTTCTAATTCCAGTATGTAACGCGTTTCGCATTCCACGCTGTGACGCAACGCATACGTTACGTATGTCAATACGTATTTGTGTGTGTGTGTGCGCTTGTGTGACAGCTGGAAATGAAACGTTGACCGCTCAGCTGTTTTTGTTAATCGAGCAATTTCTGTTTCGTCTTTCGTGGTGGTTTTTCATAAAACTTGAAAACTTTGTGCATATCAAAAATAATAATAATATAACAAAAGTATAGAGTGAAGACATTAAAAGCGAGCATTTGCAACGTGACTTTGCTAACAATATTGTTATTTGCGTCATTTTGGTTCTTTTAGTTTTTTTCCTTCTTCAAACACACGAATACATACATAAATTTAAATTAATAACAACGTTTGCGTTGCCTTCCAACCAATAACAACAACTAAAACTACAACAACAAGAACAAGAACAGGGCTCGTTATGGATATTCTAAAGAAAATGTTCCAATCGGAATTTGAGCAGCAGCCGGAACAGGAGTAAGTTTTTTAGTTTTTAGTTTTTTTTTGCGACTGCGGCTTTTGCAATGAACGAACGGATCGATAAACCAGGCACAAGGCACCTGCCCAATATGATAGATACATTTTTAGCAGGATACACACACATACTATCACACACACACACTCACATTTGCAACCGCAAAAGCCTATGTGTGTGTGTGTGAAATGTGCGGAGGCTGCGTATTAAAGTGTACTGTTTGTGGGGGGTGGTGGTGGGGGTAGATACAGCTTCACTTGTTATCAGTGCTGCCAGCTCAGCATTTTTCCCGTCAGGTATAACTCTTTTTTTAGGTTTAAGCCAGGGTATAAACCGAAACGAATATCGGTTATGCTCGCATTTAGGTTTTCAGTTATCGGTTACGCAAAATTTGTATATATCGGTTACGTAACGGTTAACGACTTATTGTATATTTCGGTTTCGAAATACCGGTATGATTTCGGTTTACAAAACAATTTTAAAATTTTTTAACGATATGTAAATTTGAAAACAAATATTTAAAAATTTCAAACATTTTTGAGATCAAAATATAAATTAAATTGGGGTAGAGGTAAATACAAATTTAGTTTTAAAAAATTAACCGTTAGAATTAATCGGTTTCTTAACGGTTATTTCGGTTGGAATAATTTCGGCTTTTCAGTTTCGGTACAATAAATAACTTTTGTTTTGGTTACGGTTTCAGTAACGGTTATTAATTTCAATCGGCTAATACCGGTTAGCGGTTACGGTTTTAAACTCCGTATGTAACTGTAATTTTTGACTTCTTACACTTCCATTGGCAATTCCTTTCCAGCGCCGCTTCGTCGGCTTCCAACAAGGATGAATTTCGCAAGCCGCAATGGTTCGAAGAGGCGGAAACCGATGATGAACTCTTCGATGACGATCGCAAGTTTGCGTTCCAGGTGTTTACGAGTCCATTGGAAATGCAGAAGCACTTTGAGCGCCAATTGCAGCGTCTGCTTGAGTCGGTGCAGGAGAATGAAGGTAAGCATCTAAATAGCATCCACACACACACACACACACGCACGCATTACAATAACAATTGCCATCCACAGCTGAGGCGGGCTTTGAGCGCAATCTGAGAGAGGATTTCCTTAAGCCGGGCTTTGAGAGTAAAATACTGAAGGAGTTTCAGCGCAAGGAAGGCGCCCTGGATACGGATCTGGATGGGGAGTGAGTATTGAGCAGTTAGACAAGTAATTGTTTTGACCAAATAATTGAAAAATCATGGAACGCAATTAAGTTGTGGTTTAAAAAAAATATATTTTAAAAATATTAGAATGTGTAAAAAAATCGCATATTTTCTATATAGAATTAGTATTTATAATTCGATTTTTATCAGGGTATCAAGCTGAATCGTATATCGGTTTTAGAAACGGTATCGGTTGTGCTCTTATTTCGGTTAACGGTTACGCAAAATTTTTATATATCGGTTATGTTACGGTTATCGGTTATTCGTATGTTTCGGTTTTGAAATACCGCTATGATTTCGGCTCACAAAAAAAAGTAAATTTATTTTTGAAATGCTTAAAATATTGTAATAAATAAACACAAATTCTATTATTTTGAAAACAGAAGATTTATTAACTAATTTCAATATTCAAATTGATAATAAAAATTTAAATTAGTTTGAAAACAATGAAATTTAAATTTAATGCTTGCTCGAACCAAAACTTACCATTATACGATTACCAGTTTTAATCGGTTAATACCGGTTAAAGGTAACGGTTTTGATTACGGTTTTAATTCCTGATTAATTTATATCATAAATGAATTTTTAATCGTATATATGAATATTTTATATAAAGCGCATTTTCAAAAAAGCTTCAAATTGAATTTATGATTTAAAAATCCTAGAATAAATTATTTTTAAATATGGAAAACAGAATTATTCCGTTCAAAAACAAAACAAATTTCTTTTGATAAAAATCAGCAAATATTTTTTTGTTCTATAATTAACAATTTGGAATTTAAATTGCAACTCATATTTTTTTTTGTATTTATATTTTATTTATTAAAAATAAACAACAAATGTCTGAATAAAAAATTTACTCATTTTTTCCTTAAATTAAATTTGAATATTTATAAAAATTTTAAAAATTATTTAAATATGTGACTTTGTCAAAACAATTGAGTGATCAACTGTATATATAGTATACTGAATATATAACTAACATGGCTTGACATTTTGCAGAATCTATCCGGATCAACTGTACTCGCTGATCCAGCGCATGCATCCCGAGGAGGGGCAGGAGCACATTCTGCGCTCGAATCAGCGTGCCAGGAGCTTGCCGCGCGTTCGGCTCTCGGACGAGGAGATCATCATGGGCCGCATCCATGGCACGCTGAACAGCGATGGGGAATTGAAGCCGCAACTGCTGCGTCCACCGCGTCCGCCGTCGTCGTCGACGGGTGGCAGCAAGCCGGGCATGATGACGCCCATGACGCCATTTGGGGGTGTCTTCGATGGCAGCAGCTACCAGGGACCGAAGATGTTTAGCCAGAGTGTGATGACCAAGACCGTACGCAAGCCGGATGGCAGCTATGAGACCACGAAGGTGACACAGGACTCCAGCGGACAGAAGACAACGACGGTGACACGCATGAAGGATGGCAGGCAGGAGACGACGGTGATCAGTCAGGATAAAGTTGCCGTTGGTGGAGGAGCGGGCACAGGAGCAACTGGTGCAATTCAGTTGCCCGCCTATGCGAATCGCAATATATTTGTGACAAAAGAAGGCTACGCCATGCCCAGGAATCTCTGGTGACCAGTGGTGAACCACGATTGCCCCCAACAACAACAACAACCACAACAACAACTACAAGACCAAGACAAGCTAAAATTGTTGCTCTTATTACTCCATTGGCAACAACAACAACATCCACAACAACAAGCAGAATACGTCGACAACAAAAACAACAACTTAGTTCCATACCACATCCAAATTAGAACCTATTACATTTTAGTTAACATTCTCCTAAATGTTTCTTGGTGTTTTAGATGAAACGCAATTGAGACAACAGATGACGACGATTATTATTGAAAAAAACAAAAACAAATTATTTGAACAACGAATCCTCTCGCCAGGATATCCGTTTGTTTCTCTTATATTGAAATGTGTGAAATCTGAAGATGCACTTTCAGTTTCCAGAGAGCCTCCAAAATGCAGCCCAGAAAAAGCATTCCCTCCAGCAATTGGAGTTGGAAAGATTTGAGGCAACAACAACAACGTTTGTTGTTGTGTTTGCCAGCTGAGTGTGAGGAGTTTGAGTGTGTGTGTGTGTGTGCAGCACATGATTCTTTTTTGAGTTTTGCCCAGAGCCAGCCAAAGTAAGAGATTCAGATTCAGTTTTGAATTCAAACTCAAAGGCTGTGTGTTTGTGGCATGTGCCACCTGGTGTGGCAACAACTATTTTAATCAGGGACCGCCAATAATGATTATTGATGTTTTTGGATCTAAAAAAAGAGTGTTTATTGGTTTATTTTGAGCGAAAAATTCTTAAAAATTCATTTGATTAGTTTTTTTTGTTTAAAATTAAAAATTTTGATTCATGGGAGCAGCCGCTAGCTCCCGGAGTCATTGCGTGCCCACCTTAGACTCTAAGGCAAGCAAATATAATAAAAATGATAACGTAATCATTTTTTTTAAATTGAGTTTTATTTTGGGCGAAATAAATTAAATAAATAAAGATTATTTGAGAGCTTAACTTTTTGTTTAGCCCAAATAAAATGCTTAATTGTTAGTTTTAATTTTTTCGCTCAAAATTAATCAGTTATCATTTTTAAGAAAATCCTAAAAAATCTTGAAATAATCATTACTAATGTCATGATTATAAAATACAACTCATAATGATTGCGGTTCCTGATTTTAATCGCATTCTTCGTGGTGCTATCTGTGTCTCAATGGAGCGGCAGCATCTAAAGTGCCCGTAGTTGACCAAAAAGTATTGGACAAAAGCTATAACTTAAAAACAAAAAAAAAAAACTATCATTGTACATTATGTATATGCATTATACAGTGAGTCAAGTTATTGTTTTGACAAAGCAGCAAAATATGCACTTTAACATTTGTTAAACATTTAAAAAAATAAGAGCATTTCTTAATTGAATTAACTTATAAAAATGCTTATATTTTCTTATGTTAGAAAAAAGTAAAATTGAGATATACTATAAATTCACATATTTTTTAAATTCACTTAAAACTTGTGTAAAGAAAAATTTAACTAAAGATTGACTAATTTGAAAAATAAGCATTTCCAGTAATATTTTAAAAACAAAACTTATACAAAACAATTTTGTAAACTTACTTATTGATCTAAACTGAATTATCTCATAGAAATGTCTAAATTTCTTATGTTATTTTTGCCTTGTCAAAACAATTCCTTGGCTTGCTGTATATAAATATATTTATTTATGCCTATATGATTTATATTCCACCCAGTTTCAATATAATATAGTGAAAGCTAGTGCTCACTTCATATACTATATATATATTTAATATTTATATATATTATTTCTCAATTATTTTTTGCATAATTATACTTACATATTATTTACGGTTTATTGCTAACATTTAACAAAGTTTAGTTGATAATTTTTCAATATACTTACCGCAAAGTAAAAAACATTGTAGTAGATATTCATTCAAGCACATGCAGAAAAATCAATAAAAACAAATATATGAGTTGTGCAATAAGCAAAAGGATACAAAGGACTCGCTGTTGTATAGTAATAAGTTTATTTAATTTATAACAACTTCAGGACATGATAAACGGGCCGGGGGAAACTCTAATGATGTTCATCCTTCTTCACAAAGCGCAGGCCGCAATAGCCGCAAATGTGATTGCCGGGTTTATCCTGAAAAATTAAAATTATTTAATTAAACATTAATTATTAACATGATTTTAGGGCTTGCGCGCAATATAACTGAAAGCGGAGCAGAAAACGGATGTGAAATCGGAGTTTTCGCTCCTTACTGCAGTGATGCCAATTTGGCCTTTTTTCGGATAGATTTGCCTGGTTTTTAACTGTTTCAGCCGGAAAAATCTCAAAAATCTTCTATCCAAAAATCGGACATTTTATATATTCAATTAAATTTATTTCAAAAAGGATTCTATACTGCGAGCTTTGGAACTTTTTGAAAATGGCAACGAAATAAAGGCGAGAACACTTTCCCAATACTCCAAAATTTACCTCTTAATATGCAAGAATGTTTAAAATACGTCAACAGTTTGGTCCGAAGCAAACAAATATCGAGACTCTTATACAATTTTCTATCTTCATCTATCTTTAAAACTTAAAAAAAAAAAAAGGAAAGTTTGGCCTGTTTTTCTGTCTTTTTTTTAGTCTTTCAGCTTTTTTTCCTTTAGCCGTTTTGTCTTTTTTTTTCGGAAAATATTTGGCATCACTGCCTTACTGTAGCCGAGTTGAAAGTTGATCTAAATAGAAAGCCCAAGGTTGTGCTTAAAGTTCCGTCAAACGAGCGTTTTTCACATACACTTTTTGGCTTTTTACCGATGAAAATGGATCACGTCCTATTTCCAGGCCTATTAATTATTTTTTGTATTAAAATTGTTCAGAGTGTGCTTTAAAAACCGTTGCGAATTACTTGACCGGCAAATAAACCGACCTTGCAGAGTGTTGGTGAAAAAGAGCTCGTCTGACGGAAGCATTAAGGCTCTGCTAAGCGACAACTCCAGCTTTCAGTTCCGCATTTCAGCTATAGTGTGCGCGAGCCCTTCTGTTTGACTGTGCTCTTTCTATAGTGTGCACAAGCCCTTATCTATGTGTGTGCTGCAAACTAACCAGATTGATGTAGACTTTGGGATGTCCCAAGGGTCCGTTGCCGCCGTCGCAGTAAACGACGCGCTCGGTGGTAACGGTTGGTGGCACCTCGTCAATCAGCTTGATGCCCCAGTTCTCGTTCACATAACGCTTGGCATTCACGAACCGTGCATTGCGATAATCATCCTTGTCGAACACCTGATCAATAAATGCAAATATTTGAATACCAAATGAAAACAATGTTTGCGTAATCGCATTTTCTGTTCAATTCACAAACTTTTTACCTGGCCCGTGTGTGTGACTTGCTCAACGTCGCTGCGTGTGCTGGAGCTGCGTGCCGCTGCCAATGGCTTTAACCAGTTCTCGGCACAGCGTCCCACTTTGCCCAAGTTGTTTATTAATTGTTTGCTGGCCATTATTTCTCTTATTACTAAAATTTGGTTTCGTTTTAGAGATGGTGCGATTATTTCAAGCTCGTTGCTGCTGACAACTATCGCATAGAGTTGTATCGTATCGTACGGACTAAGTTCAATTGAACTATTCACCAAAGTGAGCGAACGATATAGGTTCTTGACAATTGAATTAAGCAACCAGTGGTGCCAGGTTTGCTTTTTGCTTTCCCTTCAAATCTGGCTAGGAAAATTTGCAAACAGCGGCAATTTCTGTTTATGTTGAATGCTTTTTTTTTCAGTTTTTTTGTAAGCAACTGAACTAAATGGACATCGATGTGCACTCACATTAGAAATGGACAACTTTAGTTTTTTTTCACTAATTCCACATTAAATTACCTATCTGAAAAAAAAAACAAACTACATAAGCAAATGCGGGAGTTTACCTGTAAAATTAATGAAATCTTTAGAAATTTCAAGATGATAAAACCAAAACAAGGTAATTTTTTTTTTTTTTTATTTATGTAAGAAGGTCACCTTATAGCGAAAAGATGCATCGGTTAGATATTACGCGATAAACAGATACAAAAATGTTAAACATTTTCAGCTTTACAGTCGGTTATTAATTTTTCAAAGTCAACTTTTTCTGTACTAATATATGTGCGCAGTAAGTCTAAAAGATTGATGTCAGTTAGCTTATTACGACAGAAATTTTTAATATGTTTTATATGGGAAAATGCAGTTTCACGCACATAACCACTGGAAAAACTTGACTCCAATTTAAGCATCGAAGTTTTCAAAATTGGATATTTTTCTACGGGCACTTTCCGCCAAAATGCACTTCCAGACTCTTTAACTACACGTAGTTGGCAGTCAGATTGCAAATCGCAGAGCTCTAATTGATAGATTGGGTCCTGTTTACTTATATCTATATCTTTTGGACTCAGAAATATATCGATTAGTTTTTTGTAATTGTCGAAATCGTTGAAATGTTTCTCCAATTGATCCCGTAATTTTTGCATGGTCTCTGAATAGGATGCATAATTTACGGTTGAAGGATATTCCGTGAATAGTAAGCGACAAAAATGGAAATTGTGCAAGGCATTATTGGTCAAATCATTTTGCAAAATAGTCAACTTTTTTTTGAAGCCATCAATCGTTGACAGCGTTTCCACCACGGATTGTTTTGGTACTTGAAGCTGCATATTTAATGTATTCAAAAACATCGTTAGGTCAGCTAAAAATGCAACATCCGATAGAAATTTGATGTCTTCCAGCTTGGAAATCAACTGTTCCGAATTTAAGAGCAATTTAATTTCATTTCGTAGAGAAAAGAATTTTTCAAGGCACTTGCCTCTGCTGAGCCAACGAACTTCGGTAAACATTTTCAAATCTCCATATTGCGCTTTGAGCTCGGAAAAAAGTGACTGACATTTCCGATGGGTTAAGGCATTATGTGGTGCTCTTAGTTTATTTATAATTTTCAACACGCTTTCCATGGTCTCATCCAGTTGTAAGCTGTGTGCGCATAGTTCTTCCTGATCAATGAGGCATTGGTAAAATGGCACATCAATTTTTCTCAACTTGAACTGTGTCTTAAGATCGCCGATTGATTCGCCACTCATGCAGATACCACAAAGTTTGTCAAAGCCACCGATTTCATGGACTGACATTTCAATTGCTCGGAATATGTCCATTTCGGTTTCTAATGGAACTATGTTTAGCAGATCCTCTGCAACATTAAAATCGGAATCAATAAATTTGATAAATATTACAACTTGCGCAACATCATTAATATAAGTGCTGTCGTCCACAGCCAAGGAATAATATTGACATTCTAATATTTTATCTATCAATGATTCTTTCAATTGTCCACTTATGGCGTTCACGCGTCTTGTCATGGTTCGGCGGGAAAGCGGCACTTCAGCTACTAATTTACTCATCTCTAGGCCTTCATTACCGAGGCAGTTGAGCACGTCAATAAGGTTGGACTTTATAAATTCCCCATCCTGTAGAGGTTTCTGTGCTTTGGCTAGATTGTAGCTGACCACAAATGATGCGCGCAAGAGATTTTTTTCTTTATCATCAACGTATTCTGTGATTATATATGTTGGTTTCAGTTCAGCGATAACCTGCAATGAGGGATGTCGAATATTTGTAAAGTATCGTATCAACAATGTTCAATATTTCAGCAAAAATCATATCCCGACATAAATATATCATTATTATAAAAATATCTATATATTTATATATTATCAACAACCTTACCTGCAATCTTTCTTCTTCAGTGCACCGACCATATGAGCTTTCGTGATAATTAAAATAATGCCGTCGAATATTATATCTCCTTTTTGAGCACACCGTAGTTCCGCAAAGAATGCACTGATGCATTCCAGTATTATTTAATTTTGTGAAAAAGTATCGAGTCTCCAACTCGGTAAGATTCGTTTCCTCAGCCATTACGAATTACACTTCTACAAATAAACAAGTCGCAGAATGATTATATGTACATATGTATTAGAATCAAACAATCTCAAAACCTACTTGAGTGTTTCGCTCAGTGTACAAAAAGCAGCCAGAGCGATGTGGAAATCGAGACACACACACACAATCAAGCAGAAAAAGTTTTAGAAAAAAAATCGAATAAACTTAGTTTTCTAAACATTTTCTTTTTAAATTATGTATATTTGGCTTTAAGCCAGGGCTGGGAACAAAATCGGAACTCGGGAGCTCTACAACAACTTCGACCTACCCAAATGTGCGAGAAAAAATACACTGAAAAAAATTATTGAGTAGATTCCATTTTTATTTATTCATTTATTAATTTTTCAAAATCTACTTTATCTTAACTAACTATGATACAAAAAATCAACTGGTAAAAATCACGCACTCTCAATACCTAATATATTTTTTCGTTCAGTGTACAAAAAGACGCGTCGCGCCGTCCGCGCGTTTCTGTTTTATTGACGGTCATAAATTTTAAGTGTCAAAAATGCTTCGACTCAAGCTGCTCCTATGTTGTTGTTGTTAGCTTGTTGTTGTTTTTTTTTATGGCGGCCATAAAATGCCTCGACTCGAGCAGAGCTATGTATGTTGTTGTTGCTCTCGAGTCTTTTGTGCGACTTCACGGCGCCGAATAAGGCTGGGAGCTCCCGGAGCCCATGTGTGCTCTTTTAACTTACTTTAAACTAAAGTATTTCTTTAAAAATGTAACGACATTTCACACATTACACACACATGCACATAAATTTATTGTTGCTGATCAATTTGTTTGGTGGCTATTCCTGAATTGTATATTGCATTCCGTGTATTCACGGCAAGTTTTACATTGTATTTTTTTCATTTTAACAACTACACTTAGTTTATTTAATACTTAAATTACCTTTATATTTATTGTTTATGCTGTCGTTTTCTGGGTATTTCTTTAGTTGTTGTTTTGCTGCTAGAGTTGTTGTGTCGTTCTTCGGAACTAACGATTGAAATAAAATGACCGCTTAGTTCGTTCACCAAAAATTGAACTCCTTCAACTGAACCACGATGAACAGCTCTATTCGCTACAGCTGTTTGAGTATCGATGTGCTTATCGATTGTGCGAACTGCGGGCCAGGGATGCGATATATCGCATACATTTAGTGGCAACGCTGCCTCATAGTGTTCATTTGCCCGCCTTAAATAATCTTTTTCCATCAGTGTGGTAACCTTACGAAAAATTGTGCGTCCTGCTTCAATCTAATTGGAAATTTATAAATTGTTAATGTTTCTGATATAACTGAATGCAAAGTGTCATAATGTTCAAGTAAATGGAAGACATGTGGAGATTGCATGACTGCGAGATACCCTGCGCAAATTTCTTAGTTTTTTTAACAGGTAATAGCAGTTATGTACATACATAAGCACATATATACGGGAAGTGAGAGAGATAGATAGATAGATAGATATAGAAAGGAGAACAGCGAAAGACAATAAGAAAAGAATGGAGACAAGGTAAATTGGTTTAAATCGGAAAAGCTTTTCATATAGTAGAAGCTTCCCTCTTTGGCCGTATCATCATTGTGGCTTTTTTCAGGGAGTACCTGAAACCTCGAAAAGCTTCCCAATTGACGCCCTTGCCGTAGGCATTGTCTTTATTTTTTCCAATTGGCTGAAAGAACTCAGGATAAGAGCAAAACCCCACGCAGATTTAGTTTGTTTCAACATTTTTCTACTCCTTTTTCCGCCTCAGCAAATAGCGAAAAACTACCACACTCACACAGCTTTGAAAATATTACGTTTTCTTTGCTAATTAACTTTATCTACTAACTTTAGCTATCATCTTGCCTAATCGCAACAAGATCGGACGAATAGAGCTGTAGTTATGGTTGATTTAAGTAAAAGTATGCAGCAATTTGTATTTGATATTCTAAATGCTTGCTAAAAATGACTATAGGAGTCGGAAACTCTACTAAAGCCTTTTCCGATTGCTTGTTTTTAGAGATACCTCGATCAATTTGATTAAAACCGCTTTACTTTATTATATATGTATGTATGTAGCTGCCATAAGAACGATCGTTGGATAATTAAGAATTAGTATGTTGTTTTGTTTTTAAGTTTTCAGAAATAAATTGACCAAACCAATATTATTTCTATTGCTGCATTGTTGTTAGAATTAACAGTTTTCAATTATAATTGCAGTTCGAGGTAGATGTAGGGGTACAAGTAAGGGTACAAGTAGTGGTAGTGGTAGGGGCTAGAGGGTAGTTTCATAATTTAGTTTTCATATTTATTATTATGTGCTGTCATGTAACTAACTGTAACTGCAATTGTTCTCTTCTGCATCCTAAGCAAACAATGTAACAGCGAAGCGGGAGACAGAATGAGAGGGCAACGGGGTCCCGTCGTGTTTGCTTGTTTCAGATCACAGCAATTATGCAACTATCTCTCTCTCTCTCTCGCACTATCGCATCTCGCTCGCACTCAGTGATTGACTGGACCGTGGTCAGTTTAACAATATAATTTACAGCGCTTTTGTGAAGCGAGGCGTGAATTTGTTAGCCAAGGACATGTCTTAACCAGAGTTGTACTTTTAGCTATTTTATAGCTGGACTAAAATTATTTGTAAATACAGAAGCTAGAAGAATTTTGGAAACTGCATGCTGAACTATTTTATAAAATGATTTTACGGATTGCTAGATTAAAGTCAATACACTGAAGAAAATCAATAATTCTTTGTAGATAATATATAAAGGGCAAGAAAATATAGTATATTGGTGGTATTAGAATATTTTTATAGTGCAAATATTAAGTAGATAATATTGTATTATGAAAAATCCGTTTTGTTAAATGATATTTTAGCATTGTATAAAATTATAAACCTATAAAAAGTCGAATGATTGAAATTATTATAAATTTAATTATAAATTCGCAAAAATCGTCAAGTTTTTCTCGTTTTTTCGTATTAGCTATATTTTTGATTATTTTAGACGAAATTATTAAAATGTATTTATAAATACGCAAATATCGTCAAAATAGCATTTAAATTACGTATAGAAAACTTTCAAACAAATTATCAATATATATATTTTGTTTTTTAGCCTTTTTTTTTTTTTGTAGCTATATTTGTTAATCAATTAAATATTTTGAATAGAAAGCTACACATTTTACACAATAGTTCCAATTTATTAGTTTCTTTTTACATATTTCTAGCTACCTTTCTTTGATTTAATTAGATATTTTCCTAAAAGAGCGTATACAATGAGTTTTAGACAAGTTATAAATTTTTGCTTTTTTTAAGCTATTTATAGCTACATTTGTTATCAAACATAATTTTTCTAATATTAAGCAACAAACTGCAATTTTGTATTACAAATTTTATACAAAATAGCTATTTTTAGCTATCTTTTCGGATAAAATTAGTGATTGAAATTCTGGCAACACTGGTGCTGGCTGGTGCCTGGGGCGTTGCTTTAAAATTTTACTACCGTCTAATCGCATTTGTTGGTCGTGTAATTAAATGCAATTTTCCATGATTTTGCTATTTCAATTTGTTCGGCAACCGCAGGCGACCCCTTTTCGTCCTGTTGTCCTGTCGAATGGTCAAGCGGCGGCTGCGCAGCTGCCAATAAGTCAACGCGTGCGCCCAGCAGGACTTCCAGGACGAGTCCTGGACTCTCTCTTGCTGGATATCAAAGGATGCATGTTTTTCGACAGTTTTCACCTTTTGAGTGGCAATTGCATTGGGTTGTTTTTACTAAAAGGATTAACTCACGACTTGCCGCAATCCTTTATCCTTGCGCAATTTACCGTAAAACTCAGCGCCCATATAATATCTATAGTGTTGTTTTTTCCTCTGTTATTCCAGTGAAAGTTTTTGTGTTTTTTGTATCTTTTTTTGTATAGAATTTTCCACATTTGTCAATTGTTTTGTTGCGGTGAAAGTGACAAATTTTCCGTTGTCTGTTTTTTCGAGATTTATTGCCACATTCGCCTTTCAAGTGGTTGAGTGGTTGCATTGTGTTCTTGCCACAAGGGTTGACAATGCGAGGGGCGTTTCTCCAATTGATCAAAAGTTACCAAAAGCGATCACTGTGCTGTTGTAGAAAGTAACTTGGCAGCTGTAAAAGACTCTCAGCTATATGCATACAATTTCACCAAGTTCCCTACTATTTATAATGCAAGTCCTTCTTAGATCTTTTATCGAATTTGCACAAAAAATAACATACTTTTTTCATTGACTTTGTAATCATAAAAGACTTACTTCAAAGTTTATTTATTTAACAAATGAAAGTTGTAGAAAACTTACAATAGAAGAAGACTTTTTACTTTAACTAGTATTATAATTGTTGCATACAACAATTATTACAAGGGGTTCTCAATTATTTATAGTCTAGAAAGACTTAAACTTAATTTGTCAAATCTCCAATAAATAAAAATTTTACTCATTAATAAATTATTTTTTCCAAACCTTCCAAATTTTTCAAGTTTTCTTTTCGGTTTCCAACTTTTTATTGCAATTTATAGTAATTTAATTTAAAATTAATTTTAATCCTAACATATTTTTTAGTTTAGTAAAATATTATATTATTTTAATATCTATTTGTTTATTGTTTATTTGTTACCATTTTTTTTTTGAATTTTATTTCAGTTCTTAAATAATTTTATTTAAATGTTTGCTTTTTGAATAAATTGAAAATATAGAAATAAATGAACATTTTTAGACCTTCTACTAAAGTAATTTCTAGGATATATTTCTTGACCCATGTTTTTAAAGTGATATATAAATTGTTGTCTTTATTTGCTTAAATGATATTTTAATATATTGTATAAATTCTAAGTTATGTTAAATTGGGGATATTGCAAAATAATTATTTAATAATAAATAAAAAATTCTTAATCTAATACCTTATATTTTCTATCCTTAATTAGATTTACTTCCTTTATGTGACGAGTCTAATTTAAGCTAAATTTATTTGTAACTCAATTCGAGTTGTTATTCCTTTTTATTTGCTCTCTGAAACTTTAATTCACTTTGTGTTCAGTGTGTTGTTTTTCCGCTGTGGGCCAATCTGTTGACAAATTTTAAACAACCTTTCGAAAATAAACTTAAAAAAAACAACAGAAAAATGCAATGCAACAACAGCTGCTGCTCACCTGTTTCAAGACCCAGGAGGTACGTTGATGGCAAAAACAATAGAAACGACAGTCATTTTGACATTTCGAACAAATTTTGAATAATAAATAATTAATAGAATAGCGTTATTTTGTTAAATTTTAAAACATTGCTAAATGAGTATTAAGTAAAAGTTACGAAACTAAGGAAATAATTTATAAAAGTAGGGATTGAAACCTTATTCATAATCGTAACCGTTAACTGGTATTAACCGATTCAAATTGGTAACCATAACTGAAACCGTAATAGCGAAAAACCGAATTTAGTCCAACCCAAAATAACCGTTAAGCAACAGATTTATGCATAACGGTTTATTTCGGTTCGGTCAAGCATACACTTTAAATATATTGTTAGGGTGTAATTATCGTTTTTTAAAACTATATTTGATTTGTATTTCTGATTTATATATTGATATCAATAAAAAGATCGTAATTTTTAAAAGTTAAGATTATTTGTTTCCTAATTTTATGAGCCGAAATCACACCGGTATTTCGAAACCGATTCATACAAAAAACCGGTAACCGGTATACAAATACAACCGATACTCGTTTGGGTTTGAAACCCTGATAAAAAATTTGTTTTATGTTTTCAAAGCAATTTTAGAAATTTAAAAAAATTATTTTTGATTCTATAATTTTCCCAGCACTGTATATATAGAGGATAGGGGAGGGGTGGGGTGGTGTAAAGGGGGGTGGGGGGGGCAACATGGTCAATGCCATTGCTTGTTAACTGTTCACTGGCCGTTGGCTATTTTGCTAGCTGAAATAAACAAGAGTGAGAGAGAGAGAGATAGAGAAATAACAACAATATTGTATTTTGTTGTTGTTGTTGTTGTCGCTTTAAATTTCAACCGTTTTTCCGCCATTCAAAATAATTCTCGCATGACAATTAAACAAACATGTTCTCTGGGGAAATTCAATACGCGTGTGGACAGGCAATGAATTGTCATACACTCACTTCCCATTCATGCACTCACTCACTCATTCATTCATTCACTTGATCATTCAGTGCACAACAAACTTAAGCTTTTTTTTTTTGATTTTCAATTGACAGTTTTTCTCTTTTGTTGTTGTATTTTTTTTTTAATTAAAAAATCTGAAAATCCTCAACGGGCAGTCGAAATTAGCCTCAAGTGCTCAAAATGTGACACGCTGTGCGAGTGAGACAGCTACAGTGAGTGAGTGAGAGATGAGAGGGAGAGAAATCCAGCTGTCTATAAACATAATCATTCATCCATCCAAATAGAAATCTCGCCATGTTACGCGCATTTCGCACGAATTTCAATCATTTTTTACGCTCCTTTTTTTTGTAACGAGTGACCTCTGTACAGGCAGCACTCTTGACCCCCAACGGACAGCGACATACTGTAGGGGAGCGTACTGATTCCGTGGTGGTTTACTTTGAATAACTCACACACTGTCAACCACTCGGTGGTGCACATTATTTTTCAGCTTCCATACTCGACTTTTCTTGTTTTTCTGTTTTTTTATGACAATTTATGATGTTTGCTTCATAAGCTAATGTGTTTGTTGTTGCTTGTCGGGAGGGTTTACTGTACAACATTGGCGTGAACGAAAATCGAAAGATTAGCGTGCAGTTTTTATGTATTTTTATCGAACTTTTGGAACAGTTTGAATTATAAAAAGTTATAAAAAAATAGATTAAATAATTATTGTAATTTTCTTTATTATAAAATCAGCTGTTAGCAGCAAAAGGAATTTATCTTGAGCTTTATTTTTAAAAAATATTTAATCTTTAATATCTTAAATCTATACTTTAATTTAAATTAATTTTCTTGATTTTTCTAGCACTTTTTAAGTTTTTTCTGACAAAACGCGCTACAATTTCTGCAAGTTTCCTAAATCAATTTCAGTTTTTATCTCATTCCACGTCTATTTCAAATAAGCATCATTATGACATAATCAAAGTCATCTATAAGACAAAATTGTTTCATCAATTGCGTGTTTTATTTTCTCACTTTTTTTTTTATTTTGTTGGGTTGTTAAAAAAACTTTCTTTTGTGCTCGTTAAATGGGAATACACACATGATAAAATTACTCCATAAGTTACTGATAGACATATCAAGTGTCCTCAACATGTCCAACGTCATTATCATCATCGTCATCATCATCATCAGCTTTATCATGATGATCATTAAGTGGCGCACTTTTACCATCAGTTTCAATTTGAATCATCATTTGACAAATAGATTTGAACGTGGCCAGTTGACAGGCCAAAAAAGTGAAGAGTAGTTATTTTTTTAAAAGTTGTTCTTGTGTTTTTTTTCTTTCAGAAATTGTTGTTGCTTTCTTTAGCGGGTGAATTTGAATTTTGATTTGAAAGGGTATGATCGTTTTTAGACTAGTTTATATATTTTATTGCAATATTTAATTAGTTTTTATACTCTTCCTTACTAACAGTATTACAGCTATTTAAAGCAAGAAAAACAAATTAAAAATATTTATTTATGTATTATATATTTTTTAATACTCTGTCATTGCTATAACGCGACATATTCAAAACTCAATTGGATTGCATTTTTTTAGCCACTCCTCAAAACTTCCCAATACTCAATATTGAACTGATATTGATTTTAAATTATAATTTAAGAACTCTAATTGGAAGACATGGCATTTTTAAAGAGGAATGTCAGAATATCAGTCAATATATGATCATTTATAATATCAGATATCAGAAAAAGAATCTTGAATATACATATATTTGACACATGCATTTGTAGATTATAACAACTAATTTGTAATAATTCGGATAGTCTTATTGTATTAAATGATAATAATATCACCTTTGTTTTCTTTTTTTACAAATAAAATTTTGGTTTTTTAAAGATCAGTGTACAGGGTATTCGTAGTCGTGCTCCAGCAGAACGTTCTTACTTATGAGGCTCTTCCCTTTCCCTTTCCTTTCTCCTCCCTCCCTATCATTTCTGATAACCCCAGGCGATATCTTTATTTCGTTCGATGTTCGATGACATTTTTTTTTTTTTTTTTTTTTTGTTAAATCCTGTGCGTGTTTTTTATTTGGCACACGACATCCTGTGGCGCGTGTTGATTGTCTCGCTTTCAATTTCTTTGTATTGCACAATAATTTCTCTCACTCTCTCACTATCTCACTCTCACTCTGTGTCTTTCTCGCTATCTTTCTCTTTTGGTTTTTGCGGTTTTGTCATTCAATCTGCGACATCTGCGTTGTATCTGCAATTGTCACCCGTGGTGTTTCAATAAAACGAACCACAGCGAAGCAGAGTGAGCGCGAAATTAAATACTTGTTAATTGTCCGTTGATTGTGGTTCAGAAAATTGGGATAATCTATATTCAGGGAGCTCAAGCAGAGAAGTTGTTCAGTTTAATTTAGCGGCGAGCACGAAATTTTCAAACAAAATATATAAAAAAGTCGCCGTCAACGCGAGCTCCAATTTCAACAGCATTAAAAAAGTAAGTCTGCGGAGTAAGTGAATTTAGAAAATTTTGAAAATATGTTAAGAAATTGTTAAAAATTTGAAATAGCAAAAATTTTAGAAAATATTAACATTTTTGAAAAATGCTTAAAGAAAAACTTTTTTTTAAATCGACTGTTCTTAGCTGGAGTTAAATATAAATAAAAAAAAATTATATATTTTTCTTTTGAAAACTCGCTCAAAATTCGGTAATTCATCTTGCTTTATATGTTGGAATAGAGAGAAATGGGAGTGTTGGGCAGTACGGGTTAACGACTGAGAGGTGTACGATTTCAGCGCTTTATCCTTAACCTCAAACGGCCGCCCCTTAACCCGTTGTCACCCCCCGGCTTTTTGCTTGGCGTGCAAATCCTGACAATTATGCGGGTTTTATAAAAAAAAGCTGAAACTCCTCCTCTAAAACTCAGCCCTTTGGCTATTTGCGTAACTCTTCGTGATGTCTCTACTCGCATATTAAATCGAATTGCCAGTTACATTACATTTTCATGGATCAACTAAGCGGCCACACCTCAAGCTATGCACTCCTCTTCAACATCATCATCATCCTCATGCTTCTCATCATCATCAGCCATTGAATTCTGAGCTTCAGCATCCGCCTCGAGCTGAACTTTGGAGTGGACAGACGGACAGAAGGATCGCGGGTCCAGCCCATAAATGCAATCAACCACTCGACAAACTCAACTGAGCAAAAAAAGCCGTTTTTCTTTTTTGTTGTTGTTGTTTATTTGAAACAAAACCTGGAGCGATCCCAAGTGCTCTCATATGTGTGTCTGGGTGTCTGTACAATTGTAACAGCATTTTGTAGGGCATCCGAATGGTCTAAACACTTACAAATGCACTTTGCGACAGACAAATATACTTGAAAAATTCAAATATTTCAGCTAAAAATCACAATTTTTTAGATATTTTTGGAAAAACCTAGTTTTATTTGAGTAATATTTGTATATATAACTCCAAGTATCTTAAAATACTTGCAAATATTTCCATATATCAAGAAAGCAAATTTATTATTTAGTTATTTCTGGACATAATCTAGAGCAGCTTTTTAACTAAGAATTATCTAAATTGTTTATCCCAAATTTTATTTTATATCACCACATAATTAAGCAACATTTTTATACTTTTCTAGGGTAACTCTTTTTTAATGTGTGGAAAAACAAGGTAAGTAATATCTACACGATTATGTTCGAATTGATTTAAAATATCATCTTGAATTACCGTAAGTAAATATGTACTTGATTTTACTAGCAATATATAATTTTTTTAACACCACCAGAGTTTACATTTTTTAATATAGTTAGTTAGTTAGATTTTATAAAACTAAATTAAAGATTTTACACAACTATACTAGATAAAAAGCTTATTATGTTTCCGAATTTTATTAAAAATTTTAAAGTCAACTGTAACAAAAAAGTTTTCCATACTTAGCAATATTCTGAACTTTGACCCCGAATTTGTCCCGCTTACAGGTCGAATTTCGCAAAATTGTCTCAGCTATGTGGTGTGAAAATTTCAGCTTTCTAGTTTTAACCGTTTGGCCTACACGTTGATTCTCAATGAGTCAGTCAGGACAAAGAGTTTTATATATAGATTTAAAATCAGATCTGCTTTGCATCTACTATATGTAGTTTTTAAACTCGCCTCTTTCCGCCTCCGCAAATCGCGAAAAGTCATCTTAGGCACAGTTTTAAGAATATAACGTTCTTTTTGGTTATTAACGTTATCAACTATTATTCGCTATCATTCTATTTAATCGCAACAAGATCGGCCAATCAGAACGTTAGTAATGGCTGTTTTAAGTTTCAAGCAATGTAAAAGCCTAAAAGAATGCAATTAAAATTTTTTTACATTTTTTTTAAATAAGTCGGGAGCTCGACTATAGCCTTTCCCGTTCTCTCTACTCTACTTTTTCTTTGTGTAGGGTATTCAGTCTTCGTTGTGCGACACTTTTGGTCTTAGCTTTTGCCTGTTTTCAAGTGCAGGCGGCAGCCACTTGAACGCAATGCGTCTGTCGAGCGGGAGGATGGATGCTGATGGTTGCTGGGTGGTGGTGGTGGTGGCCACCCTGTCCGCAACCCTGTCAGCAACCCTTTCGCTCAGCATCCTGCATCCTTTGCGCTAGATGCTGTCGCTGGCCACGTAATTTATGCAAATTAAAGCGCACTCCATTTCGCGCCATCGGAAATATTTCCGTTTATTTTTTTTTTTATTTTATATTTTATTTGTATTTTACTTGTGATGTTGTTTGATTTGTTGTTTGTTGTTTTGCGCAGGCGCAGCTCGCAACCTTTTGTTGTTGTTGTTGTCGTTGTTGCTGGAGCGACAACAATTGTTAATTGTTTCGTATTTCTTTTTTTTTTTCTTTGAAGTGCAAACTCAGTGTGGAACGTGCCCCTTGTGGCTATAAATTGCCGTTAATTGACGGCTGCAAAAGTTTCCCCTTGCCCCTCTCCCCTTTACTCCCTTCCCTTGGACACTGCCTTTAAAGCACTTTGCCTTATCAGCTCATCTGATCTTGAGATTTGCACACTTTTCAAGCCTTAAACATTGTCAAAATATGACACACAAATTGTGATAGAAATTCCCTCGAAAGTTTGTAAACTGAAGATCATTATCAGCTATCATATGTGTTGGTTTCTATCATACAGTGATGGAAAATAGAATAGAAACAACAGTCATTTTGACAGACTTTTCAAATCAAATTTTTAATAATATAAAAACTTGGCTTAATGGCGAAAATTATAAAACTAAAAAGAAAATGCTTCAAATTCCACATTTCTACATAATCTTATAATAATCTTTGTGAATTTTTCAAATTCATGGTTTTAAAATTCATTCATTCCTGCAAAGATACAATTTTTTAAGAATCTTTATTTTCATTATATTACTCTACCAAATAAAAGAAAATACGAATTTTACGAATTTCTTACCTGAAAACAGACAAAAAATTCAAAAAACTGTATCGCTTCTAATATTTTGTTCAACACTGTATTTACAGTTTCTATAATCTCTGATACTTTGGTCCACTTCAGACTTAAGGTTTGTGTTTTGGGTTCGACTTCGGGTCAAAATGTTTCAATTTGAGCGGAGATTTTAGCGCGGATGCTGTCGGAAATTCTCTTTTGAAAATGATGGGCCCCTTTTTTTTCGAAATCTGCATGTTTGTTGTGTTTTTAAAACGTTTTTAATGTGGAAATGTCACAAAATATCAGGCAAGGCAAAGCAAACGAAACGGGTTCTCAACGATTTGAATGACAATCGAGGGCTGGTCCAGGACTCAGGACCCTTTTAAATAGGGATAGAAATGGAAAAAAAGGGATTCAATGCCGTTGATGAGCTTGTAATGCGCTCGATGGTTACTAGAATTCCATTGGGTGGATGGGGCGTGTTTTTTTTCTCTTTCCTCATTTCATCTCTGCAGCTGTCCATTGCCACTGTCAATCTCTTGACTATAGTATTTAGTTGTTGTTGTTGTTCCATGTTGTTTGGCCTGTCTGAGGTTCAGACTATGTAGTCTCAACCTCAAACTGAACAACACATCACATCACATCAGATCTGATCTCAGCGGGGCGTGTCCATTTGGACTGCTCACTTATTTTGTATGCTCATTTTTGTTTTTGTTTCTTTTTTTGTGGCATGATAAGCTGACGTTTTCTATATGCAATTTTGCATGCCACATTTAACAATTCAACAGAGTTGTTAACGTTTTCAGAGGCAGTTGATTAAAGTAGGGTTAAACTCTCAGCAGTTTCCTGACCAAGAAATTCTCCCTTTTCCTTTTTTATTCGAATTATTTTCTATTAATACTTGTACTACCACTAATTACTAAATACTAACTAATACATTTAACTTAATGATTTAGATCTCCGAATCCCTTTTGGTATTCGGTCCAATTCCGATAGAAGTCGACACTCCCATCTAGTCTGCTTTAGATAAGCAGAGCACACTCGACTGTAGCCGCACCTCACAGAAAGATTTAAAGTAAAAATAACAAGCGGAACAGTCGAGTGCACTCGATAGTATTTTACATACATGTATGATTTAAATGAGTGACTTAAAACAATTTGCACAGTATCCTTAAATTTTAAAAATGTATTTAAAGTAAAAATAATTAAAAAAAACGAAAACAAATTTCGCTTGACGAAACCAGGAATCGAACCCACAATCTCCCGCACCTGGGCGCGTATCTTTGGCATTCGACTAATGAACCATGGCCAATGCGGTATACATGCATTCAGACAAACAATTCAAATAAAAATATTGAAAAATGTTAAATAATTTGTAAGTTCCGAACGGCATTTGAGCTAACACATCCACCACCCCGAAACTGAGGCTGGCGCTGGCTAATTCCATGTACATTCTGGCAGAATAAATATAAAATGAATTAATTAATCATTAATTTAGAACAGATTTGAGGTGCTTGTTGCTCAATTTTGCTTATTCGACAATAGCAAACAAACAATGACACTTAGAGTGCTCAAATTATTTGTACTACCAACCTTCGACATAATATAGTTTGACTTAAAGTAAGGCCTGGTTTACACGAGCGGGGCTGTCTACTTCAATTTTGAGCAGAATGTATTTTTATTTTTTAAGGTTTTCTTTGTTTAAGCTAACACAACTCTTACATATATGCGATGCTTGGGCTAAATCAATTCTGTGGTGGCTCAAAAAATAACACATGTCGTGCTGCATTTTCTCGCTTTGTCCTGTTGAAATACTTGAAATGGTCCTGCTTCATTTTCCTGACATTTGTGGCGCTGTCTTTGTCGCTTTTATCATAATTACAAAAACGCTGAGTTTTCACGAAGTAATTTGCAATGCGGAAATGCGACAGTTGCGTCGCACCACGAAGTTGACGCCGTTTAAGTCCTTAAATGCGATTGCACTGGACGACGAGGACGAGAGGATAGGGGAAGGGAGAAGGGAGGAGAACACAGGACATTCAAGTGTCGCATATACAAACATGTCGCAGGAGCCAACAGAGTGAACATCAGTTGCAACTTGTTGGGGCAGAGGGAGTCGAAGTGGGAGTAAGTGGGAGTAACCTGACCCACAGTCTCTCTAACTATGCACGTGTCAAGCAAAACTACAGTGGGTGTAGCACACAAAAAAGGGAAGATAAATGTGATGAAATTATAAAATTATTTTTAAGCATCATTATTCATATTTTATTTCAAAATTGTAATTGTAGTGACTAGCTTGATAAATAATATGCGTATCTGTTTTATATGCATTAACCTATTGGTGTTAACCGATAAACTTTGTCAAAACTAATTTTGTGCAATGTACCGAAACCCACAAAAACCGAAACTATTTTTACCGAAATAACCGCTAAGTAACCGATTCAAGATTAACAGTTGGATTTGAATAATTCAAGCATTTTATTCATTATTTTTTTAAAGTAATTATCGTTTCTCAAAATAATTTGTATTTTTAGTTTATATATTGATTTCCTTGTTTTGAAATAAATAAATTTGTGTTATTATATTAAGATGTTTTTTTTTTTAACATTTTTAAGAAATTTTACATTTTTAGTTAAGTTGAAAATTTATGCGCAACCGATAATCCAAAACCGAAATGTGAACAAAGCCGAAACCGTAATTGAAACCGATATACGTTTCGGTTCGATACCCTGTTTATATACTAAATATAGTAAAAACTTGATACTTGAGTACTCAAAATGCTTTAAAGTTCAGATATTCTCGTACATACTCGCAAGTAAGTAGAACATTCTTATCAAAGAGGAAGTTGTGGAACTTTGCGAAATGTTCGTGGATATATTTGAGCATTAAAATGTGTACATATATAAAGTATATAATGTACATAAGCGATTGCGATTATCGCTTCAGAATTGGCTTCTTCCATTTAAGTCAAACGTCGACTCAGACAGTCTTATAACTCTTTCTATACAGTTCGGTTGTTGCAAAAATGTTGCAGAAAACAATTTTCATATTCCTTTTGATAAAAACAATCTCTTCGTTTGTCGATTCAATTCCAATTTCCGAACGCAATGAGACGAATTTACTGCTTACAATTGATTCCCAACAATCTAAGTTGAGGTAAGATCCTCAAACTTTCAAATTTCAATTTCCAAAACTAATTGATTTCTTAGAGAGGAGCTGGAAAATCAGCGAACATTAATCGACGCACTTGTTAAGAAATCGGATACTCAGAATCTTCAGGAAAAGTTGATAGCTGAACTAAGGACGTCGAACTTTCAACTGCTTACAGCAGAGCTGGAGCGTCAGGGAAAGTTGATAGATGGACTTGTAAAGGAATCGGATATACAGTTGCTAAGAGCGGACATTAGTTCCCTTAGAGCGGAGCAGGAACGACTAGGGAAAGATGGAGTTGATAAGGAGGCGGGTATAAAATCCATTAGAGAGGAGTTGGATCGACAAGGAAAGTTAATAAATGGACTTGTTAAGGAATCGGATATTCAATTGCTAAGAACTGATATCCAATCCGTTAAAGTAGAGCTGGAACGTCAGGGAAAGTTAACAGATGGACTTGTTAACCCACGTAGTTGTGCCGAGGCCAAAGTGAGTGGGATCTACGACATACTCATTCCCAAGTTTAGTAGTCAACCTGTCAAAGTTGCCTGCGATGCGGAAACTCGGGGAGGAGGTTGGACGATTATCCTGAGGAGAATGGATGGAAGTGTCGACTTCTATCGCAATTGGACTGAATACCAAAAGGGATTCGGAGATCTGAATGGCGAGTTTTTCTTGGGATTGGATAAGATTCACGCCCTGACTGCAGACAGGAAACAGGAGTTGCTTGTGATTCTCGAGGATTTTGAGGCAGATGAAAGATTTGAGATGTATGATGAATTTGCCATTGGCAACGAGAATCAACAATATAAATTACACACCCTAGGAAACGCAACTGGAACAGCTGGCGATTCTCTCTCTTATCATAGTGGAATGAAATTCTCCACTTTCGATCGGGATAATGATGCTCTGTCAGGAGAAAACTGCGCCGAATCATACACTGGCGCCTGGTGGTACAATAATTGTCACTACAGGTACGATGCAATGTTTATTGTTTTTCCATGCTTCGTTTATTAACTTGAATTCTTACAGCAACTTGGCTGGAAAATACAATGACAACACCCATGCAAAGGGCGTCAATTGGAACGCTTTTCGTGCAATGAATTACTCCCTAAAAAAGGTCGTAATGATGATACGGCCCAGAAAGTAAATTCGGAGCCGTCGCCATCAAAAGCCGTATTTGCCATATTTTTATAATCATATGTACATTCGTTAAGAATTTAAATAAAAGCAATTAAAATAATCCCTTTCACACTTTCAGTTTCTAAAACTTTCTAATCAACAGAATTATCAATTAAATTTATTGACTAAAAACTCTTGTCTCATCAATTTGAACTTTGTTTTTGCGATTAGAGCCTGATGTAGTGAATATATTTATTGGTTTGTTGTTTTACTTTAGGTGTATTATACTCATACCTGTTAAATAATGATTAGTAATCATAATCATTAGTAGTTCGATTATTTTTGTTTAAAATTCGGACTAATGATTAAATTACGATTATTTTCGGTTTTGCAAAATTATTTAATGATTACGTTAACAAAAAATCAAAAATAATCTAAAATTATTACAATTATTCAAAAATAATCAGAAAAAATTTCCGAGATTCCACAGAACTTCGAGAGATTTAATATTTCTTAGCATTTTCACCAATCTTTTCGAACTAGGCTGCTAAGGGTTGACACCTTCTCAGATTGAATTACCCAAGAGTTTAATTAGCAACTTTTTCAAGTTTATCATTGCAGAGCAATAAGCTTTTATTTTTCTTACTTAATAAACATAATTTAATTTATTTATGCAATAATTGATTTTGTTTAGCTAAAAAAAATTTAAAAGTATTTGGCGCGAGAAAATAAAAGTTACTCGACAACTCTAGCAATTGTATACCATTAATCTGGCAACTCTTCGTGACAAATGTTTTTACAAATTGCACAATAAGTTAAAGGTTTTTTTTGGGTAAAACTTGATTTACCTCAAATTACCTATTTTTCTAATGCTTAATTTAAAGAAAACTGAAGTGGTTCCATATATTTTTTTTAAATACCTTACTTCGAATTCTGACTAAAAAATGTGGCATCGCTTCCCCCGACTAAATTGGACTAGGTGGCAGCATCGGACGAAAGCGGATTTAGCACTAGTTTATTCCGCACAAAATTATTGTGCGATTTGACCTGTGGCACAGCGAAATGAAATTGAAGTGAAATTCAAGTGAAAGCGATATCTGTGGCACCCCTGATTGTTTATGCAAATCCATCGACAGATGGCGAAATAATGCAAACGTAATGTAATGTGCAAGGGCGTCGGCAGGTTAACATAGCTGTTAACATAAATAAAGAAAAAAACGTGACAATCTAAAAACACTTAAATATATACTACTTCGATATTCGACTTATAGAGTTCTTTTTCATAAGCTTATTAATTTTACTGCCACTCATTTAGCTCGAGTTAGAGAGAAATTCGAGTTGTAGAAGTTCGAGTTAGGGAAGTTCGACTGTTTTATATTTATTTTTTTTGGTTTTCTTGCTATTTTGCTTGCTAAATGCTGTTTGCTGACCACTGTAACTGAGCTGGGCTGCCGCTCCTGTTTTGTGCCTCGTGTCTCGTGCCTCGAGCTGTTCAAAGCGCCGACACATTTTAATTTTCACATTGCTGCTGGGCAGAGTTCACGGCTGTCCTTTTCAGCTGCCAACAGCAATTACACTAAGCAGCAAAAAAGTGAAAAAAAGAAATGAAAATGAAAAATGAAAAAATGATTATTGCAATTATGAGTATTATTATTGTGAGCTCCCTTATCGCCTCTCATTTGCCGCCCTGCTCTTACCACAAATAATCGTGTACTCTTAGCCGCAGACCCTTTGGCAATAGACCATTTAAAGTTTCTTTTCTTTTTTTGGTTATTGTGTGCATGGAAAAATGTTTTGGCTAATTCTTTGGGCCACTCACAACACAACAAAATGCCACAAAACAATGCGAAATATAAACATCAACAACAACAACAACAACATCTATTGAAATGTAATCAAAAATAAATACTCGGTAAAAGTACAAATGAGCACAACAATACAAACAACAACAATCGATGGCAATGCTTAAATAAACAAAGTTGCAATTTCTGCATCAGTAGCAAATAAAAATACAAAAGAAAAAAGAAAATAAAAAAAATAAGAAAAAAATTACAGAGAGAGCAAAATCCGCTCGTGGAAAAATCGAAAATGCATCAGAAATTCAACGAACGACAAACTCGCAACTTGCAAGCCACAAAGCAAAAGACAAGTGGTTAACAGTGTTGTCAGCTGAGCAGAGTAATAAAAAGAAGCTGTTTTTGGTGGTTTAAAAGTCGAAAAAATAGCATTTAAATTAGTTATTAACACCGTAAATGTTAACCGGTATTAACCGATTGAAATTGGTAACCGTAACTGAAACCGTAACCGAAACAAAACTTTTTTATAGTACCCAAACAGAAAAATCGATATTATTCTAACCGAAATAACCGTTTACCATAGTTACCGATTCATGCACAACCATTAGCTTAGGTTCAATATCTATTTTAAAACTAGTTTTGAACTTTAATTTTAAATTTGAACATAAATCCCATTTTATTAAAAAAACTAGTTTTGAAATCAAGAAAATTTTGATTTTTATATTTAAATACATTATTTTTGTAAAAATGGCAACATTTTTATTTTGTTATCTTCATAACCGGAACCGTTACGAAACTTTCGAATTGTAGTCTAACCGATACCGAAATTCGTTTCGGTTTGATAGCCAGATTTAAATAAAGCCTTTATTTCATTGCGCGGTATTTCATTAAAAAAAAGCCAGATTTGACTGGAAAAAAGCTATTCCGGCAGCACTGTTGGCAAGAGTCCCAAGTGTCGTGGTGCAAAGAATCCACCCAACTCAGCTCAACTCAACTGAATTCAGCCATCATCATCATATTTACCCACATTTCTCTATTTGCCATGTCCTGGCTGGGAATGCAGCTTTTCCTGCTCCCTTTTCACTGCTTCCCTTTTGCCTGCTTCTGGCAGTTGTTGCTCCTCGAAACTGCGTTGTTGTTTTCTCTTTTTCTATTCCTGCCTCGGGCTGTCCAGGCGTTGCTTTTGCGTGTTGCTTTCTGGTTAACTGAACTGTTGTTTTCCTTTGCTCGAAACGGAGGGAGAAGGGGAGAAGGGCAGAAAGGGAATGTTAGGAGAGCTTTGCTCCATTCCAATTCCCCAACCGATTTCGGAATTGCATGTTGTGCTCGCAACGCATTCAATTTGAAGTTTTATGCGTGCAGCTACTTATCAGCTAAACCTCAAGAGAAGCAACAACAACAACAACAACAATGACAACGATAACTACAACAACTAACACTAACAACAACTATTATGTCTGCTGATTGAAAACTAAATTGAATTCAAACTGACACTTTTGTCTGGCCCTTCACCCTATACTCAATCCCTACTTCCTAGTCAGGTGTGCTGAACTACACGAAGAGTTCACTAGTTGAAAGTGGATTAATGGAATCGATTGAATATATTCTATGCAATTCCTTTATTTCGATTTTTATTTTTGATTTCAAAATTTCTAAAAATCGATTAATGGGATTTTTTGCTAGGATGAAATTCATATAGATAAATATGAGCTGTAACTTTTTTATAAATATGAATGAAATAAGTTCGTCATGTAAAAGTTGTTCATAGAGAATATTTCCTTTACAAAAACTTGCTACAAATAAAACTTTAAAATTCACTAAAGAGAATTGTATTATAGAATTTTGGCATAGAGATGTTTTTATAGTGGAGATGCTACAAATTCCATTGAGAAAATACAATATTTATTGGAAAGTTCTGTTTAAAGATGTTTTTTATGGATAAGTAAATTGCAGAGAAACTAAGAGAAGTTCTTTATAGAGGACATTTTTAAGTAGATAAGTACAATATATTCAAAATAAACACAATACTATATATGTAAATATAGAGTAAAATTCATACAGAAGTTAAATTTAGAAAAGTTTGTTATAAGAAGTTTATTATTGATAAATTTATTATTGGGAAGCTTATAAGAGAACTTTATTATACTTTACTTTAAAAGGGGTAGTTATAGTAAAATTTATTACAAATTGTTGCAGTTGAGGATTGAAAATGGTATATTTGCTTATCTAAATCTTGTCTACAGCTTGTTTGGTTTCGTGTCTTCTTGGACACCTTGCAATATCTAAACCGAATTTCCTAATGGCTGCGGCTTTTGTCTCTGCTGATTGCTCGGCCAGAACACACAAGTATCGATTGCCTCTGTTGCAGATACAGGTAAATATTGTGGCAGTGTATATGGGAGAAGGGAAAGGGGAAACAGGAGCTTAACCAATTGCTAAGCGGCAATGTTTGTTTATCTGAGTGGCAAGTGTTTTGCATATTGGCAATAGATGCGAGATGACCAACAAATTTGCTAGACAAATGAATTTAATGCTGCAAACCGTTTTCGTTGCATAATTAAACAATTATATGATGAGGGTAGCTTAACTATCAGGTGAAGTATGCAATCAATGCGGTAAAGGTAGACCAAAGTGAAGCAGATGAATTTTTAGCAACTTTTATGAGAAGCTAAAAAAAATGTATAATGCTTGATATAATACAAAATTGGATACGAAAATTTCTAAAATATGAATTCAGAAATATTACAGGGTATTTAGTAATTAAACTATCTTATTTGACATTGAATATCTATGATGAAGTTTCAATTTAATTAGAATTCTAATTTAATTTGTGGAAGATGTAAATTTTGGAAATTTGGTACTTGAAAAACTTAAAAAATATGATAAAAAATGTTTAAAAAAATGTAAAAACTTATAAATGTAAAGACATATTTAGCCTTGAAAAGTTTCTACAAAAATTGCTACAAAATGCTAGAAAAATTTAATTTAATTTAATTACTTATCAATAAGTTTAGCATGTTTAATGACAAGTGCAAAGCTTGCATAGATAAAAAATATTTGATATAATACAAAATTTGATAAGAACCATCATTGGAGTGTAATTTATAGATATTACATCATTAAAATATTTTATTATTAATAATATATTAATAATATTAATAATAATACACTAATAAATAATAAAAATAAAATATTTTACAGTAATGCAAATTTTCTTTTGACATTTAAAAGTTTTAATGAAATCTAATTTAAATTAGGATTATAATTACATTTTTGAAAGAAGTAAATATGGAAATATTGTACTTTAAAAATTTAAAAAAAATTGTAAGAAAAATATTTGAATATTTTTAAAATATTAAAAATTTAATAAAGGAAAAACTTCCCCTGTATAAATGTTGAAATCTTTGAAAATTGTTAAATAATTTCAAGTTTTCTTAAAATTGTTAACAATTTAAACTTGTTTAGCATTTTTAAGTTTAGCAAATAAAAATTTTCTTTAAATAGTATCAAATTTTTTAAGAAACATCGTTGGAGAAGAGTTCATAAATATTACAGGGTATTCAGCATATGAAGTGTAATCATCATGTTTGGTTTATCAATTAGGATATAGTTTAGCTGCTGTCTGGGACTGTGGTGAATGACAGATGGGAGAATGCCCAAATCCCAAAACCCAAATCCCACTTCAGACTTTGTCCAACGCACTCCATAAATGTAACTGTAACTGTAACTGTCGACCGGGAAATGCAGTTTGATTTATGTGTTTGTGTGTGTACAGTCCAATTGCCAACCTACGTCGTTTCCCTCTCCACTCTCCCCTCTCCAGCCTCAGTTCAGCATATGCAAATGATGGATGAGTCCAGCTGTTGGCTTGGCCTTAACCCTTTGCGCCCCTTCCGCCCCTTTTTTTCTTTCTCTTTATCCTATCCCATTGAAGGGTTGCGTTCTGTTAATCAATGCAACTCTCACCGCTTTCCCACTCCCTTTCCCATTCCCTCGCCCTTTTCTGTAGGAAAACGCTACAATTTTCTATAGATTTTTTCACTTAATTTTTATTTGTTTTTCTAGTTGATAACAAAAGTAGAAAGACAAAAAAAATACTAATGTGCGATCCTCATTAAGTATGCAAATTATGCAAAAACCACTTGAATGTGTAAACATTTAAATTCGATAACATGGGCATTAACGATAACGATAACAGGCGTTGAGTGTGGCAACTGTACACGTTTAACAAAATGCGACATTTCGGAATAAAATCAATGAGAAAAGTTCGCTTATACCGCATTTTCTTAAATCAAGTACAAAATATAAATTTCAATTGCGGTTTTTTCAGCAATATTTTGTAAATTGAGGCTTTGTAAGAACTTTTTTCAGTGTAAACAAAAGTTTTTGGTTTTTTTTTCACTATTTCAATGTTATTTTATCCGCATATTGTGTTTATTTAAAAATAATATTCTGAATAAACACTTGAAAAATACAGGCTAAAATCAAGTACAGTGGAACTTCCCTAACGGGGACTGTGTTTTATGGAATTCTTTACTTAGTTCGAGTTAAAGAAAGTTCGGGTTATGAAAATTCGAGTTCTAGAAATTCGACTGTATTTTAAACTTGTATTTTAAAAATGATTCTTTTTCTCTGTGTAGTTCCCTAATTACGCTTAGCACGTAAATCCTATTAAACACGCAACTGTCCACTTCACAAATCCATTCGGAAAAAAAGGTAACCTTTTGTTTTAATTCAATTTCCTTTGGTCAGCTGCCCCTTTTCCCTTCCCTCCCTCGGGGACTGACCGCTGGTCACACGTCAGTCAAAACTCAAAACTGAAAACTGAAGGGAACCGGTTCCGGACAGCTCTTGAGTGATATGCGTATACCATTTCGGGATATGACATGACATGACCTTCCTTATCGCTTCTGTGACGATCTTTCATTCGCATCGTATAATTGCTAGCAATGTTAATTGAATAATTCTCGAATTGAACAGTTTTTTGATTGACATTATCGCGTGGGTGCGATATGAATCGGACAGTTGGCTTAGACGGGAACAGACGGGTACAGACGGGAATATTCGGGATCGGTTTCCAGACAGTTGGTCGACAGCTCTGATCCCTTCATTTAGGGGTAACCCTAGGGCAGTGGTGTCCAAAATGCCAATGCTTAAATAAGAACTCACACACGACACACGTACAGAGTGTGAGAATACGTGTATTCTATAAATAGCACGCTCGGCGTCCTGCTCTCTTACGACGCGCCTCTTCGGCTTCTTGTTCTCTCACGAAGCATCTTATCGGCTGATGCTTTCTGACGTCAGTCGCTGAGCTGCGTTTAATGAGAAGAGACCGCACAGCGCTAGACTTTTGTCATACACTGCAACTGATGCTTTGCTCTCTTTACGTCGCCAACTGTAATGATGCGACACTTTGAATATGCTTTCATTTCATTTTTTCAGTGTAAAGCAGTTTAACGTTTCATTGACTGCGTGTTTTGCTGCTACGCACACAAGAGCAATATTTAAGTGTATGAGTTTGGACACCACTGCTCTAGGGGTAACTGCTACCCCTAACCAAATCTCCCTACCCTTGGCTGTGAAATCGGAAAATTTGCCTATTCGTCTAGGATACAAAACCCTTTTTGTTTTGTCTACAATTTTCGCAATTTTTGAAATTTTGCACGCATTCGAAATTATAATTAAATTATATTGGGCCACGTTCCAAACCGTCGCCCTTTAGAGGAGTTGAACTTGCTCTATATGCATTGTTTACCTTTCTGCACGGCTTTCGAATGTTTTGTCATAAATTTGCATGGCACAATAAATTCTTAACCCCCCCTCCCCCCATCCCCTTTTTACTGAACTTTCCTTTAGTCGAAATTATAGATTTGTTTTGTTGTATTTGCTGTTTTTCTGTGTGTGTGTTGTTGTTTCTGATCGGGTCGCGTTGCTGGAACAGCTAATAAATGGTTTTCAGTTGAGAAATTTTCAGAGCTGTCATAATTTTCGCAATCATAATTTTAGCATTTTAGTATGGGGCGTGGCTGTGACCTTGGCAGGGGGTAAATGAGCAGCTGTCATGCCAATTCTTGGCACTGTTCTCCCTACACTGCCTAATTAGACAAGGTCCAAATTAGAGAGAGAGAGAGAGAGAGAGAGAGAGAGAGAGAGAGAGAGAGAGAGAGAGAGAGAGAGAGAGAGAGTAGAGTTCATATTATATCATAAAGGGATAGAGTAGAGTTCATAAAACAGTGCAGCTGGCACTCTTTTAAACTATTATTGTATCATTTTTTTTAATTTTAAGTTTACAATTTTATATTGCAGTCGAACTTCCCTAACTCGAATCACCATTATCCAAGAAAAAAGTTCGAATTATGGAGACTTCGACATATGGAAGTCTTTTTATTCGGTTTATTATACGCTATTGCCACTCAATATAGTTCGAGCTAGAGAGAATTCGAGTTCGAGTTATGGAAGTTCAACCGTATTTAAATATTTATTCCTACACTTTTGTCTAGACCGTTTAAAATTAATTTTTATAAAGTCTATATATAAAATTATATATATACAAATATGAATTATTGATGTTATTATGTTTATACATACGTTTTTGAATTCTTGGAAATTCTTAACGATCGGATATGAACTAAGAATTTTATCAAAGAGAAAACCGAAATGTGAAAATAAATAAACAGTGATGGAAAAAATTAATAAATTTAATTAAATTTTGGCATTTCAACAAAATGTTTAATAATATGATAAAAAGCTGATCATGCATATAGAATTTCGATGCTTTGTTAAATTTTGAAGCATTGCCAAATATTTATTAAGGGGGTATTGCTGGTTGGAATTCTGTTTTTTCTTATAAAAAATCGTATTCGAAAACGGTAAAAGTTATTTAAATTCTGTTTTTTTTTTATTGTATCAAAAACATATTGAATTAAATAAAAAAAGTTGGACGTCGGAAAAAAGCTATGTTGTCTGCGGATAACTGCACTTCGGATCATCAGAAATGAAAAAAGTTAACGGCGTTAGATTCAGTACAGATGTAATTCGGGTCCCTACCTCAATAATAATTATGCGATTTTGGTCCATTTTTTTGTAGTTTAGTGTATAAAAAGAATTAGTAAAAAAATGTATGATTGAGGTAGGGGCCATAATGGTGACAATTCTGCGTCGATTGCACTTTGTTTCATCAAAATCGGTTCAGAACTACGGGCGCAATCCGTGCCGCAGCTTCGAAAAAAGTGGTTTCGAGATAAACGCGTTTAAAGTTTGAAGTTGTTTTTTTGCATCAGAACATTTTGATGCATTTTGGCGAAAGCATTGCTGGACAAAAACGGCTATATCTACTAAAGTATTACGAACTTAAAAAAACCCTTTTGAGACGATATTCTCAAATATCCAAGCTATAAATATAAAAATATGCAAAAAAAAAAATCGAAAACAAATTTTTGCCAACCAGCAATACCCCCTTAGGTCAAAATAATGAAACTAAATAAATTTTGTTTCCCCGAAATATTATCCAAAATACAATAAATATATCGTTTTTAATATTTTGTCCACACGACTATTTATATACGAGGGGTCTAACAAAAGTTCGGTAAGTTAGCGACTTTTAAATCGTTTTTCAAAATTCCAAAAGTGTCAAAACTTTCGCAATACTTTTACGAGGTTATATTGAAAATTACAAACAAATCGGACGAAATGGACACTAGAAAACGCAAATTAGCTGAAGGTGCCTCAGATGAAATTCCACTACCAACGCAAACAGAAATTCATTATAGCCTTTTATTCGGTTTTCGATGCAAGCTGAACCCGGAAAAAATATTTGGTGAATGTCAAAATGCCTATGAAACGATTGCACCATCTCTGAAGACTATTTCAAAATGTTTCCAAAGATTCCAGACAGGACATTTTTCTGTAGAGGACGAATTCCGAGAAGGTCGACCAAAATCTTCGATGGACGAAAGAAATGTGGCCCTAGCGAGAGCAAAACTTGCCGAAAACTTTCGATCTAACCGGGAAATGATTGCTAGTGAACTGGACTTGAATGCCATGGCCGTATCTCAAATATTGCATCAAGATCTGATGTATACGAAGAAGTCTGCGCGATGGGTTCCACGCATTTTAAATGAGGCCCAAAAAGAAGGTTGAATGCATTTTGCCCAATATCTTTTGAACAAATTTGAAAATGGAAAGTTTAGCAACTTTAATAAAGTCGTTACTGGTGCCAAAACTTGATCTTAATACAATACGACCCGGAAACCAAACAGTAATCCATGGTATGGAGCGTCAGAAGAAGCCAACTCACCCATTAAAAAGCTTTAAAAGCAAGATTTTTAAGTCTCTAAGAGGGGACCTAAAACTACTGAAGGAGGATGAAGCTAATAAGGAAACAAATATTCAGCAACTTAAAGCAGAGCTAGGAACGTCACGCTGAAGTTGATAGATGGACTTGGTAAGGCAATGGATATTCAGGATCGTCAAGCAAAGTATTCGGATCAACTTCTTAAGGCAATGGATGTTCAATCAATTCGAGCGGATCTGCAAAAACAGGAAAATTTGATAAATGGAGCTTGTTAAGGAATCGGATATTCAATTGCTAAGAACTGATATCCAATCCATTAGAGTAGAGCTGGAACGTCAGCGAAAGTTAATGGATAGACTTCTTAGCCCACACGAGTTGTGCGTGAGGCCAAAGTGAGTGAGATCCATGATATACTCATTCCCAAGTTTAGTTGTCAACCTGTCAAAGTTGCCTGCGATGCCATTACTCGGGGAGGAGGTTGGACGATTATCCTGAGGAGAATGGATGGAAGTGTCGACTTCTATCGCAATTGGACTGAATACCAAAAGGGATTCGGAGATCTAAATGGCGAGTTCTTTTTAGGCTTAGATAAAATTCATGCCCTGACTGCAGACAGGAAACAGGAGTTGCTTGTGATTCTCGAGGATTTTGAGGGAGATGAAAGATTTGAGATGTATGATGAATTCGCCATTGGCAACGAGGGTCAACAATATAAATTACACACTTTGGGCAAAGCCCGTGGAACAGCTGGGGATTCACTCTCTTATCATCGTGGTAAGAAGTTTTCCACATTTGATCGGTATAATGGTGAAATGTCAGGACGAAACTGCGCCGTATTGTTCACTGGCGCCTGGTGGTACTATGATTGTCACCACAGGTATGATTAAATGTTTATTGTTTTCCAAAGGCTCGTTTATTAACTTGAATTCTTACAGTAATTTGGCGGGCAAATACAATGACAAGACCTATGGAAAGGGCGTCGTTTGGTATCATTTTCGGGGTCAGAAATACTCCCTTAAAAGAGCCGTCATGATGATACGGCCAAAGAAGTAAATTCTTAACCACTACCAAAATATATATTGAAAGCAGTTCCATTGTCAAAATTTAGTGTCTTTATCTTTATCTTTAACACATTTTCATATTCAATTTTTAATAAAGTAAAAACGAAACGAAAACGAACATTTTACTATTTACTGTTCCCAATTCCGATCGAAATTGGCTTGAGTTTACTTTTCGAACTCGGTTTCGAAAACGTTCCGAAATTCATTTTAAGTATTTCAGGTTGAATATAGCAGATAGAAGGTAAATTCGACTAAAACTTCGTTGTTCCAATTTTGTTATTTAATTGAAGCAACTCAGCAGTGAAAGTGAAATTCAGAACAGCTCGGCTTCGTTTTTTATAAAATATTTTGTTGATGCTTTTAAAAAAAATCCTTTCAAAAAATACATCAACTTTTTAAGCTTGACGTAGTGATGTTAACCGCTTCTAAAAATGTTCAACATTATTATAGTTTTCAGTTTATAATGTTTGGCATTTATTTTAATGCCCGATGTAGTGGCATTTATTTTCAAATCCAACGACTCTACAACTCGTTTTGGGTCATTTCGATTCGTTTTCGGAATTCAGAACAGGCCCGATTGTCATAAAATTACATATAATCAGTTGAAATTCCCTCATTTCTTTTTTTCTATCTACTTATATATCTATCTATCTATGTATCTAGATATTTATAAATCTATCTATTTATCTATCTATCTGACCTTCTAGGTCAGCAGGAGAGAGTAGAGTTCGAATTGAGAGACAGTGGGCATTTTTTTTAATTTCTCCCAGACTTCTAAACTTTCTGTTTGATATAACATTAAATTTTGTTACATTTGATTTTGAATTTGGCACACTTTATTTTAACTGATTTTTGGGCTTTTAAGTTGAGCACAAATGCGGATAGTAACAAATTTAAAACACTTCATTAACTAAATAAAATACTTAAGTGAAGACGGGGCTTAGATATTTTGGTTACAGCTCTTCATTACATAAAGCAGAGCAGCAGTTACGAGAGATTTGGGTCTCGGTTTCAATTTTATTTAACTTAAAACCCGAATTTGTTTATCGACTAATTTCGCTACACATCAAAGCGTAAAAGATGATGACGATGATGATAATGATGATGGTAATGCTGTTAATGATGATAAGTGTGGGTCGTTGGCGGAAGTTACCTGATGCCTAACTGGGTCTTTACTGTATCTTACCTGGCGACTCAATAAATTGGAGACACTTTTACGCGACATTTATGGGCCACAAAAGTCGCAGGTTGCTCCCAAAGTTTCTCTCGCATTTTTCACATGAATATTCAACAAAAAAAGAAAAAAAAAATGTTTATTTATGCCGCATATATAACCATTATAATCAAATTAATACACTCACTAAGTGCAATCAAAATAACATAAATAACATTTCGGCTGCGTGGCCAAAAAAAGAGTTATGCGTTTATAATTTGGACTTAAAAAATGCGCTACTTGTGAATCGATAATGCGGCTTATGGGAATCAATAGCCAATTGGTAACACACACAATTCAATAATAGATTGTTATTCAAAATTCAATAATTATATATTAATAATAATTAAGCAATAAATCATTTTATATAAATTTATGTGTCTGCTGAATTGGTGACTCTTAATTTATTGTTAAATATTTAATTCATTGGAATTTATATGTAATTAAATGATTCATTTAATGAATTAATCAAATAAAAATCTAGTGTAATTTTTTGACTAACAATCTATTTATAAATAGTTAAGACTTGATGGATATTCAGTTTATATACACAATAATATCAATAAATCATTTTTAATGATTCAAGTTTTAAGCGAATTATTTGTTAAATTTCATTATCTTTGATGCTGCTTGTGATTTTCGACAGTCAATTAGGTTATAAAGAATTTATTAATAAATATTTAACTCGTTAAATATTAAATCTGAATTAAAATTCACAAAATTAAAAGATGATGTTGCTTATGAGGCCAAGAGAAAATTGGTTATACATTTCAGATGACTTTCTAAAATAATTAAATTAACGCAGTTAATAAATTGTAAATTAAAGGACAGATAATGAAACTGAAAGAATATTTTTTTTTGATAATTTCCCCAAGGAATTAATAATTCATTATTATAATTAAAACACTTAAAATTCGTTAAATGTTTCAGGCGATTCAACGAGATATAAAAATCAGTTGCGATTGAAGAGTGAAAGAAAAAACAGAGAGATTGTTTTTAACTGAAGTTAACTGAACTTTTCTGTAGATTGTACATGAATATGTAAGTCAAAACGTTTGCTTTGAAAGCAGTCAAGCATCACATCTGCGAGATGTGTTAGCTTTTAACTTCCCCATCGAAATCATTAAATTCATCTGCCTAAACTGTTTGAAAAAATTACAGGAAGTGTGAAAAAAAGATAGTATGAAATGGTGATCAATTAAAAGAAATAGTTTAAGATAGTATGAAATATGTAAGGGTAATTATGCTGTTATTTAGCATATTGCACTTTGCTTTTCATTGCACATTACATACATATTTATCTTTTTGATTTTGCCAAGTGGTTAACACTTTGCTTTAATCGCTTTTATAGGTAATTCAAACTTCAATCTGGCCTCAAATCGCATTTCGCTTGGCTTTGATTTCGGTTTTTTTTGTTATTTAGGTTGTCAGTTTTTTGGTTTTTATGACGCGTGCGACGAATTTGATGACGCTGCTGTTGGCCAAGTCTTGTTCCACAGTCAACGGCATCTACTATGGGTGAAAAGTTGATTTTATTGGCAAGAATATAAAGTTTTGTGTGGTTTAGTATCTTAAAATCAAAAATAAAATTTAAATTTAATCTTCATAATATTTACTTTATATTTATTACAAAAATTTTTACTTAAATTATATAAATTTCTTAAGTAAAATTCGAAAGGAAGCAAGTAATTTGGAATTAAAAAATATGAAAAATATATCTCATAAATCAACAAAGTTTTTCAAACTAAATTTAAATGTACAACCGATTGTTCCTATGGCAGCTCTATGATATAGTGATCCGATTTTGACCAAATTTGGTAAGGATGTAACAGGCAGTCCAACATAAGCAATCTGTGAGTTTGATTGAGATATGTTAATAAACAAAAAAGTTTTTCATACTAAGCAATTTATGATAAAATTGTCTCATTAATGTTGTGTGAAACTTTCAGCTTTCTAGGCTTAACCGTTTGGCCTACACGTTGTTTCTCAGTCAGGCCTAAGATGCTTAATTAACATAGAAAGATTTGTTTGAGGTCTCATATTTGAAGTGAATGCCGAAGAAAGTCGATATTTTGCCCATAGTGGCAACAGCATCTTTGAAGTCGGCCCACGCACAACAGGAAGCCTTTTTGGCCAATTGCCTCTGCCTTTTTGCTTTGGTTCGTTGGTTTCTTTCTCGTATTTAAGCCATGGAGCAACTGCAACAAGAGACACGACTTTCATGTTATGTTTTGCCATTTGTTGCAATTGTTGTTGTTGTTGCTGTTGTTGTTGCTGCTGTTGTTGCCTGTGTTTTGGCAGCAATTAATCGACATTAAAATTTATAACGCTGTGATAATTAATGGTCTGCTAATATGCCATAAAATTAGTTTGCTTGCAACGTTCAATTAAGGATTTGCTTGTAACACAAATACACACATGTGTATCTATCTATTTATCTTTCTCCGAGTGTGTGTGTGTGTGTGTGTGTGTGTGAATGTGTGTGTTTGACTTCCCAGTTAGCATAAATCAAAATGCTTATCACGCACTTATGAGTGCCGACGCCTTCGAAGGCAGCTTTTATCAGCGCATTTTGCTGACTCAGCCCAAGAGTTGAACGCGTGTCTCGTGTCACGCTAAAGAAACGAGTCACGATATCGAACTACAAACTTAATTTCAAATTATTTGAATTTGTTTATTTTATGTAAATTTACCTGCATAGCTTAAAATTTCAAATCTGTATTTTATATGGTGAGAGAAGAAGATAACAAGACCGAGAATGGAGAAATTAATGCAGATTTGGTGGAAAAAAACAGATTTGACGGGAAAAAGGCAGATTTATTGAGAAAAGGCCAATCTGTAAGCTTAAGATAGCAATAACAATAAAGTATTTTATACAAAGCAATTCTTTTTAATCCAAATTTGACCGTCTTGCAATTCAAATTTTGCAAATCGAAATCAACAAAGCAAATTCTTCTTATATTCTTCTTGTTTTGTTTAAATTTCAGCTTTCTAGCTCTAACCGTTTGGACTCTAAAACACACAATCAAATGTTGCGCTTGTGTGCGTAGCAGCGAAACACATGCTTCGTGAGTTTGAAGCCCGAAGACACGCGACACGGAGAGCACAAGCTGCCGAACGTGCTATTTATAGAACACACGTATTCTCTCTCTCTGCGACGCCAGCAGAATTATGGGTTCCTATCCAATTGAATAGGCTTTTGGCATTTTGGACACCACTCACTGCTCTACAATGATCAGACAGTCATTAGGTCAGTAGATGGATTTTTATTTATATACACGAGTAGATATTTAAATTCGTGTCACGTGGCCATCTCGAATCTATAGTAGGAGCTGTTCCCTAGTTGCTGGTGCTGTTGCTTTGGTGCGACGTCTCCTAATTGCCTACAAATTCGCAGCGATTGAGAATGTGAATGCGGCGCGTAATTGCATAACTTGAGCTCCTACAAAAGGTGTAGAAAGCAGAACAGGAAGGCAGGGAAGAAGGGAAGGGAGTCAAAGGTCAAGGAGGAAATGCCATAATTTGCCGTATTGTGTTGACTTTGATTTTCCATAAGACGCTGCCCAAGGGGCTGCTGCCTTTTTGCCAGGTTCCTGTGTTGCCTTTCAAATGTCATGAATTGAATTGAATTGAAATGCGAAAATTCGAAACATGAGATGGAAAAGGGGCGACTCAAAAGTCAATAACGAACGCCAGGAAGTCACCTCGCAAGGAGCAACCGGTTTCCTTTTCAGTTTCTCAACTACCATCTACCGCACAGTGGGCAAAATGGCTGAATTTACTTGTATAAATATATGTGTTTATTCAAAATTGAAATTATATTGTCTTATGTTTTCCATGTGTATTATGTATGCGAATCATAGAATTTCCTTAGTATGTAATTATTCTTATAGATTAATTGATATTTAAAAATTGTATTAAAATTTTTAAAAATTAAAAAATTTTTAAGAGCAAGTAAATAAGATCACAAAAATTCGAAGAAATAATCAAAAGTTGAAAACAATCAAAAATTTAAATACAGTGATGGAAAAAATAATAAAGAAAAGAGTCATTTTGACATTTCAAACTATTTTTTTAATAATATGATAAAAAGCTGACCATGCATATAGAATACCGTTGTTTTGTTAAATTGTTAAACATTTCTGCATAGGTATTAAGTCAAAATTATGAAACTAAAAATAAATTATTTTTTCGAAACAATTTAAAAATTAAAAAAAAAAGCAATTGTTTCTACATATTATATTTTTATATTCCTATTCCCACTGTGCATTCGTCTCTAAGGCTCGCACTTATTATTATGTTTATTGTTGTTGTCGAGTTGGCTCAGAGACCGAGAGACCGAGACTTTGCCTCCTTTGTGGCCTTTTTTCTTTGCTTTTTTACTCTTTTTTTTTGCAACTGACCTTTTGGCATGGGAGTATCAACAACAATAACAACAATAGCAAATTTGCCAAGTAATATGAATAACTTTGAAGCAGATGGAAATGCCGTCATCATCATCATCATCATCATCATCATCATCATCATCATCATCATCATCATCATCATCATCATCATCATCAGCATCATCATCGTCTCATCCGATCATCGGCATTTGTCGTGTTTGGTTTTAGCCTTAACTCTGCCTCTTAAATTGCCACAGTCAATATGATTTATGTAAATGCTAATGCCCAAAATGTCAAGTGTTTGGATGAGTGGGAAATTTCATATTGCTTTTAGCCACGATGATGTTTGCTTATTTTTGGTGCCACTGTCTTTCGTTTCGACAACAATCCAATTAGCTCAGCGCCGTCTCATTGACTCCAGGTAAAATTTGCATAAGTATGAAACGAACTTAAAAGCAACTAATTTTTTTTTCAAGATTCCGACTACTTTTATTTAGGGATAAATCATAATCATAAATAAATCATCACATATTAACTTATTTTAATATACTCATATAATGCCAGTACGCAAATAAGTTTAATTGTTTAGTGTTAATACTTGACAGATGATTAAGAATAGAAGGCAAAATAAATATTGACAAAAATAAAAATATCTATAATAATTAAATAATAATACTATTTTTTTTTTTACGAATTTTTTTTTAATTAATAAAATGTTTATTATTGCTTGTCTTCGCTTACTGACTAGAAATATAAATAATTTTTGCACTAGGTAATTTTACTTTTCTGTTATCAGTCAAGTCAAGCGATTTTTTATAGGGAAAGACGAAGAAATACAAATACTTGAAAGCAAATGAAGTTTTTTTGCCATTTAGCTTTTTATTGGAACTAATTCAAAGAAACTTCTAAAGCACATTATGGTATTTAAGTGCTTAAATAATTCAGGCACAAAATAAAATAAACAAATAAGAGAGAAATACGAAATCTAGAGAGATATTAAAGCTGCTTTGTTTACATTTGCTTGGCTAAGAAAGTTATTCAAAAAAGCTTTTAAAAAGCACATCAGGTACTTAGCTTAGTTTATCTCTAAAAGCTGCTTAAATATGAACAAGATTTTAAAATCAAGCGCGTACTTGAAAGTTGCAATTAAGATCAACGAAAGTTCAACTAATTAACCGTTTAGTATCCCCAATAGCTAAGAGCAGAAGGTTGTTTTTATTTAAAAATAACATTTCAAAAGTACATTTTGTGTCTATAATCTACTTTAATTATACTGAAAGTTCTGTTAAATGGTCGTTTAGACTCCCCATTTACCTGGGGGCAACACACACACTATTAGCTTGTAGGCTCTAATCAATTCTAGAGTAGCCGGTAAGTCAAGGCCTTATTTGGGCGACCCCTTTAGGCCAATTATTTATTTATATGGTTGGAGAGTGACTTCAAGGCTGGCATTGCACTATCTAATGGCATGATAAATTAGTTTGCTTGAACTTAAAATAAACTAAGCAGAGCCGACAAACAGACAGACAGACAGACAGACAGACAGACGTATAGATATTTATGTTGCTCCCTTTCATATTTTGAATGCATTTTGATTAAGTAGAAAATTGAATATGTTAACTTCTCGAACTCGAACTCGAACTCGAGTTGTCGACCCTCCCAATGCTACCCAAAAAAAATAATAATTCTAAAAATCTAAATTCTAAAACGCATTAATCATTTGAGCATTTGACATTTTTGGTGGGCAACACACACAACACAAAATTGATAAAGGCGTCAACTGGGGGCGATTTGAATGCAAACAGTTGTCACTCCACGACTTGTGAGTCAGTTGGATTATTGAGTTCAGCATTGTTGCAAGTGTTGCATACACTCAGAGAAAATAAGTATGTCATTTTAAAATGAAGTATTTGAAATTATTAAGATTGTTTTGTACTATTATTTTTGAATTAAGTATGAAACAATCTGTTTAAGTTTGATTTTTCATGCTTGCGCCTTAGAATTCTCAACTGGTTCTAGCCGCAAAGAATTGACATCAAGTGACTAACTAAAAACGTTTATTAAATGGTATTGAATTTAGTTATACTATATCGTGATTTCCATGAAATTAAACTAGTATATTTTAGGATTGAAGCAAACTTAAAATATAAATGTTTAAGACTAGAAACAAGTACATTTTGGTGTAAGTTCAAGATTTTTGTGTATTTAAACTAGTATGCTGCTATCTTTTACAGACTTAAAAAAACCCAAAATGTACTTAAAGAGTTTTAAGATTTCCGGGATAGCCAAAAGCAAACTTTAAATAAGATTTATGTTCTCAGTTTTGAAAATTCCAAGCTCGATCGGTTCTACGTGAATAAACCCTGTTTAAGTACGGATATCTTGATTTATTTTGCTGAGTGTAGCCTGAATCGTGTTACTGTTGCAATTAAAAGTAAAAAACTTAAAGCAAAGAAATTGCCAAAGCGACATAAATAGAAATTAAAAGCGCACAAATGATATTACACCATTAAAAGTGCCATTTAAGTGCAAGGCACGATTTAATTACAGCAAATTGCAGTTAGTTGTTGTTTTTGGTGGCCGCTAGGTGGCGTCCCAGTGTGTTAATCCAATTTATATAGATAGATAGATAGTATGACCATTAGACAGGGGAACCCACTGACCCAATTGAGGCCACATACAAACAGAACCAGTTAAAAGCGAGTCAAGCACTCGCTCAGTCAGTCAGTGAGTCAGTCAGTCAGTCAGTCAGTCAGTCAGTGAGTCAATCAGTCAGTCAGCTAGTGTGATGGAGGGGACAATGTCAAGGTAACCAGTTTTGATTACAAACACGACAGCCTGACATAATTGGCAATAGCTGGATGCCTTGCCAACCAACTGAACTGAACCTGAGAGTCAGGATGTCCGCCTCAAAGAATTTCATAATTTTGTGAAATGGAGTCTTTGGCACTTGAATTGATTGATTGCCAAGTTGTTGGAGTCATCGACCGTTGACTGAGCCAAGTCATTTCCACTTGAGCAACTCCATCAGATCCATCATCCAGTTTCTCCCCAAACAACAACCTTCATCATCATCATTATCATCATCATCAGCTCCATCGACACAATCAACATCATATGTGGGTCGATTTTACATTGGCAAAGTGCAAATTTGTACAGTTCCAAATGTGAGTTCTGTTGCTTTGAAAAAATTGTTTTTTTAAACGGGTATAAGCACAAATGCATAATGCTAAGATATTACAAAAGCGTGTTTCATGATTTGGTAGAATAAAGTGAAATTCTATTAAACGATTTATGAGAAGATTGAGAGAAATATACATAGTAGAGAAGAAAGAATACACATAGAGCGCGTAAACATAATTTTAAACTATCGAAAACTTTGAGCTGTCATAACTTTGTCAAAATTTAAATGATTTTGATGAACATTGTATTTTTGTCCTAACAATTGATTCTATATTTCACATACATATTTAAATATATTCGAAAATTTTTGATCTTGTATCATTTTTCCGAAAACTCTCAGATATTTTGTAGAAATTCAAGCGATTTTGCCGAACAATTTTGTTTTTTAATATAGTTTGACCTGACATGTGATTCCGTATTTAAATTTAGTTCATTTAAAATTTTTTTGAAAATTTTCCAAAATGATCGATTTTGGACAATTTCATCATATTTTCGAAAACTGAACTCTCATAACTTTGTCAAAATTCAAGAAATGTTGATGAATAATGTCTTTTTAATAAATATTTTCGAAAATGATCGATTTTTGACATACTTACCCCTTATCATATTTTCGAAAGCTTTGGGCACTCACAACTTTGTCATAATTTAAGTGATTTTGATGCACAATGTCTTTTTGATTATTGTTTGGTTTCCAAATTGATTCTGTATTTTAATTTAGTTCACTTGGAAAATTAATATATTTTCGAAATATTTATTTTGTTTAATAATTTTTAGCTTTTAAGACTTTCAAATTCGTATCCAGTTTTCTATCTAAATTTTGTGTTTTCTTTGAATATATTTGGAGTACTTAAACTTATTGAATGTTTTAATTGAGTGTATTTGGAGTTCAGTATGTCGAATTGAATTCATCTTTCTTATGTTTTTATGGGTTGAGCGAGACCAGATGCCACACTGCCACATGAGGCGTCTTGTTTCGTGTGCCACATGCCCCAACCCAAAATTTTTTTTTTTTTTTTTTTTTTTTTTAGTTGACTTTGAATTGGAATCTGCTGCAAGTGTCGACGGGTAAATGACTCCAATTTGATTTGTTTGCATTGTCGTTGCCGAGGGAAGACTTCTTCCTCTCTCTCTACCTCCCTCTTCCTCTCTCTCTCTCTTCTCTTCAGCTTCTAATCGCTGTATGTTATTGATGCCTGTTGGCTGCCAGTCTGACAAATAGATGGGAGCAGTCTATGTCTATATTGTACATATATATGCTAAATTGTAAATTGTCTTTATCAATTTGAAGTGCTGCACGGATTATTTATGCAACTTGCCAAGCAAACTTCCATAGATAAAGTGCACAGCTTACGACTTATGTCTTGTCTCAATCTCCTTCTCTGTCTCAGTCTCAGTCTCAGTCTTGAAATGGATTGCTTTGGCTTACTTAGTTGCTTTTGGTATTGGCTTCGATTATGGTTTGTCTTGGGCCTGGGTCGGGTCTGGGTTTCAGCGCTATTCTGTTCACATTTAGATACCCTGTTAACTCTAGAAACTTTTAAGAGTGCATTTTTATAAGGGAATATGCATTTTAGTGTTTATAGCTCGGCTATTCGTTGATAAATATGTAATACTACATACGGTAATGAAAAAAATATATTTTTCAAAATGCTTCATGATAAAATAGTTTCATGATTTTTACTTAATACTTATATTTTTGCGCAGCTTTTTATCATGTTGTTAAAAATGTTCTATTATTTTGTCCATCACTGTATATGTTTTTTTCTTAGTAAGACCTTTTAATATTTTTTTATGATTCATTGGAATTTATAATACTTTAGTTTAAATAAGATGGAAAATGGGAATCGAGACTTTATACGATAATAAAAAAATATTTATATTAACCCCATTTTTGTTAAAACAATTTAAATCTTATGACTATTCGTCCTAAAAATGCGTCGAGAACCTAAATGCTTAAAATAAAGAGAATATAACTTGTAAAAAAAATTTGTTTTTTAATGTTTCACATCAAATTTTTTCATTAAAATTGAAAATCATATTTAATTCAAAATTTTAAAGATTTTTATTATGTTTGCAGGGTGTTTCGCTGTTGAGCACACTCGCCTAGATTAGTCTTACATGGTTTTTGGGTCAATTTGGGCTTAAATTACGCACTCGGGCACTTGGCCAACGTTGGATTGTCGATTGTCGACCGTTGAAATATTGAAATATTGAAATGCGATTCGCATTCAGTGCTGACAACTTCATTGCAAACAAATTCGAATTCGGGGCGAGTTGACAGCTCAAAAGGCAGTTGCAGTTTTCGCAGAGTTTCGGACATTGATTCATAAATGCACTCAAATGAATAAATGAATACATACCGAGTACAAACAAGCAAATCAGAGCAAACAATGCACAGGATTAAAATGAGAAGCCATCACACACACACAATGGCCCTGTAATTAAGGGACCTTTCTGCCATCCTCCCTCACTCCCTCATTCCCTCACTCCCTCACCGCTCTGCCCTCACTCCCTCACAGTTTTCCTCCCTCACTTTAATTGCAGGCTCTTTTGTTCGGGGCAGGATTTGAATTTTGTGGCTTTATTTTCCTGCCAGTCCATGCAAAATTGTTTCATTTCCACAAATCGAATGTAATCGTCATCAGTATCGGCATTGTAATCGCAATCGCTTTAGTTTGCCGCCAGAGTTACCACCGCAACAATTTGTGGGCAGCTGTCTGTCTGTCTGTCTGGGGGGTTAACCCTGGCATCAGAGTTGCCTCAAATCAAGCGTCAATTGAATTTTGCTGCATTTTTCATGCACTTTTCTTTGCACTTTTTCCACGCTTCAATTGAAATTGCTTCATTTTCCTCGCATCCCATTGAACTTTCACTTTTTTCACTCTTCACAGTGCGTCTTTAATTAATTTTTCGATACTTTTAGCACAAAAAAAAACAAAAATACACGAAACGAGGTTTCATATTTTATCATTTATTTTTTACCTCTTTTTTTTACTGCCTTTTTTCGTTGTTGTTGCTGACATTTTTATGAAGGGAAAAGGGTTAGCGACGAATACTATTTGTGATAACTGTGAAAGCGGAGCGTGGTTAATTTTTTCTGATTGATTTATTTGCCTTATTGAAAATGTTTCACTTTTCAACAGGGATGAGGGAATCGGGGACGGGGATGGGAAAGGTGAAGGTTGCCATGGGATGCGCCGTGTTGGGCAATCATAATTTCATATTTATTTTGCGAAATTATATTTGTTTTACTTTTTGGGCGTTTACACAACTCCTGCCAATATCAATATCAAGTTATTGGCAGGGGGAAAGATAAAAAGGAAGCAAGCAATAACTGGAAGTGTGAGTTGAGGCAAAAGATGAGCTAAAGATATATTTTAAATGTAAAATGCAGACAGACAATCTTGGGTGGAAATTACTGAAATTTGTGTTCGAAATATTTTGAGTAGTGACTAAAGTTGATTGGAAAAATAATATTTAACAAATTTAATACACATTTTAACCAAAAACTATTTGAAATTGACTTAATAACAAAATGCAGTCGAACTTCCCTAACTCGAATAACCATTATCCAAAGAAAATGTACGAGTTATGGAGATATTCGACTTATAGAGTTATTTTTCTTAAGTTTATTAATTTTTACTGCTACTCATTTAGCTTGAGTTAGAGAGAAATTCGAGTTATAGAAGTCCGAGTTATGGAAGTTCAACTGTAGCTGAATTTTAAAATTTTTAACAAAATTTTGTTTTTCATTTATTACAAATTTATATATTTTTTAAGTATTTATTACAAATTTGGGGAGAAACAAACATCCAGACAACCTTGTTTAAATAAAACTATTCGAAAGAATTGGAATTGTGTAAACAAAAAATTGATTGATTAAGTAAAAAGTTTAACTTAAGAATTTTATTAATTTATTACCAACAAAATTGTGACAATATTAATACATCAGACATTAGGATACTTTGCGAGAATAATAAATAACTTAGTACTGAGATCTTTACAAATGAGTTTAGGGTCAAATTTTACTAGCAAACGTTACAAATGAATAATATAATAATAATATCTCTCGATTTTAAAATTCCATTTATCAGTATGGTCATCTATTATCATCAGTTTTGAATCGTCAAATTTCAATGTCAAATATTGGTTATTAAAATATCAATATATGAATTTAATACAGTCTTATTATGGTATGGCAAATCTTAGATATCTGAATAAAGTGGAAATATATGTAAATGGAATATATTTAGTCTTATAATGTCACATATTTAAAGTCTTTTGTAAAGAAATTAGTATTGTTTTAGCTGGAATTATGATCAACGATTCAGCTGCCCACATGTAAATGGCAACCAATGATGATGAAGATGAAGATGGTCATTATTATGATCATTATTATGATCATTACTATGATTATGATTATGTGATGTGCTGTCCAGTTGAGAGCTGTGTCTGCTTGGTATTCCCCAGTTTGCTTTATGGGCCTGCCAAGTGCTTTATCACATTGAGCAGCATTTATAGCGCATTGTCTAGCGAAATTTACTAGCTATGGTTATATACAGTAATGGAACAAATGATAGAAACGATTACTTTATTTTGGTATTTATTTTAGTTCAGTGATGTCCAAAATGCCAAAAGCCTATCACATGGGATAACAGCTCAAAATTCTGCCGGCGTCGCAGCCGACACACGTACGTTCTATAAATAGCACACTCTGCGGCTTGTGCTCTCACGACACGCGCCTTCGGCTTCTTGTTCTCTCACGAAGCATCTGTTCGGCAGATCCTTTTTGATGTCAGTCGCTGAGCTGCGTTCAATGAGGAGAGACTTACACAGCGCTAGACTTTGATCAGACACTGCAACTGATGCTTTGCTCTCTTTACGTCGCCAACTGTAGCGATGCGACACTTTAAATATGCTTTCATTTCATTTTATCAGTGTAAAGCAGTTAAACGTTACGTCGACTACGCGCAATATTTAATTGTGTGAGTTTGGACATCACTTTTTTAGTTTCATAATTTTAACTTAATATCCATTTAGCAATGTTTCAAAATTTAACATAACAACGGAATTCTATATTCAGGCACAGCTTTTTTCAATGGTTTTAAAAATGTGTTTAAAATGTCAAAATGACTGTCGTTTCTATTAATATTTTCATCACAGTAGCCATAGATCTACCGCTGATGTTTCAAGTCTCTCTGGCCATTGGCGAGGGCGAGGCAATTGATGTTTTTGCTGCTTTTCTCTTTTTTTTTTGAGAGTGTCTTTGAGTCATGTTTAAGCTATGCATTTGGGTTAGGTTCATCTCGATCATGAACACTCAGAGAAAAACTCACAGCCAGACCAACTTACAACTTTTAATCATGACCACTTAATTCATTCTGCATTGAAATTTTATTAATTTCGTTTAAATAATTGTTTGCTTTCAAATATCGACCACCTCTTGTTTATCGAAAATTCATAATTTTGAATCACAAGTTTTAACTTTTACAACACAACTTTTTTAACTTGATTTTGTAAGAAAGAATGTCAAAATGAACTAAAAAGTTGACTTGTAAATTAGAGGATGAAAAATAGGACTAACTTCCTAGCTTTAATTTGTCAAAAATAATACTGAATATCATTTCGTTAAAGTATTTTTTTTATTTTTGCCAGAACGCGTTTTTAATGCAAAGGTTTTCTCTTGTATTTTTCGACAACTCATTATTTTAAATCTCAAGTTTCGAATTTTAATCAACTTCTCATATCATAATTAGTATAAAACGAATATCACTAATACGAATTTTTTGACATCGATTTTTATTTTATTAAAGTATTTATTATTAACTCTAACATGACCTTCATATTTAACACAAACTCAATGTGTAAATATTACAAACAGCAGCCCATTTTTTTTCTCTGTGTGCAAAGCCAAGGAAGGGGAAGGTCGTTGGGAGTTGGAGAAGCGTAACGTTGAATCGGTTAAATCGGTTGTATGTCATGCACGTCCGCCTGTCTCCAGAGATTTCAACTCTAATGACGTTTGACAGATCGCGGCACACGCCTCTAAAAGTGTCTCTCTCGATTCCGATTCCGAGTCCGATTTCTCAAAATGGATTTGACGAATGTGTTGCGACATTTTCAAGTGCAATGCGCGCAGTCGCAGAGTTGCCGCGTCACAGCAACAGAGTTGCCAACTTGCCACGCATGTCAACTACAATAATTTGTCACAAATCAAAACTAAGGCAACCGACAAAAAAGGGTGTCCTGAGATACGGAATAAAGGTGAAGAGAGAAACAGACAGACAGTGAAAAAAAAGAGGCGTTGTAATCCATCAACGGCATTTGCAACGCTTCGATTCAAATGTTTTTGTTGTTCTGTTGTTGTTGTTCTGTAGATGTTGTTGTTGTTCTGTTGTTGTTGTCGAAGCGTGTCAGGGTTACGCCTCCTGTGTGGCAGCTGGCCAAGAGAGACACTTCCTTCCGTTTCAGTTTGTGTTTCAGTTTCAGTTTGAGCTCGTGCCAATACACTCAGAGAAAATATGTTAACTTAAAATTGATAATTTGAATTCATAACGCTTTGTTCTTAAAATATTAAGAATATTGTGTGCTATTATTCTTGATTTAAGTGTGAAACAATGTTTAAGTTTTATTTTTCATTCTTGCGCCTTAGAATTCTCAACTGCTTCTTGCCGCAAAAAGATGACATCGAGTGACCAACAAAAATCAATATTAATAAATGTTATTATAATAAATTTTAATATTTTTACTGATATTTATGTACATGAGAATGGGATAAGATTTTTGTTTACAGTTTTAAAAATTTCGAGCTCAGTCAGCTTTTGAGATCGTTTGTACTTAAATAAACCCTGTTTACGTACGATAATTTTGATCTATTTTTGCTGAGTGTATTGCATAATTGCTCGTAAAATGCGTGCACATAAAAATCATTGACCGAACGACCCAAAAAAATAATCCCTGGTCTAATTTCTCACTCCTTTCCTGGTTGTTGTTGTGACACAAATGAAGGTGATTTTATGATTTTATGCGTTGTCTCTTCAGTTTACAACTTGCTCTAATTAAACGCAGCTGCTTCTGTCCTATTCCTATTTCTATTCCTTTCAACTCCTGCATTCAAAATCATTAAGGACAGCAGTAAATTAGTCGGAAAATGCATAAAATTCGCTGTCACAAAACTCATAAAAAATGTGGAAAACAAAATACTATGTGTATCAACTGAAGAGGTAAAAAAAAAATGTGATTTGATTTTTTCTGTTCTATTAAATTTGACTGGCATTGTTGTTGCTGTTGTACTGTTGTTACCCTAGGTTGACCCCCTGTGCCGACCCCTCAAGCACAAATGCATTTTGTATGCAAAATGAAAAAAAGGTTTTTCATACTCATATATTCATATTTTTTATGAATCTATTCACGCCTAATGACAACACACCCCTGACAAAAGTTTTAAGAAAAACGTGTTGAACTAAAAAATGCCTTAACTTTATAACTTTTGCTTGGATTGCTATGAAATACTGAGAATACTTAATAGACATATTTAATTGACATTTTGCCAAATAATTTTGATTAGAATTCATATATTATGGAAATTGAGAATATTGAGAATATTTAATTAGATGTTATTCTACAATACCAAAAACATAAATCTAATTTTTAACTTGAAAACTGAGGTAAGAATTCATGTTTATTCAAATTGTTTAAAATTTTAACATTAAACTGATTTATTAACTTGAAAATGACTATAAATCGGTTCAATTTGAATTTATGTATATATACCTTGAGTATTAGCGAAAAAACTTTAAAATATTTAAGAATTTCAGACCTAGAATAAGAGAAAAAACTAAACAAAATTAATATATATTTATTTATATTATTATTTATTTATTTACATATTTATTTATTTATATATTTATTTATTTAAACTTTGAATGTCAACTGAGAGCAGTTATTAAACTTATAAAAATTATAAATGTAAGCTGAAAGGATAAAAATAAACAATTTATATACAATTATCATCTTAATTTCCCAAATAATACTCTTAGCTTAAACAAGGAAATAAACAAGATATTTTGCAGTCTTAGCTTAATCTTTTTGCTGTTCGTTCAATATACCCCACTTCCTTCATTTGTGTAGTTACAGGGTATACAACCTATGAATTGACAAGCCCTAAGGCTCGTTGCTCAGACTCATCGCGAACTTGGAATTTGGGCCTTGACTTGCTTTGATGGCGATGGAACTGAAAAGAACACGGCGACGTTGTCATCGCCTCGAGCGTTTGTTCGAAAATACCTGGGCACACCTGAGCACACCTTCTAATTAATTAGCAACAAGAAGTATTTTTGAGAAGGCCCAAAACAAAAGTAAACGTTAATTTGTTTTGTTTCTGCATGAATATCTATGAGTACTGTGAGTGTGAGTGTTTGAATGTGGGCTGCTTTCAAGTCTAGAGCTGAAGATGGGAACGGTCCTGCTTTACCTTTGTCTTGAGTAATTTCATATGTACACAACTCCCACATACGGCAATGGAAAAAATAAGAGAAACGTTTTTAAGACCCCGTACTTAAAAAAAAGTACAGGGGTCTGTTAACTTTGTCACGCAAATAAATGTGCGTAACATGCAGAAGGAGGCGTGGCAGACCCCATAAGGCATATCAGCTTCAACAGCCGAGTCGATATAGCCATGTCCGTCTGTGTCAGCGCCTAGATTGCAGAGACTATAAGAGCTAGAGACTCCAAACTTGATATGTAGGTTCGTCTATATTGCAAGCAATCCGAGCTTGTTTTAGATTTCGGATCGGACCACTATATGATATAGCTGCCATGAGATATCTGAACCAAACTGACAAAGTATGTATATAGGATAGTCCCATACATCCTGACCAAATTTGGTTGAAATCGGACCACTATATCATAGCATCATAAAGAAATTCCCTTCCGTAAAATCTTATCGAAATTGAGAATCGAAACAGGCCCGATAATACATTTTATAAAACATGTACTAACTATATAACAATAGATCATTAAAATAATTTAAATTCTAAACTAGAATTTTAATTAATCTTAGAACTAAAGATTAAATTGTATATGCTTATTTTCCTAATATTTGTGAATTGTTTAATGTTAATAATATTTTAAAAATCGATGTTTACAAATTATCAAAATGACTGTCGTTTCTATTATTTGTTTCGTCACTGTAACAACTACAAGGAATTTTCAGCTCAAGGCTGTGCCAAAAAAATGAACCCAAGTGAACTTTTTTACAAGCTAAAAATAAAACATTAAACGGAACAAATTACAAATTTGAATAAAATGCGTGGGCTCAAAACGTTTTGAGTTTCAGTTTCAGTTTCGTTTTCAATTTCAATGTACTTAGCAATTAGAATAGAATAGAATAACAATAGAAAAGTCTTTAAAGTTATTAAGTATCATGGAGAATTGGCAATAAAAGCTGTTAAGATATTTGAAGTTAACTGAAGTTAAAGTTTTCTCTGCACTCAATTTAGGAACTGTCTGTTTGCTGTTTTCCTTCTTTGAAATTGCATTTCAATTTCAGTTTGACATACTCGAAATTTTGCGGTTATTTTCTAATTGCGAATTTCTGGTCAACCACTCGAGGATTTTTCATTTCCATTTCCATTTGCAATTTCCATTTCCATATAATGCAAATTAATGAAGCATTAAGTTTTGGTCGAGATTCGTCAGATAGTAATAAAGAGAGACACAGAGTTCTACTTGATTGCAATCAGAGGGAGTGCGTGTCCCTGATTAAACGGGGATCATCGACGAGGGTTCGATATTTCTAAACATCCACAGGGGGTTGTTTAATCCAAAAACAAAATTGCGAATTTCAAGAGATAAATTCACGCACCACAGCATTCTTCAAAACTAATAAAAAGTCCAATCAACTGCAATGAGTATCATTCGAATATTTACTGTACATTTTCCAGAACTATTTTGGTGTAGACTTACTTTGGAACACTCCAAATAAAGCTAGTTTTAATTTGTATATTTATTGTTTGATTTACTATTTATTTCAAAATAAATGTGACCAAAACTGAGATTTAAGTTTATCATAAAATTAGAAAATTAATATGATAATAAATTATCATAATATTATTATTTAAAGACACAGAGAGAGAGAGAAAGAGAGGAATAGTAAAAGAAAGATATATTCATATTATATAAAAATTATTTCAGGAAATGCAACAATTTCTGATCATTTAATACCTAAAGATTTAATTCCTGAAAACATTGTATTTATATGTCGAATATACATATGGGCATTTCCAGAAAAAGGTCCACCTTGCCAAAAAACGTAAAATTGATTAAAAACTCTCATCTTGTGAAATTTTCTTCCAAAAATGTATTCAAGTTATTTATTTTATTAATATACACTAGAAGAAATTCAATAGGATGAACATATAGATTCTACATTGGAATAAATTCACTTTTTCCATATTTTTGCCTATTTTCTTAAAAATTGATTTTCAAAATGGACCGTTTGTATTTTAACGATTACACTAAGTCAGGGAGTAAGACTGTAACATGAACCATTTTAATATATAGAAATATATTGAAAGTTTAATTTAAAACAAGTTCTAAGAGGTATATATCGGAATATAGAATAAAATTTGATGAACAAACTCTTGGAAAAACTAGGTGGAAATCTTGTCACGTTCGCGATGTCACGTTACAAATTACTAATAAAACTTGTAAAATATATAAAACGGTAGTAACATATCAAAATTATTTCTAAAATGGAAAACTACATTATTATATTATGGTTTAAGAGTATTTTCTTCCAAATTACTCGCCACATTTCGCAGACTTTCGCATTTGTCAAGATGAAGTCAAAAATGACTTCCATTTTTCGTCACGTTCGCGATGCATTGTTTTCTATAAATAATTAAAAAACGACAAGTCTTCAAAGATTGTCTTTTATCATAAAAAAAGAGTTGATAAAATGCATTAAACACGTGAGAAAACATTTTTGAAAATGTCAATTTTTGCCATTTTTTTTTTCATTTAAAGTCGTACAAATGTCCCGTTCGCGATCCTGGAAATACCCATATATAACATTTTTATGATCTAATATTTTTTAACCTTCACAGAATTAAAAACTAAATGGGTTATATTTATAAATTAAGTCAAAAAGTAAGTCAAAAAATTATTTGTTTCAAATATTGTCTAATTTAAAGACTTTTTGTTTTTAATTTCAAAGAATCAAATATGAAAATGGTTCTTAAATTCTTCAGTTTTCTTCTTAATTCTCCAACTCATAATATTATTTATTCAAAATTCAAATTCCATAATTTACTTGCCACATTCCTCACACCACTCACCGACTTGATTCAAATGAAACGTGGGAGCTCCAAGTGTTTGCCGTATATCAAGCCGACATCTAAATCAAAATCCCAATCGAAATGCGAACACAAACCTCAATTCCGAATTCAAAATCAAATACGAATCCATATTCAAAGCCCAGAGCGTGCCACGGTGTCGGCGAAACAACAAAACGATAAAAAACCAATGAAAATAAATGAAAATGGTGCAATTTTGATTGATTTATAATTGAATGTGAATTGTTGATAAGATTATGATAAACGACATTCATAAAGCGGCCTCCAGCTTCAGTTTTTCCCTCTGGCTGCCAGTTGTGTAGTTGACGTTGACGTTGACGTTGATCGGCGTTGACTTGGCCGAAAAGAAACAGGTTAACGAACCATAATTATAAGTATATGTGTATTTGGACGGGCAGCTACCTGACAGACGACAGACGAGGGAGGGTCGCCAACAAGGGGTCGTGGAAGGGGGAACTGTAGATCCAGATCAGGAGTGGAGGGGGAACGGGAAGGGGGAAGTGGAGTCTTTGGCGTCGGCGGCATTGCCAATGTGTTGGCCAGCAGAGCTCTTTGGCCATAAACCAGATGGTAAATGTTGGATAAAATAGAGTACACCGAAAATTGAAGACCCTGCAATATGTATATAAAACAAAATAAAATAGCTAAATTTAAATATTAGAATTGGAAAGTAGATAAAACAAGTCGCAAAGGCTATAGTCGAGCTTTCGACTATCCTTTACTTATATTAAAAAATTTAAAAAAAAAATTGTTGCATACTTTTGGGCAGTTACATTGCTTGAAATTTAAAACAGCCATAACTACCGTTCTGTTTGGCCGATCTTGCTGTTGTTTAGTAGAATAAAAGCTTATAATAATAAATAACGTTAGTTACCAAAAAATTAAAAATGTGCTTATCGCGATTTGAGTAGGCGGGAAGCAAGCTTGATCTGCGTGGGGCTTATAGAAGTCTGTGTTCCAAATTTGGTTGCTCTAGCTCTTATAGTCTCTGAGATCTATCTGAGATCCCACACGGAAAGACGGAAAGACGAACATGGCTCGGACGTTGATGCTGATCAAGAATATATATACTTTATAGGGTTGGAGATGCTTACTTCTCACTGGCAATATACCCTTTTACTTATTTTTTAAGCAACGGGTATAAAAATGTCATAAAAACCTGCGTTCTTTTCTTATTCTTTTATTTTTTTTCATAGCCGTATATTAAAGACTTCTAAGATATAATATCTACTATATTCCAAACTAAATAAGATTCGTTTCTTTCTTTTTATGTTAACTGATTTGATATCGATATTGAAATATATATGAAAACATTGAGAATTTTTTAAAAATGTTACTCTATTTTACAAACGAAAGAACAAAATAAAAATAATTTGTATTCAATTTAAAGAGTGTCTATAGAAACCTGTTTGACTTAGTTGACATACCCCTTTGGTTAGTTAGAGTATTAGTCGTAAATAGTCGTATCGGCAAATCGTCAAATTGGCTTCGAAATGCATAATTTTCGGTCGTTTGGTATCGATATCGATTTACATTTTTGTCGCTGCTTTTTGTGGCTAATAATAATAAAAATCAATAAAACGCACAAACTGTAAAGCTGCATATAGATTTTTGTGCAGTCTAGTGTACACTCTGCAAAATGTTTAGGTATTTAGTTGTTTTTATGTAATCAAAGTATATTTCAAGTTAGAAATGAGCCCAAATATGAGAATATTTTGTACTGTAAACAAGTAAATTTTGAGACAAGTTCAAGAATTTTGTGTACTTAAATACAGTGTGCCACTAATGTCTTCATACACCATAAATTAGTCAAATTTGGGTATAAAAAATATGTTTTGATGCGGGTTTTTTGAATGAATCTTTTATTCACTTTAATTACTTTCGACTGATACCAAAATTTCTTTAACCCATTAAGTACCTATGAAAAATTTGGAATTTTAATAAAAGTCTATTTTTCAACTTTTTTCCTCGATTTTTTCAAAATAATATTTAGATGCAAAAAAAATTCTTGAAACAATTCTAAGAGTAACTGCAAAAAAAAATGTTTCAAAAATATTTTTCATGGTATGTTTTATGATTTTTTGAAAGTTGCTAAAAAGCCACTTTTTGTATGAAAAAGAGGACAAGGACATTTTTAGCAACTTTAAAAAAATTATAAAAATTACTAGCAAAAATATTTTTGAAAACTTTTTTTTGCAGTTACTCTCAGACTTTGTTTTAAATATTTCACTATATTTTTTTCCCAGTGTAGTTGTAAAATATAGGTAGTTAGTTGTTTATTTTTGTGTAGTTGGGTTGATCGCCTGCTGTGGACCGCGATTTTTTGAAGGCGACATTTAATTGCCTGCCTTTGAGATCTTTGTGATTTTGAGATTTTTGTGAATTTTGTGAATTTTGTGCGTGGTCTGTTTTGGTCTTAAGCCAGTCTCAGAGTCAAATTTTTATAGTCTACAGTCTACAGTCAACAGTCTACAGTTTTGCAGTCTTTCCGAGTCGAGCTGTAATTTTTTTGTCACTAGGAAATGGTTTATGTGACTAGCTGTTGGTCTCTCTCTCTCTCTCTCTCCCTCTTGGCCGACTTTTAATTTAAACAGGAAATTATGAATGTTGACTGCAAATTTGTTTATGCAGCTGCTGAGTCACATGCCACAATTTTAGACCCCTTTTGATTCCCCCCCTCTTGTCTCCTTGAACTCTCAAGCTGCAAATAATAAATATTTGTATCGATAAAAGTTAATTTACTTTGTTGTTGTTGTTGTTGTTGTGTCTTACGATCTATTTTGATGGCAAATATTTCACGCTAGGTGTATGAGCATATTAACTGGCCAGAAGTATGTCTTAGCCAGCCCCTTTGTCAGGCATCATTAGCTCTGGCCAAAAGGAGTCCAAGTCCAAGTCCAAGTCAGGGTCAATAATTAGTCATGTGCAGCGACTGTCACAATGGGTCTGAATGACTTGACTGACAGATGTCCTATCTATTCTATTCTTTCATATATAATACTCCATACTCCGTTCTCTCGCGGTAACAATAAGAAAATTGCATTGTTAACTCGCTCCCTGGAAGGTTATTAGTCATTGATAGGCCGCACCTTCGAACCCAATGCACCTACAGCTGCTCAAGTAATTCTTTTGACAAGCCAAACAACTCACCAATTTTATTTTGCTAGGAATAAAGAAGAAACCTTCAAACCTTCCTCCGTCTTACATTTTCGTTTTGTATTAATTTACTGAAATTTACTTAATTTTTAAAATTGCTTGTACACTGCCGCTCAACTGAATAGGTTCACGAAGTTATTCAAAAAAAACATACTTTAAACAAAAAAGATTTGATGCAGATTTCTTAAAATATTCGTATCATTTAATTCTAAGAGTATCTGCAAAAAAAAAATTTCAAAAATATTTTTGCTAGTATTTTGTATAATTTTTTGAAAATTGCGAAAAAGGCACTTTTTGTGTGAAAAGTGGGGAAAAGGGGTTAAAATGGTCATTTTAAGGATTTTCAAAAAATTATAAAAAATACTAGCAAAAATATTTTTAAAATTTTTTTTTGCAGATACTCTTAGAATTGTTTGAAGAATTTTTTTGCATCAAAACATTTTTTGTTAAAAATCGAGGAAAAAAGTGGAAAAAAAAACACTTTTTCAAAAATTCGAAATAATCCATGGGTACTTAATGGGTTAACAAAATTTTTTTATCATTCAAACGGAAATTAAATGATACGAATATTTTAAGAAATCTGCATCAAATCTTTTTTGTTTAAAGTATGTTTTTTTTGAATAACTTCGTGAACCTATTCAGTTGAGCGGCAGTGTATTAAAAATCTTTATTTTTTTAAGAAATCTATCTCAAGATACGATTTTATTATAATTATTCTAATGCATCCAAATAAATCTAAAAATAAAATTGTAACGTCAATAGAATAAAAAATGTGTAATTATTTTTAAAATTTTTTAGTATTTAAAAAAAACTTAAATTTTAAATTTTTTACTTTTATGGTGATTAAATTGTTATATTTCAAATTTTCTATTTCTTATTTAACTTTATTTGGAATACTTTTTATACGCTATGGCTCTAAAATTGTTAGATTTAAAATTTTCTTCTTTTTAAAGAAAAAATCTCAAGATATTAATATTATTTGAATTAAATTTTAGATTAAAAAGTATAATAATTAAATGATTTTTTTTTCGCATACATTTTTTTTTGACTGAAATTTTTTCTTTTGTTAAAGTACTTATTTGAGTAACTGTTTGAATCGACATGAGTCTAGTTGAGGCTGTGTAGTTTGTAGTATATCTTGTCATTGTCAGAGGGCAAACAATTGAAACAGCTGAAGTTGAAGTCGAAGTCGAAGCTGGCTAAATTATGGTCTTCATTAGGTTGTGTCCATAACGGGGCTTTAACAATCAATTCCCACAATAAAACGGGCTCTCTTGTTGATGCATTTTACCATTTAAGCCATATATCATTTCATATTTCATTAACTCGCCTCCTTTGACTTTATAAAATGCAATTCAATCACCGAATTCCGGGTGCTTGCCCAATAATAATGAGCTCCTCCTCTCGACTCTTCTCTTCTGGCCAAATGGCTGCTCATTAGGGCCAAAATCAGCATATGAGTGTGCGTAGAAAACATTCAATTGCCTTTATCTACACCCTTTAACCGGAGAATGTGTAGAGTCTGATGAACTTGAATCATAGACATTTAAATTACATAGTATCTTTTTGTATAGCATTTTCATCTAGAAAATCAAAATATCTTTTGGAATTCTCTTTTGGAATTCAAATTTAAAGTTATATATAAGTTATTCATACTTATTATTAATTTAAAATCTTAACTAATTTTATTTTAAAATTTATATAATTTCGTGTCGAGCTCGTTTAATAATTTAAATATATTTTATAGTCCATTACAAAGTAGTTTCAAGTCTATCAATCCCATCTGCCGATTACAGGGTATCTGTTGGACATTTAAAAAAAATAAAGTCTATGGGTCTTTTCAACTTTTTTATCTTTCACTTTTATTTTGTAATTATATCTAATTTATTCAAATTATTAATTTAATATCTTGTTAACTAGCTTTATACTTGAATATTTTTTTAATTTTTAAATAATATCTGATATTAAATTGAATATATTCATCAACCAAATACAAAGTATTTTTATGTCTATCAACTAATTGCAGGGTATCTTTTGTATTGCATTTTTGACTTGAACATTTAAACGATTTTACCTCTCAGTTTTCAACTTAAAATCAAATATTATTTTTGAAAAAAAATGTATTTAAAATCTCGTTAACTAGTTTAATTTAAAATTTGTTTTCATATTTACAAATTTTCTTATATTAATTTAAATATATTTATCAATCAATTATAAAGTTATAGTTGAAAAAAATAAAACTTATTTATTCAAATTATTAATTTAATTTCTTGACAACAAGTTTTGTTATAAATTTGAATTAATATTTTTTGTAAAACATTTCTGTTATTAGCTTAAACTTATTCATGAACCAATTACGTGGTATTTTGTAGTTCATCAATCTCAATTGCCGCATTTCCGCTTGTTTTCTAGCTCGTGACTTTGCAACATTTTGTTTCGCTTTTGCTATCGCCAATCCCTTACCTCACTCTATCTCTCACTCTCCCCTTCTTGGCACACTTCTCTCGATCAACTCCAGCTTCAGTTTCAGCTTCAGCTCGAGCTTTGAGCTGGCCAATTAATTACCCATTGGACGGGCAGACAGAAAAAACAACAGAAAAAGTCGGTAAATCATTTTGAACTTGACATTCAAAATGTGTCGGGGCTTCAGTTGTTGTAACAACTATCTAAGAGGGGAGGGGGTAGGGTAAAGGTAGGTCAGGTAGAAAATATGTATGTTGAAAACTGGATGAAAACAACTTTAACTTTAGTAACAAGGCAACCAGAGAGACATCGGACATTTGGCCAGTCCACGACACGATGATTTAATGAGCATTTATGCAAATCAGACTCAGAACATATCCTGTTGACCACTGTATACAGTGGCGCCTGGCAGTGGTGCGCCCAGTGGTGCAGTGGACTGTAAACCACTCGTAAATCATTCCCTTGTCGACTTTTCCCTTTGTTTGCATTGCATTGCGAGGCGTGGAGGGAGCAAGGATAAAAAGAAAAATTACAAAATTAATTTAAGGCAATAATTAATTAATAATAATTAATCAAAATGGGAAACATATAAAATTGATAGTAATATTAACAAATTTAGTATACAAACTATTTTTAAAAATGGAAGTTAAGCTTTTTTTTTACATGTTTACTAAATGGAAATTGAAATTTTATTACACTTTCTGATATTTTGAGATATCTGATAGTGAGAAAAACTTAAAACTAATAATAATATAAACATTTTCAGCATAAAAATCATTTTGAATATTTAAGTTTGAATTTTTAATATGATTTCTAAATTTAAATTTAAATTTAAGCACTCTATCTGATATTTTGAGATATCTGATAACTAAAAATTAAAATTAATAATAATATTTACATTTTTTATTTAAAAAATTATTATAAAAAATAAGATGTTTTTCTTTTTATATACTTAATTTTGCAATATAAATTAAAATTTACCTACTCATTCTGATATTTTGAGATATCTGATAGTGTGGATAACTTAAAAATAATAGCATTAAAATTTTTAGCATACAAATTATTAAAGAATCATAATTAAACATGTTTTTAAATCATTTTCAAGTATACATTGAAATTCAATATTCAATTCAATCAAAATTAAACATTAATTTCTACGCTAAAGGAATTAATATTGATTTTAAATATTACTATCTTTAATTATTTAATTATTAAGATCAAGCACAAAAGTTAAGGAAAAATAAATTTATATTTGTAGAAAATTATAAGTTTAAAATTATAAATTCAAAAGTTAGCTAAATTTATTTTAAATAAATTTTGAATTTAAATTTTAAGAAAAAATAATCTAACTAAAATTTTGTATGCAAACATTTTTGTTTAATTATTTTTAAAAATTTTTTAATACAATTTTGAAAACATAATTTGTTATTTTTAGGTTTTTTTTATTAAAAAAGTTTAACATGTTTATTTTTATTTGTCTATTTCATTTTGTTTAGACACAGTACTCTGTAAAGTGTTTAATACCCTGTATTTTGGATGTGTGTGGACAGTCTGTCAAATCATACACACACACACACACACTCACTTGGTTCTATTTATGTGTTGGTAAAGAGGCAGTTCAAACACTTTTCAGCTGCAATCAGGCGTAAAAAGATGCTGCCCAAAAGCAATTTTCACTTTGTGTGTCTGCTCACTGTCGATTTTCCTACATGTTGTTCCAGTAGCTAATGCCGTATGTCAGGGATGTGCTAGGGAAATGGAATTGGCAAGGGAGAGGGGAAGGTAGAGGGAGAGGGAGAGAGGAAACTCAGCTGAGCCAGAGGCACATTCCGAATCTATTGCGCCTCATCAATTTTGCAACAATGCGACTGAAGGAGACACGACAAAACGCAGCTCGCAAACTGCCAACTACCTTCCTTTTTCCCTTCCCCTTCCCCTTCCCTTTTCCCCTTACCTTTCCTCAACTCAACGTGACAAGCTGGTCACAATGAAACAATTGTCTGTCTGTCTGTCTGGACTTGTCTGAGATAGGGTCGCTTTTGGCTCTGGTCTTTTGCCGCATTGTCAATCTCTGGGCTGCCGTGTTGCGGTTGCCGATTCCCTACATTTTTATAAATACGCTCATGGACAATACAATAGAAACAATCTTTTTTTTGCCTTGGGTAAATTAATTTTTGTTTCAATTGCATAATTTTTACTTAATGCCGGGTTTAAATTTTCATGCGTAGCATTTTATCATAAAAAATTAAATAATTGTTTGCAATGTCAAAATGACGCTCGTTTCTAATATTTTTGCCATCGCTGTATTTTTTGACTTTTATTTGTTTGGTTTGATTTGGTTTGGCTTTCTTGTGTTGTGTTTTTGCCTTTTGTTGCCTTTTGCTGCTTATTGATTTTGGTCAAGAGTTTTCCGCTTTTCTCTCGATTTTTTTTTTACTCTTGCAGAGGGTATTATGCATTTTGGTATTGGAAAAATTAATGAAATATCTATTTTATGTAAGAAAAACTTTATTTGAAATACAATTTTTATCGTTTTCTTCTCAAATATTTAAGCTTAACTCTTAGATTGAGTATTACTCTATTATCTTAAGCATTGTAATAATATTTAGTTCAGATCGGTCTAGCATAACATATATGTATCTGCCTCTGGTTAATCAGTCGAATGAAAATCAGTTATTTGAAATATTACAACTAATATATATATTTTTTTTTTCTTCTTTTTTTTTGTTAAATATCTTATACATTCTGCCCAAATGTGTTTCAAATCGGACTAATAATTACATTTAGATTGGCTCAAAATTTAATTTTTGTAGATATTCTATCAAAATAAAAACCAATTTATTTTCTCTTAATAATTACTTTTTATTAAATTATTTTTAGAGATCTACAGGGTATCAAATCTTCGGCGTGTCGTATATAACTTTTCTCTATTATTTTCAGCTTGCGGTTAGCGCGTGAAATCAATTGGAAAATGCACCTAATGATTTTCCAGATTCATTCATTTATTTATTTTATTCTTTTTTTCTTTTGCCACTTTAATGGCCCAACTGTACTTGAGTCTTTTGGGTCTGTGAGGCAACTATGCAAATCTCTGATGTGGCATGCCACGCCCATTTCCTTAGAGTAACAACTGTCGCTATGGAATGTTACAAACTATATAAATATATATATCGTCAGTACTCGTATCATCATTAAAGTGGCACCCCGAGGACAGTACAGGACAAAAGGGTGCAAGTTTCAATAAGGGTTGTCCCTTCCCTTGTCTTCCTCATGACTCCTTGGAGGAGAAAAGGTTAGCGGGTTATTTTCGTCCTGCTGCTGGCACAATTATGTCAACTTCTTGAAGTGCCGACACTCACTTTTCAGATCGAGTTCTTGTTCTTCCTCACCTTTTACTTTTTCTTCTCCTTCTCCTTTTGCTTCTGTTTCGGTTTCAGTTCCTTGTTCTTGTCCGGAAGTGCGCCGATCGCAATTTAAAAACGATCAAGCGTAACTCCGAACACGATATGATGAGCTCGTAATTACGGGTTTCTATTTAGAGCACACGACGGGACATTGTCAGACGTTTCTATTGCCCAGGAATTAAGGTCTTAAGGCATATATCTAAAGGGTCAGATAAGAGCCAGAGTTGCAAACTGTTGAGAACTTTTCGAAAATGTTGTTGATTGAAAGGTCAGTCGAGAACTTAAGGGTTAAGTTCCTGAGCATTACTTTTAGAGTGAGAACTCCTTTCCAGCAGAAGGAAAAAGTCAGGGGTAAATTAAAGGAGCATCTAACTTTCCGTTGAACTTGTTTGTAGTCAACTTATTTACCTAATTTTATACAGTTTAGTTTTCTTCAAATATTTTCGAATTTCAGCTTTAAATTATTATTATTACTCAGACAAAAAATTAATGATTCCGGGATAAAATCAATTCGATTATTTATTATTTTTTTTAATTCAAAGCAATTGTTTTAACCTTTTTTTTGAGCATTTCAATGCTGTGTATTCTGAATAAATACTTGAAAAAATATATGCTAAGATCAAGAATTATACAGGGTTGCCACAGAAATCGCTTTCGATTGAATTTCACTTACATTTCATACAAATTTAAGTGAAATTCAAGCGAAAGCGATTTATGTGTCACCCCTAATATACTTGATGTTAAGAGCGTATTTGCCAATTGTCAATAACTCTTTCAGGGAATTTAAATTGGTAAAAGCTATTATTTAAATAATGGGAGAATTGATTTCCCTTTCATAAATATATCGAAAAATAAAGGAAAAATGCCTTGTGAATTATGTGGTATGTTTGTTGAAAGCTCAACCTTTACCTATGACAAGTTGACAGCTTAAAGACTTAAAGTGTATTGTTAAGTAAGAGAAAAAGGTCACTGGAATAAGGTTGAAGCAACAAGCACACTTTCCATTAATTTTATGGCCTGTTGGGGCATAGATAACAACAACAACAACAACACCTTCATATGCTCACATATGGCCAGGATAAAGGATAAAAAGGGCAGACTCAGTGCCAAAAACTCAAATGGGCCATTACAATCGACTCCATTAACAATATTGGTAAAGGTCCAATGAAAATTATGCGTTTGCCCCACTCAACAACACTGAACAACTCAAGGCTCAACTACAACAAGGCAACGAAATTGTAAAAGCTTTTAATGCCCACTAAATGACTTCAACTGAAAGTGAGAATCTGTAGAAAGGTCAACGCCTTTCCCTTTTTGCCCCCTTTTTTACCCTCATGAATTTTTGCGCCCTTTTTTTTTTGAAGGCGTTGAAAAATTGTAGAGAAATCAGCAGAAAAAAACAGAGCTCAGATGAAACGATTAATATCACTTAATTAAGGTGAAAATCTAGACGAGCGACAGCTGTCAAAAACGTATCAAATGCCAAATGATAACCCAAAATTACGAAAACTCGAAAAACACCCAAAAAACGAGAGAAAAAATGAAATGAAGCAAAAAACTGTTATTTTTTATATAATTTTGTGTTGCAATTTCATTGCTGAATGCAATTGTGCATGAAAGTTACGAGGTTTTTGAGGATTAGGGATTGCTGAAAACATATATTAATAGTTATTGTCATTGTGCAGGCAGAGGGACAACAACAGGACGACAGACAGAAGGACAGAAGGACAGCAATCAAATCGCATTTGGCGTTATGCCAAAAGCGGATTTCTGATGGCAATCAATCACAAAATAGCCCAAAAAAAAGGTTGTTTATTTTTTTTTTTGTTACCAGGGGGTGAAATCAAAATGCATTTAACTTCTGTGGTTCAATTCGACTGCGTCTCGGATTCGGATTCGGGTTTCGTTTGCGTTTTTGCTTTCTGGAACAGCCCCTGTGCAAAACTGTGAGCTGCAATTCTTGTCACACTGCACTATGGGCAAAAAATTGAATAATCATATGTTTATTTTTTTAATATTTATGAACTACGCTCAACACTTGACCGCGATGGAAATTAGTTGATTCAGAGATACTTCGAAATATAACATTTTATGGGATATTTCAGAATTCGTGGCAAAATTATAATAACTTCTGCAAAAATAAAAACAAGATGAAAGGACATAGACATGGAGCTTAAGAAATGGAAAGAGATTAAAATACAGAGATAAAAGTTCAGGTCAGATTTGTAAATACACAGACAGTGATGGCAAAAATTAAATAAATTAACGAGATTTATTTGGACATTTAAAAATTCAACAAAATGCGCATGAATACACAATCCCGTTGTTAGATAAAATTAAATAGACATTAAAAAAATTATAAATTAAAAAAATAAAAAAAAATTATTGTTTTTGGTATTTTTTCCATAACCGTGCGTACAGTCGATAAACTATTTTGACAAAACTAAAGTTAAATAATAAATAATAATTAATTGTTGAAAATTGCTTAAAATTACTATTTTAGCCACTTTTTCCCCCTTTTCATACTAAATTTTTCTAAAATCATCCCATACAAAAAATCATAAAAAATACTAGCAAAGAGATTTTTGAAAACCATTTTTTGCAGTCACTATTAAAAGTGTTTAGAGAAACTTTTGGGTCAAAGGTCAAAACAGCAGACTTTTACAAAAATTCAAAATTTTCAATGGTTACTTAATGGTTTTAAGAAAGTTTTGTAACATTCAAACGGAATGTAAATGAACTTTCCATTGATGCCAAAATTAACATAAAGTAAGTTCAAATGATGAGTAGACTTAATTTTAGTTTTGTCAAAATACTTTATCCGTCGACTGTAGGTACTTTTAAGGTTTCCTTGTCGGCTATTTTATTTTTTAACGGGTTATAAAATACCAAAAAATAATTTTTTACCATTGTTAATACTTCGAAGACCGGCTAAAAATGTATTATTTTGACATTATAAACTGTTGCTAAAAAATATAATATACACTTAAACGTTTAGTCAAATTACTGGGCAAAGTCGGAACACTGAAATGGAGTTTAAAGTTGAGGGGGCGAAGTTGGAGTTGTTGGAATGCTGGGAGACATGGAGTGAAGTGCAATTTAATCTGCATTTGCCATTGGACAAGTGACACTGTTGTTTTGTTGTCTTCCGTGTTGCAGTCATGTCATGTGACAGGGAGTTGCTTTAAAGTGGTTGTATTGGGTTACACTTCTATTTATGTGGGTGAATGTCTCTCAACTCGCATCGATGGCGATAACAATGGCTCTGTTAATTGAATTGAATGACTTTCAATGCGTGGGTTGAGGCAACACACAAAAATTCGAAGGTCGCCGTGTAATTTTAATGCTGTCCAGAGTTTAATTGTTTTTCTCCTTTTTTTTGGGTTCGATTTCAGTTGAAATTCAAAATGAATTAGAGAAAGAAAGAGCCTCTAGGTCGGTTTATGGCTTTGTCGAAAGACAATGGCTTTATGAGGCTCGTGTTAAGGTTATAAAACAAATAAATATCCAATAGCTTTTGTTTAACTACAAACTTATCTTTATTATTGCTAAAATACATACATATACACACACATATTCCACAGTACGGTCTGCAGTTGGTACATAAAAATAGTCAAACAATCTACTAACAAACTTAAGATCTAGCCAATTATCATATACAATAAATCATAGATCATAGATAAGATGATGATAAAAGAAGAAGAATAAGCATATAAATAATATTAAACATTGATAAAATTCCAAATAATGTACAGCATTCTATTTTCTACACATCCCAGAGGAATCCGCGAGGAATTCCTTAAGGAATCCTTGAGGAATCCGTGAGGATCTAGGATTTGGGCTTTCGACTTCGATTGGGATTTGTTCGCAGCGCACGTCTCGTCGTCGTTGTTGTTGTGGGTGCTGTTGTTGTTGTGGGTGTTGTTGTTGTTGTGGGCGTGGCTTTCATTGTGATTGCCGCTGTTGTGGCTACAACCCTCGCACTTGGTCTTTCCCTATAGACACACATGATCTCATCGGCGGCATCGGGACAATCCACTTGCTGTTTATTAGAGAAATGAGTTTCAGTGACGAGTTTTCTGGAACTTCGATTAGATGTTCCTTACCTTATCGCATAGTTGGTTGACTGTGATGCATTTCCCGCTCACACAGCGCAATTCGTGGGGCAAACAACGTCCCGGTGTCCTGGTGGGTGTAATCATTGTTGGAGGACTGGGGGAAGCGGTGCTAGTGGTGGTGCTGGGACTTCCTGTGGTGCTAATCAATGTAATGCGCTCCCTTTCCCGCTGCTGGGCCAGGGCTGAGGGGGGAATCGCACTGGCACTGCGGGTGGGAACGGTGGCTGTGGGTATTGTGAACTTGCTGCTGGTGCGATTAGCCCTTTGGGAGGAGTACTTAAACTTGGTCTCCGAATCGCTGGTCATCATGATCTCCTTGCTGTCCCGAAAGTTCACTAAACCAAAGGAATTGCAAAAAATAATATGAGAAACTCGATTAAAAATTCCTCAATAACTTAATTACAAACTATTCTAAATATTCTAAATAAATACAAAAAATTGTTTTTATTTATATATTTTCCTTCACCTTCACAAAATATGCATTTAATTTATATTTTAAATTTGTAGTATGTTGATTGATTGATACAACTTTTATGAAATTTTTATTGGCTTTAAGTACGAATTGAAATTTCATTATTGTCATAGGTTTTTATTTACATGATTTAGTTTAATTACATGTTTTTATATATATCACTATGATCACTATGGCGCCTGCTAAACCATAAAGAACTCTGGCCAAATTTGGTCATGATGGCAACTAGCGTTTTTCAAACAGAGCAATTCCCTGAACTTTGACTCCGAATTTGACCCACTTACAGGTCGACTTTCAGAAAATGCCGTCTTATTGCACTAATTACAATTGAAATTGTCTCATCTATGTTTTGTGAAAATTTCAGCTTTCTAGGCTTAACCGTTTGGCCTACACGCTGATACGTCAGTCAGTCAGTCAGTGGTGTCCTAACTCACACAATCAAACATTGCGCTTGTGTGCGTAGCAGCAAAACACGAAGTCAACGAGACGCTTTACACTGAAAAAGTGAAATGAAAGCATATTCGAACTGTCGCATGGTTACAGTTGACGACGTAAAGAGAGCAAAGCATCAGTCTCTCCTCATTGAACGTAGCTTAGCGACTGACATTGATCAGCCGATCAGATGCTTCGTGAGAGTTTGATAAGCCGAGCACACGCATCGTGAGAGAACAAGCCGGCGAACGTGCTATTTATAGAACACACGTATTCTCTCTTTGTCTGTACGTGACATTTTGAACACCACTGATATAGATAATTTGAATATCACTTACCAAAACCCTTGGGTCCACCGGCTGCTGGTTCCTCGGAGCTGCCATTCGCAGCAGCAGCAGCAAGAGGAAGAGGAAGAGAGGCCGAAGGGAAGGGGGAAGGTGCTGCCACCTGGTGGAGCTGGAATTTGGTTTCCGTGCCAGCCTCCTCGTCCGTCGTGGCCGTGATGTAAGTGTAAAGCTTCTCGTTCGTCTCATTGGGCGAAAGGAAACTGGCGTAGGAAAAGATGCGCGGAAATGCATTCAGCTCGGCCTCATCGAAGGGTTCCGTATCGCCCGATCCAAAGTTGTCGCAATCCTCCTCGTCGCTGGCATCGAAGCAATCGTCGTTGAGGTCACAGCGCAGATTCTCCGGAATGCATTTCTCGTTGGAGCGACAACGAAACTCCTCGTGCTCACACACCAGACACTGTTCGTCCTCATCCTCGCCGCCCACGCAATCCTTGATATTGTCGCACTGCCAGGTCTGGGGAATACAGCTGCCGTCGTGGCACTGAAACTCATTGCCGTAGCAGTAATCCCGCCTCCTCGTGGGATCCTCGCACTTGTGCGTCTCGTGTGCATCCGGATACTGGCTGCAGTCGAACAATTCGCTCAGCTCATCCGAGTTGGCTATCGCAATAGAACAGGCCTCGAGAATCGCTGAAAGAGGTTCAATCGGATCGATCAGATCAATCAGTTTAAACTGTGTTTCAGCAAACAATAGATACACAGAACAATAAAAGAAATTCATTATAAAATTCAAGTTTAAAATTCTTAATTTTAGCATGCATTTTTTTAGGTATATATTCATTATTGGTATGTATATTATTGTTAAATTAGCAGATAAAATGACAACTACTTAGCATTAAAATAGTCAAAAAAAGCCTAAAACATTTGATTTGACTATAAAAACTCTTATAGAACTCCATAATCAAAATATTTGCAAAGCATGAAGCTTTAAGTGGCAGGGATTTAATATTTCGGAAAGTTTTTTATTTTTAATATTATAATTAATAAATAATCAACTTAATGTGTATCATTTTATTGAATTTAAAAGTTTAGACTTTAACAACTGTCAGTTGTGTTTCCTTAATACTTTATTTAAGATGTGTTTCGAAAGAATTAATTTTTCCAAGATATTTTCGAAGTTGAAAAAAATATTCAAATTTTAACAAAATTATTGAACTTAAAAATTCAATTAATTCAATTTTATCAAATCCCTCGACTAATATATTGATTTTGTTAGCTATGTGTTTCAGAAGCTTTAATTATTCAAATACATGTTTGGAGTCACAAACATCGGCTGTCATATTAATGTATTTCAAATATCAACATAAATATTTATATTTCTGTACTGTATACTTTTTTTCAAATAATTAATTTATTAAAAATTGTTTTTTAGCAGCATTCATTCAACTTAAAATGGAATTACAGCTAATCCAATAAAATTAATACTTTACTAAATCTCTCAAAAAAGATTGAATATATTATTATTGATATCGGAGTCACAAAAATCGTCTGTCGTTATTGTATTTGATATACGTATAAACATAAATATTAATGTTTGTATATTTTATTCAACAAATTAATTTAATAAGAATTGTCTTTCTAGGGCTTTCATTCAATTTAAAATTGAAATCAAAATTTATTCAATAAAGTTAACGTCTTTTTAAATCTTTTCCAAAAAATATGAAACATAGATTTTAGGATTTCACATAAATATTAATTCTTCGTATTGTGAATTTTAAACATTAAATTAATTGCAAAGGACTTCTTTCATTTAATTTAAAATTGCATTAAAATTAATTTAATAAAATTGGAATATGCCTGTCTTTATGCATTGTCCTACCCCAGTCTTCCGTCTCCCATCTCCCGTCCCTTGTCTTACCCTTGCAGATGCGCCTACACGGCGGCAGCTGTCCAATATGCGAGGGTCGACACTCGGGTTCGAGGGCGGCGCAAATGAATTCGACAGCACGTGCCGAGCAGTTGGCATTGATGAGTTCCCCATAGGCTTCCATTGCGGCGGCATCACGCGGTGCTCCATTCCCATTGCCATTGCCATTGTTGTTGTAGGTCAGATCGTAGTCGAGGACACCACGACACATGGGCAATGCCGTGGAGATGCAGCCACTGTTAATGCTGCTCGACGATGGCGTCGTTGTCATCGCCTCCGTGGGTCGCCCACTGATGACCCCCGACGGAGGCGGCAACGTGGGCGACACGCGGGTCAACAGATGCACATTGGCCGCTGGCGTCGACTGAGGTTTGGGCAGAAGCTGTTAAGAGATGAAAGAGATCCGTGCATAAGAAAATTTAGCTAATTTTGGGGAATGGGAAATGTTCTTTCTGATTTGCAGAGTTGAGAATTTCGAGGCGAGTGCTTGAATTTTTTGCCCACTGTAACAAAATATATTTTTAGACTTTAAGTTTTTACTTTTATTCTACTTCTAATGCAGTGATGTTCGAAATGCCAAAAGCCTATCCCAGGGGATAGGAGCTCATAATTCTGCCGCCGCAGCGTCGCAGCCGACACACGTACAGAGAGAGAGAATGCACGTATTTTCGTGTATTCTATAAATATCACATTCGGCGGCTTGCTCTCTTACGTTGCGCATCTTCGGCTTTTTGTTCTCTCACGAAGCATCTAATCGGCAGATCCTTTTTGATGTCAGTCGCTAAGCTGCGTTCAATGAGGAGAGACCGCACAGCGCTAGACTTTTGTCATACACTGCAACTAATGCTTTGCTCTCTTTACGTTGCCAACTGTAACGATGCGACAGTTCGAATATGCTTTAATTTTATTTTTTCAGTGTAAAGCAGTGAAACGTTTCGTTGACTTCGAGTTGCGCTGCAAGATTGGATTGTGTGAGTTTGGACACAACTGTTCTAATGTCATAATTAGGGTAAAAAAAAGCGTTTAAGACTTCCCTCTCAGAACTAAAGATCAGTTACGGTTTTCCGCTAGATATAAATTGTTACTCACATCCTTGAGGAGCTGCAGCATTCGCTTGTCCTGTTCGAGGGGCACTCCGAAGCTGTTCTGGTGTCCCGAGGTGAAGCGAATGCTGTCGGCAGGCAACAAAACATCATCATAGTCATCATCGCCTCTCTCGAGAGAGTCGGGATCGCGAGTCTTTGATTCCTTCGTCACAGTGCTGAATGTGGTGTGTTCTTCATTCATATCGATATCGATGGCTTTGAGTCGCGTTGACTCTTGCAGCATTTTGTTGACATTCTCTGTGGTCGTGCTCATCATCATCGTCATCGTGGACTCTGTGGCCTCCTCGCTCAGTTCGCTCAGTTCCTCCCATCGATCGGTGGTTGAGCTGGACACAGTTGCCTCGTAGCGTCGCTGCAGGAAACGCGCTCTGGCCACGCTGACATCGTGCAGCCAGAGACAGTAGGTGATCAGCCCGAAGAACAACAGCACACTGGCCACGAATATTATGGGCCAGCGCAGATACTTCCAGCGACAAACGCGTCTCGCATAGCCCAGCATCATCAGAGGCGTCGGCTTCTCCTGTTGTCCAGTCTGTCCCATCTGTCCAGCTGTCCGATTCAGATAGTAATTGGCCGTGAGCGGATATTTGTAGCGTCGCACCTAAAGTGGGCAAGGATTTCAAATCGCACTTTAAAAATCAACAGATCGATGCATGAACTTTGAAACATAGTAATTATTATACCCGTTACTTAATAAGTAAAAGGGTATACTGTATTCGTTAAATACATACGGTGTTATAAAAAAAAACAAATGGGAAAGGCTATAGTCGAGCTTTCGACTTTAGGATACCCGTTACTAATTTAAATAAATTTAAAATATTTTTTATTGCATGCTTTTAGGCATTAACATTGGTTTAAACTTAAATCAGCCTTTACTAACGTTGTGTTTGACCGATCTTGTTGCGATTAAGTAGGATGATTGCTTATAATAATAGATAACGTTAATTACCAAAAAGTACGTAATATTCTATAACTCTTATATCACACGGACAGAATCTGTTAAGAAATCGGTCTAAAATTTAATTTTTTAGAAAGGAACACAAAATTTTTATTATTCAGGCCTGTTCCGGTTTTCACTTTTTGGCATTTAGTGATATTCATTTATTCACTTTGACTTTAGACTAAGTGTTTGAAAATGATCGTTTTTCGCTTTATCGGACTTAAACTCATCATTTCAAAGTGATATCAATCCGCTGAATATAGCCTAAATGGTATTAGAGCAGGTTAAAGAAATTCAATACCGACAAATTTAATCGAAAGTGAAATTCGGAACAGGCCAGATCATTACAATATATTAAAATTTCCTTGATAAAATCTCCAGTGTAAGTGCATATATAGTTTTTGAATAAAATCTATGTTTCTTTTCATTATTTTTCAACTATTTTCCAAAGATGAAACTTAAAGATGAATCGAATTTGGAAAAAAACGCATATTTAGTAAATAAATCGAATTATAATTGATGCATCGATGTTCCGATGATTTTTGTTCCAACTTACTGACCTGAAGTTCGGCCAGAGTTTCGGGGCTGCCCAGGATCCCGATGCGATACTTTTGGGTGTCAGTCCAGCAGGATTCGGATTCGTTGCTGCTGTTGCTGCTTTTTAGGGTCGAGGCACGGGAATAATCCTCGTTGGCCTGCTCATCGACTGTCTGAACGGTTATGTTTAGGCCATGTGGATATTTTGTGGGCTGACGTTTTAAAACAGTTCCAGATGCATTCGTTGTCATATTTGATGTTGTCTCATTATCGATGGCGGCATCTTCAAGCGAACTGTGTCTGTCCATCGCACAGCAGCTTCTTTTTTTGATTTAACAACTAGTTTTTCTGTTTTTTATTGCTGGTTGTCTTAGCTCCAAATGTCAATTGTTGGTTGGTGTTGTTGTTGTTGTTGTTGTTGTGCCTGCTGGCAATGATTACATAAGCGGAAGGGAAATCGAAGGGGGGTAATTGCTATTGTCTCTCAGTGTAACAGTGCCATTTGCTAATGTCAGACCGATCACAGACTCCAACACAAATCGGGCCAAAGATCACTCTGAGAAAAGATTTCCGTATCTTAAACAGGGAATAAGTATTCAAGTATAAGCAATCTGAAAAGTTGACTGAGTTTCGAAATTCCAAAACAGTCCCGGAAATCTTTAAATAAGACTTTTCTGGAATACTTTAAGTACGTTTTGGAATTAATTTAGGTCAGCAAAAGATCGAATCATGCTAGTTTAAGTACACAACAATCTTGAACTTATCTCAAAATTTACTTGTACTTTCTACCACAAAGCATTCTCAGATTTAAGTTCGTTTCAATCTTGAAATGTACTAGTTAAATTACATAAAAAGTGCTTTTTGTTGGTCACTTGATCTCAATTTTTTGCGGCTAGAACCAGTTGAGAATTCTAAAGCGCAAGTATGAAAAATGAAACTTGAACTGTTTGTTTAATGCTTAATTCAAGAATAATAGCACACAACAATCTTAAAATTTATAGAACAAAACGGCATAAATTCAGGTAGGGACAAACTTCATTCTATTAATATTTAATATTTTAATATCTTAATATTTTTCTGAGTGTGCCCGAGGATGATGTCGTCACTTTGTATTTAGTTTGTCTCCTGCAAATGATTTGTTTTCTGTTTTTTTTTTTTTGGTAGAAAAGGAAAGGAAATCGAATTGCAAATATCAAAAATGAAAGTGCTGTCAATATTTCATTTCCATTTGAAAGTTGTCACTCGACTTTGTGGCTGCTTCTTCAGTTACGCGCGCGACTTTTGCCAACTGCCTAATTTCCCAGTACATTGAATACAACAAAAAAAACCTTCCCCTCTAATAACGAAAAAAAACACAAAATATTCACAAATGAAAAAAAGCTTCAAAAACCGCGCTTAGCTTCTTCAAATTGCCGCAATTTGATTTGAGTTTTCCATTCGCAATAGATAATCGCATATTGGCCTGGCCAACGGAAGGCCCCCAGAAGTGAATTGGCCAATAGTTTAGAAAGATTAAAATGCGAATACCACAACATTGGGCAATCGGACGAGTCAAGTTGAGGCTCCAATTGCAATTCCAACTGCAACTCCAGCTGCAACTCCAGCTCTGGGCCAAGTGTATTTCCAACTCGTTAACCAGGCCCGCGAAAAGTGGCCAAAACAAGCAGCTGAAATTATTATATACACTTGCCATTAGGCATTGGCTTAATGGTGTCTAAGACTTAAGATTCTCAATCTATTTGATCTACTATGCAATTGATTTAGTATCTTCTTAAGACTAACAACAATAATCGTAAGAGAAGATGTTTTTTGTCTGACTTAAGTATCTTTTAGTTTGAACATGAAATTGCAAATATATCTGATAAATATGAAAAATAGCTTGAGATAAAACCATGAATTTTGTTTTAAGAAGAAGATTATATAACTCTGGGCTAAATAAAATAAAAAAAAACGAATAAGAAAATTATTGACTTGAATTAATTATCCTTTCGTGCATATTTAGTCGAATTCCAATTTCATTAATAAATTGTATTTAAGGATGAATTCAAATATTGTCTCTAAGATTATTATTAGAGCCGTTAACGATTAATCAATTTGTATATTAATTATATAATTATATATTATATAATTATATTAATTTTTACTCGTTTAGTTTAATTTATTTTTGATATGACATTTAAATTGAATATTGATCGTTTTATGACTTACTTTTAAAAATAAACAATTGTACTTGTGTTTTAAAATGTAGAAAAGAATAAATCCAATTTATTTTAATCTTATTATAATTATTCTAGAAATTAATTAATGGTCAAATATTAATACAGATAGAAAGTACTCAAATGGGAAACCAAGTTATTAAAATTAAGAAAATAAAATGGTTGCTAAGATCATTAAAAATGTTGAAGATATTTCTCAATTTTTTCCAGATTCTGCAAACTACTAACTGTTGTTCTTTAATTTATATTGATTAATTACAATCAACTGCACTGAGTTGAGAAACTCTCTCTCAGTTAGGGTATATTAGGCTGGCAAAACACTTGAGCTTCAGTTGGACACAGTTGGCTGAGTTGGCAGAGTCGTTTCTTCTTCTTCTTCTTCACTGTTGCTTATTTCATCGTCTGTTTCTGCTACTTTTGCACCTTCTGCCCTCGTCTTTCTCTTCGTTTTCGTCTTCATTTTCGTCTTCATCTTGAGCTGATCGGTTCCCTGCCTGGCTGCTGACCTTTTCACTTTTGTTTTCATTTACAGCCGCTGCGTCTTGGCTGGTTGCCTGTCTGTCTGCCTGCCTGCTAAAAGTGCGGCTCAAAGTGCCCCAAGTGGCTGCAACAGCTTAACAAAAACTAAAGAAGAGGCCGACTCTGAGGCAGAGACAGAGATAGAGACAGCAAGCTGTTGTTGCCCGTTCGTTGGTCGCTTAATGAGCTGCAGCATAACTATCAAATCTCAACTCCAACTTCGACTCTCTTCACTTCACTCCCCTTCCCGCTGCTCCCTCCCCTACCCTACACTTCACTTCTCTCTTGTCATCACAGGTTGCAATCTCTGCACTATGGTCCAGTAGTCGTATATTTTTAACATAAAGTTTAAATTTGAATGTGAATATATTATATATTATATACATATTTTAGTTTTTAAATTCTCTAAGTAAATTTATCACACATACATACATATTTATAATGGAAAACAATACATAAAAGCAGAGCAAATAACAATTTACCGTTTTTCCTTTGTTCTCTCTCTATCTCTGAGCAGAACGCTCAGACTCTCTTCCTTTTTGTTTTCGATTGAGTGTGCTCAGTTGAACTATTCTAGTTACTCTCTTTTAAAAACAATTTAAAGAGAGCGAACCGATTGAGCGCCAAATTACTTGTTTACATTTTTCTGTGACTCTCACGTAATCCCGAAAACTCAACTAGAGAATGAAATCAAGATATTGTAAGGTCTAATGTGTATAGTACATTTAAGTGTCATCCTAAGCTTTTTGTTTTGACATTACAAATATATGTCTATTTTTGGTAGAGAATCAGATTGCGTCCCCTTTTTATTTCGTGGAGTATAACAATCGTTTGGAGGCCTTCTAAGAAAAACTGATTACACCAATTTGTACTTATACAAAAATAATAAAGCATTCAATTTGTTACACTTTCAGAAGAAAAAATAAAACGGCAATTAATATTAAAATAGTAAAAATCATACTTAGGCAATTAATTATTATAAATCAGAAAATTGTACAAGAAATATTTCATGTAAATCGAATTATTGGTTTAGGATTTACAGCCCGATTCCTACCTCAATAATCATGAACCTATTCAGTTGAACGGCAGTGTAAATATCGTTTTTGATCGCAAAAATATTGCTTTGCCTCGTTTTGGTCCCTTTCTTAAAAAAAACACATATTGCATTCTGAAGAGTGCATGCTAAAAAAGTGTCGGATAGGGAGGAGGATGAACACGTTGTCAAATTAAAAGTCTAAAATAATTTTAAATTCTACTTTCATCCAACTAACAAAAAAACAATATATAAATATAAATATATTACATTTTTATCATAATGGCGTAGCTTAAATCCAAAATAAAAATATGCAAAATTCTAAATTAGTCTAACCAAGCTTTATATTTGAAGTTTGAGGCCATTTTACCATAGTGCACAGTGTGCAAAAATTCGTTGGCCAGTTATTAATAGCATCAGTCTTGGCTTTCAACATTTGCTAAGGTCAGTTGTGTGGCGGGAAAAACAGCTGCTCGCTGCTTTTAGCCATAACTGCAAAAGGTCATAGCAGCAATTGCAATTGACGGTTTTGCTGACGGTCTTACAAGTTGAGCTGCTGCGAAGAACCTTGTTGTAGGGTCTCCTCGCCTTGGGACCATCATCAATGGGTGTAGCACCTCTCAGACTCGGACTCTGAATCTTTTTCTATGATTTGAACAGTGTAATTACGTTTAACTTTACAAGATCGACCCAACAATGCTCCTAATGTGGGCTACAAATGAGGCCAAATGTGTTCCGGAATGGGGAAATACTCGTAATTGCTGAAACTCAACTCATAACAATGTTATGTCTGGGCTGTGCGTGATCTGGAAGAGTCTGAGTCTCTTTTGGGAAATCGCCTAATGCAACTGGGAAATTATATGGAAAATAGTATTTAATTTAAAGCCCTTACAGCAGACAAAAAATAGTAAAGCAACTCTTCTTTAGACTAAAGTTTGCTTTAATAACTTGAACTAATAGAATGTAAGTATTATTTTAAATATAATTGTGATGCTGAAAATTACAGGTTTTCGTATTAGGAAAGCTTATCTTTTTTTAAACATTACTTTTTTAAGATTTATATTTGATCTATAGAAACTTCTCAAAAAATTAAAAAAAAGACTTCAATATAAATTTCTGATTTTATAAAATTCTGGCAAGAGTACTTTAAAAATGTAAATTAAACTATTTATTTTTTTTTTTGTTAGAAACTTACAATGGAAAAAGAAAGTTCATCCTAAAAAATTCAAATAACACTGATATCAAAAATTGTGTCTCTTAAAGAATTTTTTGTTTGACGAAAACTATTATATAATTTTAAGACATTTAGTCAATGAAATGCGTCGAGTTTTTAAAATTGTTTAAGTTTTACTTTGAGTAAAAATTTAAGAATTGTTTTCATTTCATAACCTTTTTTTTAGTACTTTTTATTCAGATTATGATAGAAAAGACCACAGATAGACATGTTGTGATGCAAAAATTAAAAAAAAAACGATTTTATTTTGTATTTTAAAAATTGCTTCAAAGAAAGTAATTTTTATTAGTTTCTAAAGTTTAGCAAAACAACGAAATTCGAAATTCATGCGCAGCTTTTTATCATATTATTAAATATTTGGTTCAAAATGTCGTTTCCAATCTGTATATTTTTCCATCTCTGTATATTTCCAATTACAAACTTTGTTTTATGAATTCATACGCATTCTTTCATCAAAGATTATAGAACTTAAAGAGTAAGAAGTAGGGTAGAGTGTAGTTCTTTCTATGACTAGAGTAAGAAGCGAATTCCTTTGTTGTGTCTATAAACTTGTAATTAATATGAACTGAACAAGTTTCTCTCTATCTCTATCTAAAAGGTGTCTGCGATGTCTAAATTCTTGGCAATAGAGTGGAAACTTGTTCGATTGCCACTCACCTGGCAGCTTGTTAGTTAAGTTAGTAACAGTAACTATGCTTAATTGATATCTACCTTGTAATATCTAATGAATGGAATGAATGGGGCTCATTTGGGCAATCATTAGAACACCTTTAAGCAATGGAGTTAACGCCTGAATGCGTTTCCCTTTTGCTAGATACGAGTACTCGAGTATTCATAGTTGTATTCATAGTGGTATTCATAGTCTGACTCGTTGTTGTGTTCGTGTTTAGTGCAATCTTCAATCTGAAGTCGAAATCTATTGCAAAACTCAATTCTGTCGGTCTATTCACACGTCAGACTCGAAATCGGACTCGGACTCGGATTCAAATTCAGATTCAGACTGTGACTTGTTATGCATTCGACCTATGAACCACATTCCTGACATGGCTAGCGACCAAATTGCATTGATTACACGAACTTGTTGCGGCATCACAACAACAACAACAGCAACAATGACTAAAGCAACAACAACAATGACTGCAACTGCAACTGCAAATGCCAAGAGCTGCTTATAAGTTAAGTCATTTTGCGGCTTTAATCTGCGCTACACTCTGAGAAAATATGCCATCTTATTCCTACTTGAATTTATGCCACTTTTTTTCTTAAAATACTAAGATTGTTGTGCTCTATTTTTATTGATTTAAGTGGGAAACAATGTTAAAATTTCATTTTTCATGCTTGTGCCTTAGAATTCTCAACTGGTTCTAGCCGCAAAAAGGAAACATAAAGGGACCAACAAAATACACTATTATTAAATGGTATTAAATTTGAATATTTGTATGTAATTTATTTAATATATTTCAGAATTGAAACAAACTTAAATCTGAGAATGTTTTGTACTAGAAACAAATAAATTTTGGGTTAAGTTCAAAATGTTTGCGTACTTAAATTAGCATGTACTTAAAGTGTACAAGAAAAATCTTATTTTAAGTTTTTCGGGTTAGAAATGAGATTTTAGTGCTCAGTTTTGGAAATTGCAAACTCAGATTTTCAGATCGTTTGTATTTGAATATTCCCCTGTTTAAATACTGAATTCTTGATATTTTTCTAAGTGTACTCGTAGAGGCAAAAGCTAAAGTTAAAGCCAAAGCAGAGACTCAACAGCAATGTTTGGTTTCTTTTTTTTTCTTTTAAATATATATATTTTTTAAGAAAAATAAATTGTTTATGCTTTTCGATTTTATTTGGGTAGCACGTAACGCTCTTGTCTAGGCATTTAAGTATCTCCATTTGTGCTGGCCAAGATGTGCGAGGTGAACCGGGCAAACAACCAGGCAACTCCGCAGTTTGCAGTTCGCAGTTGGCAGTTCGCAGTCTTGGCCATTTAGTTGGCCAAGTTGCAAGCGCAGAGAGACTTGAGGCCAGCTGCTTCAATAGGCGGGTGGATGTGTTGCCTCAGTGTGTGTGTGTGCGAAGTGTGTGTGTGTGTTAGCTTGTCGATTATGGCAGGCCAAACATCTATGGTCATATTTGTGCATGTTACAATTTTGTAAAGTAATTTGCTCGCTGTCTGTCGAAAAGTCCAAAAGTATCTGTATCTTGATGTGTAAACGTATCTGCAACTGCAATGCGATGCGTCATGACAGTGAATAATCGATAATTGATCCGAGTATGCCAAGGATGAGAAAAGCGACCCGAAACTCAAACTCAAAACTCAAACCTATCAAAATTGTGAACTGAACTCAAGATCGAGTCGAGATCGAGATCGAGATCTAAACTGACGGACGAGGTGAACTGCACTTGGGCAATCAGTAATCAAATGTGTTATTCATAATCGATTAATCGATCTCAAGTGCATCGAACAGAGTTGTAAATGCAATTTATGAAATGCCAAAGAACGTCACAAATTCCAGGCATAAATTATTACAAATATTCTCTTGATATTCTAAAGTAATTAAATTTGTTATTTATAATCTTTGTATCGGAATAAAATAAGCTTGTTAAGCGTATGTAAATTATTTATAAGAAGTTTTAACTAATGGTAATAATGAATAGGTATTTTAAACTACACTGTGGAATAATTAAATATTTTTTAAATTTATTAACTATTTAATTAGTTGTCTTTTAAAAATGCGTCAGACATTCATAAATATTCTAGAAAACCTAAATGCTACCAAAACTAATATATATTAATTTTGAAAGAGAAAATAAAATTGTATTTTTTATTAAAATAAAATATAAATAAAAATAAATTTGCGTACAATAGATTTTCCATTGTTCTTTTGGCAACATCTGTTATAGATAAGCCAAGTAATCAATTTCTGAGCTTCAATTATTTCATAATAAACAAGTAAAACTGATTCAGAGTTTCCTTGAAATTGTACAGAATCTCATAGTTTATTTCAATTGAAAATTAATTAGTCTTGTTGAAATCTATTAACTAGTTAATTAATTGTATTTTTAAAATGCGTCAAACATTCATTGAGGTTGTAAAAAACCTAAGGGTCTAAAGTTATTTAATTTGTAATAATAATTTGTGTTTGAGTTCCCTTCAAGATAATTGAAAAATTTGAATAATACAAAATCGGAATAAAAATAAATTCGCAAAAATAGATTTTCTATAATATTTAGACAAAACTAGTGTCAGAAAAAACAAGTACAACTGATTCAGAGTTTCCTTGAAATTGTAAATAATCTCATAATTTATTTAAATTTCAAATTAATTATACCTGATATCGAATGTAGTTTAATCTGGTATTAAGTATGTATTTTTTTTGAGAAAATATCTTCGTCTCTTGGTTGTCGGTTTATTCACCAGAATTGACGTGTATGCATATTATAAAGAATTAAAAAACTGTTGATGATGTTGTCAAATCTTCTAGTTTTCGATTGCAACATGATTTTTAATGATCATCTTTTTAACACTTGGTCGTTGTCGTCGTTCACCTGCTGTGCTCACCTGTCGCACTCATTTAAATAGATTTGTAATTAATGCAGTAACTAAACCAACTTGACTTGTTCACACACACACATACACACATATATATATATATATAGAATAAAGTATTCATATATAATAATGATCAGAGATCACACGAGAACCTCACACTTGACGCTTTTCCACGGTTTTTAGTTTTTAGTTTTTTAGTTTTCTGTTTTCTGCTTTAGATTTGAGCTTTTTGGTCTTGGATCTTCTGCGGTTTGCTATGAATAATTTGTGAATATGTGAATACAAGTGTGAGTGCACTTGTTGTTGCTGTTGTTGTTGTGGTTGCTTTTGGTCATGTTTGTTGCCATGTTGTATGTTAATCAACTTTGATTGCAATTTTTCATTTGATTTAATTAATAACGCAAGCTTTAAATATTTTTCAACTTGTTTTTGTAATTATTGTTATTATTTAGTATTGAACTTTTAATTGCAATTATTGTAATTATTTAATTTTTTATTTAAATATTGATTTATTAGTTTTTAAATATTTGTTAAATTTATTTAATAAATTAATTATTTTTTCAATTTATTTCTCTTTCTATTTAATTATTTGTTTATTAAGTTATTTATTTATTTTAAATTAATTGTTTTATTTATTTTTTGAATTTATCTAATTAATGTATAATTAAATTCTTTACTTATTTATTTATTCATTATGTTATTTACTTATTTATTTTTTATTTATTTATTTGTTAAATTCATTTAATCAATTGATTTCTTTGTTCCTTTATTTACTTTTTTATTTAATAAATCATGAATTTTTTATTTACCTTTTATATTTAATTTATTTTAATTTAAGATTGAATGCAAAGACAGAAAAAATAACTTAAGTTAAACATTGTAAATAAAAGAACAAGAAGAGAGTTTTATTTATAATTTTGAATATTATTAAATACATTATATGCTTTAAATTTTTGTTTATTTTATTTTATTACATTTTTATATTTATTTATTTCTTTATTATTATTTATCCATGTATATTATTTAATATTGCAGCTACAAAAAATGTGTTGTTTTGTACTGTTGTTGTTGTTGTTGTTTTTTAGTTAGTTGTTGTACGTTAATTGCAAAAGTCATAATTTGCATAAAATGTTGAGTTGAGTTGAGTTTGGCAAGCATTTTTGTTGAACCTAGCCAACTATAAGATACGCGCAGCGCACTTGCAGATACATTTGTATCTGTATCTGATGGTGTATCTATGGTGTCAAAACTACCATTTGTCTTTGTCAATATTTAAGCACTCTAAGCCATTGAACTAGTGAACTATTGATGAACTTTAAACACACTTCAAAACATATTAAAATTTATATTTTTGTTTAAATTATTAATTTTCAACTCACACAAAACGCACTTGTTGTTAGTTGGTAGTTAAATTTCTTGGTAAGACACTTGACGGCGCGTGAGCAACTTGGCCAAAAAGCACCGCACGTTTGGCTGCCAAAATAACGACTGAAACCTTTGTTAGTTGCCCGATTTGCTTGAAGACGCCAAAATCAAAAACTGGGCATGCGCAGCGGCAGCGCCAACGCAAGCAGCGACGTCGACAGCGACAGCGACAGCGTTGTTTGTCTCTCTTATTTAATTTTTATTTTTGAACATTTGTTTGTAATTCTTTCTTCTGCAGCGAAGAGACGTCGCTTTGGAGCTTTTATTTCGAGCTCAGCTTCGTTTGACTTTCGGTTTCAGTTTGATTTCGATTTCGTTTGCAACTCGACTTGGCTCGTTAAACTGGCCCAGACAGTGGCCGGCTTAAGTGCAGCTGAATCTGGTAACGTAACTCTCCCAGCTTGGCTTTCAACTCAGTCTCAGTCTCAGTCTCTCCTGCTCTTTAACTCTCTTAGTTGATTTTGCATGCGCTCTTAACTTGGCTTCAATTGTAAGCTGGCCACTTTGGTGTATTTTAGCCATTTGCAGCTACAGTCAGTTGGCTCTTGGAGCGCAGTTAGAGTCACTTTTGGCCATTGTCACAAATGCCTTAATGCCGACATTTATGTTTAACTTATGATGCCATCTTTTGTGTCATGTGTTGTTATTTGACTTATGTTTCTGTGTGTTGTGTGTGTGTTGTGTGTGGTGTGCTTGGGATTGCCTTTTGCTGAGTGGGTCATTAAAGCAACTGTTGCCTCTGACTGGTTGATGATGCTCGAAGCTCGAAGCCCGAAGCGTGCCTCTGAGAACATTTTATGCGCCGCTTTTCTACCCGTCACTCCTAGAGTCAATGGGTATATTGAATATGAATAATAAATCTTAATTTTACATTTTAATTTGTTAAATTTAGCATGTAAAGTAATGGAAATAATAGAAGAAAGGATTTAATTATATGATAAAAAGCGTATTCTTGAGTGTATTGAGTGTATAATTGTTTAAATAAAATAATAAAAAAAACCGAGCATCTACAAATAAAACTTAAAATTTGGTGGACTAACGTTTAGAATTAATAGAATAGTAATTGAATTTTCCACGCCCTTTTTTGCCTTTGAATATCGGTAAAGACTTTATCACACCATCAGAGATTAAAATGGAAGATATATTTTTGGTGATGGAAGTTTTATTAAATTAAATTAAATTAAATTTGACTTATTTAAATTTATGCACTTATGTATTTGTATGTCTTAACATTTTAATTTCATAATAAATATTAAAAACTTTATATCGTATTATACAGATTAAATAACTACACTGCAATTAAATTAATCAACGGGTATTTTCTAGTCGGGCTCTGGACCTTAACATTCTTACTTGTTATTTTTCATTTTGAACAAAATAAAATAAATAGTTTCTGTTGCGATAAACATTGCTTATGCCATGCCGGGGAGTTGGCTTGAAGATGGGGAAATGAAGTGAAGTCAAAGGAGGATTGGGAATGCATTGCGAAAATGTTGTCTTCCAAAATGTGGAAATTCATGAAAAGATGCTTGGATGTAATGTGCTCATATTAAGTATCTTAAATGTCGCATTGACATTGATTAACTATTTTAATAGAGTTTTTACTGTGCAAATAAATTGTTTAAGCGAGAGAGAAAGAGAGGAAGAGAGATAGAGCAATAAAGAGAAAGACAAAGAAAAAAAACAAAGAACGATAACTAGTTTATTAGAACTAAGTATTTATTATCCAAGCATTAAATGTTTACCATGTCTATAAATTGATAAAAATTGATATTATTTAAAAATGCTTAATTGTTAAAATTTTAATTTTTAAGGTGGCTAAGATTACAATCTTAAAGTTACGGTTGAATTAAAATTTGTATAAACTGTTAACTTGTATGGTATAAGTTATTAGTTACACTAAAAGGAAATACCGACAAAAAAAAACAGCAAAAAAGTAATTTGAAACAACAAATACCTTAATACCTAAATCATATTAAAAATCAAATAGAGACAAATTTTGTGACAACATTGACGAGTTTTCTATAAAGGTAACAAAACAAGAATCTAGCGAGTCCGAATTTATTCTATATTTAATCTTAAAAAAGGTATGTTAGAAATTAATATTTTTACGCATCTTTTTTATAAAACGTGTGTAGTTATAATAACTTTATTTAAATAGAAGATCAAAATGAACTTGACTGATTACAAACTATACTTTATTTTGGGATTTGGTGACTTACTAATATCTCTATCTTAGTATCTTTAAGCAACATGTAGAGTTTGTGCCTTAGCATTTAGACTTCAGATACTCCCACCCAGGTTTGATTTCATTTTTGCGGTCGTGGTCGGCATCTTGGCCCACTCCAGGGGCATGTGGCAAGTGGCAAGTGGCAAGTGCACTGTAATTGGCCTGGGCACGACTTTGACTTAAATATCAAGACAGAGATAGATAGCGAGAGGGAGAGAGGGAAAAGAGAGCGAGAGAGAGAGACGATAAAGTAGACGGAATCAATACGCAATATATTTGTTTATTTATGGTCGGGGGCACAAGGTTAGTGGATTTGTAGATTTCTCGATTTGTCCATTTTTTTTTACCACTTTCCGCACGTTTCTTGACTTTTTGCAGTGCGTGCGATTGATCGATTTTCTTAATATTTTTTTTGGTATTTTTTGTGTTGTCAATTTTCTTGATTTTCTTGATTTTTGTTCGACTGCATTTCGGAGGCGAGTTATGAATGGGTTCGTGCTCAGCTGCATTCTAAATGTCAATGTTATAGCGAGTCAGTGAGTATCTATGTATCTGTGAGATACTTTTGTATCTATAATTGTTGCAGGCGGTTGACTTTGTGTGTGTGTTTGTGTGTGTGCTCATGTGGAATTTCCGCTATTCAAAACACGAACACGAACACGACGCACCTTAAAAGCCACCGACTCCAGTGGAAAATCAACACAGCACCACATCAACACAGCACCACCGCACCACAGCACCACCGCAATCCTCAGGCAGGTGGAGTGAGTGAGTCTGTGCCAAGATATTGAAAAATGCTTGAGGTGGATTTGAAATCAAATAAAATTTCATGCGCTTGGAGCGCCATAAATAATCCCTGTGTATAAATACAGTAATGGAAATAATAATAGAAACGAGAGTCACTTTGATATTTCAAACATATTTGTAATAAAATGTTTGTTTTTGTGACCTTTGTAATTTTTAGAAGTAAGTTTTAGACAACTTGAGGTCTAGTTATGTCAATATGACAGTTACGAGCAGAGCTCGGTATACAGCTGTTTCAAGAGATGCCAATCTATATCATCAGTACCGTTGTGCACAATAACGACGGCAACAACAAACACACAAAGGGCTTAACCAGCTTCACAGCTATTTTTAACTTTTGAGGCTTAGAATTCACAACTGGTTCTGGCTTCTCAAAGGTGACATAAGGCTTGGATCGCTGGTCGAGTCAGCACAACGGTACTGATGATAGAGATTGGCATCTCTTGAAACAGCTGTGTACCGAGTTGACATTACTAGACCTTAAGGTAACTGAAAATTACTTAATTCTTCTTAAAATGTTAAGAAGCTTAATCTTCATTTGAGATATTTTTGTCTTAAGTACTCAAAAGTTGTTGGTCTATAAATAAGAACATATAATCTTAAAAAAATAATAAGTTTTATTCTTATACTAAGATTTGTGGTCTTGAAAATATAAGAATTTATGATCTTAAAAATAAGAACTTGTTCTTAATTGAAATGTTCTTAGAATCAAGATGTGTTTTCTGACTTCAAGATTTTCATGTTCTCGACGCATTTTTTAGACCAAAGTTCTTAGTTCTGAGACCAAAATCTTGATTTTAGATCCTTTTATTGTCAGTGTACGTGCATAGTTATTGTTTCTAAAATTTTGTCCTTTATTGTATATGTATGTATATATATTTGTGTGTGTGTGTTGCCATTGTGCGTTGGTTGTTTAATAGTTGTTGTTGTAGCTTTTGTTGTTGTTGTTGTTAAATTGTTGCTTCGTTTCTTGACTCGAAAGCTCGAAAACTGAGCTGAGAAATCAAATCAATCATTTTGCACGGAACGACACTAAAAAATGCAATTGTTTATGCCCATGTGGGTGTGTGTGTGTCTGTGTGTATGTATGTGTGTGTGTGTGTGTGTGTGTGATTGTACTGTTATGACAGCGTCAACAAAGCGCAGCGAAATATTAAAGCGTTTAATTAACACAAAAGAGTTCAACAACAAGCAGAGACAGAGCCAAAATCGCTCATACGCTCCGTTGAACTTGGCAGCAAAGAAACACGCACTAGGAAAAAATCATGAAAAGTGCTTTTCAAAAGCGTGTATATGATTAAAAGAGGGTGTGTATTTGTGTGTGCGTGTGTGTGTGTGTGTGTGTGTGTGTGTGTGTGTGTGTGTGTGTGCCAAGGTGTACCAAGCGCATGATTAATTGTGCAATTGCAATTGAATTAAAAGCGTGAAAATAAAGCGAAAAGCCAAAAAAAGGAAGAAATCAAGAAAACGTCACCGAGATGCTTAAGGAGGAGGGGACGAAGAGAAAAGCTGAAAGTAAAGCAGAAATGCACAAAACAAAGCTATTGGGAAAGACTACGGGCGAACGAGCTCGACTCTGAGCGACCCTGTACTTAGTCTGTTAACAATACAAAAATTGTGTTAAGAATTCAAAAATTCTTTAGTGATGGAAATAAAAAATAATAGAAACAAGTCATTTTGATATTTCAAAAAAAATTTGTAAATACAGTCGAACTTCCCTAACTCGAATCACCATTATCCGAGAAAAAAGTTCGAGTTAGGGAGACTTCGAGTTAGGGAATTTTTTTTTTTTGTTTTTTAAATGAAACTACAATTTTATTCATTCATAAATACATTTCAAATTGCAAACTTTTCTTGTTATTTTCAACAACAAAAAATTTCAGTTTGTTCAAGACCTGTCGATATTCTTGAAAATAGGTTTTATCGTTATTTTGCTATATCCAGAAGATGTTCCCGATTCAAATGACATAATTAATTTTCCATTTTTTAATATAATGAAAACTGTTTTCAATGAGATACCATATTTTTCAGCCACTTCAATTTTTTTGGCCCACTTTTGAATTTCTTAACAAATAAGTTTAAAGATTTATTAAAGAGATAAACATTTTAACACACGTGCTGGTGCCATGGTAAATAATCTTGCTCAGATGCGCTGACAGAGAATTACATTACAAACATCTTTCCTAAAGCAATTTCACAAGCCTTAGTAATTTTTGATGCAATATTCTATCATATACCATCACCATATGTTAATGTACATCAATATTACGTATCCAAACGAGCCGGTAACAAAAGCATAAAACAGAAACGAAAAAGAAATTCAAACTTTATTGGGGATTTTCCCGAAAAATTCGACTTACAGAAGCACGGGCCAATATTTTTGTTCGAGTTAAGGAGAAATTCGAGTTAGGGAAGTTCGAGTTAGGGAAGCAGATTTGTATGAAATTTGCTCAGTAAACGCTATTGCCACTCGATTTTGTTCGAGTTAGAGAAAATTTGAGTTAGGGAAGTTCGAGTTAGCGAAGTTCGACTGTATATAAAAAAAAAACTCTGCAATTTTAAAAATTAAAAAAAAATATCGTTTCTATTATTTTTCCCTACTATACATATATAATTTATTTCTCTTCTTTTTTTTTGCGTTCTTAATTTATTTTAATTTTAAGATTAAATTTAATTTAAAATTAATTTATACATTTTTAAGTTTAAATTAGTTTTAAATAATGATCGCATATTAAATTCTTCATCTGAATGCTTCGCACTTCCGCAAGCCTTATATACCCTTCGCACTCATTAAGTGCAGGGTCTAAAAAGAAAGAGTTTTCGACGGACAGTTTAATTGAATTTATGGTAAATGCAAATGAGTGGGAAACTGAAATAAAATCCACATCAACAGTGAAATTGATTGAGGCGAGCGAGAAATACTTGTGAGATACATTTACATATACATAATATGCAAAAAGCCAGAAAACAGCAGCAACAGCAACAGCAACAGCAACAACAACAACATCAACAACAATTAAAGCAACAACGTTGTTCACATTGCTCTGACTCTGACTGTGGCGATTACGATTAAACACGCTTGTAAATACTGGATCATAAAAGAGGACGGGGGAGCCGATAAAACGATACGTACGAGGAAAAAATGATTTATACACTGAGAGAAATATGACATCATAAAATGAATTATATTCGTATTTGAATTAATGTCGTTTTGTTCTTAAAATTTAAAGATTGTTGTGTACCATTATTATTGAATTAAGTATGAAACGATCTGTTAAGGTTTTATTTTTCATGTTTGCGCTTTAGAATTCTCAACTGATTCTAGACGCAAAAAAGTGACGTCAAATGACCAACAAAAAATACTGTTATTAAATCGTATTTAATTATGATATTTGTCGCGATTTGTATGTAAGTAAACTACAATATTTCAAAATTGAATCGAACTTATCTTTGAGAATGTTATGTACTAGAAACAAGTGCATTTCGGGATAAGTTCAAGATTTTTGTGTACTTAAAATAGTATGTTTCGATCTTCCACAGACTTAAATTAATCCCAAAACGTACTTACGATTTTTGTTCTCAGTTTTGGAAATTCCAAATCTAGTCAGTATAAGTAAAGAAATCTTGATTTTTTCGGAGTGTATTAATAAAAAGTCAACAGAAATCGACACAGAAACTGATGCTTAAACTCCAAAGGCAGCACGAGCTGCTAAAAAGATCAGAGAGTTAAGACGACCCAGGAAGGCGCTACATGAAACATGCAGAGCATCGATGAGATCGATGAGATGTGATTGAAAAATATATGAAACGGAAGAGACAAGTATTACAGAGGAAACAGGAAGAAATCATACATGAAAGATAATTAAACAACAAGAGAAAATAACCTGGAGAGAGAAAAAAAAGTGGATTCGTTTTTGGACCAAATCAAAAACCGAATCTATTGATGATCGGCGATGTAAAGATGGAAAAGTAACAAAAAAATATATAATTTTTTATGAAAAAAGTGTATTAATCCTTCTAATAATAATCGACTTACGAGGTACAAATCTAGTGAAGAAAACATAATTCATGCCCCAAATTTTCTGATATCCAATTTTGTGATATTAAATTTAATACATAAATTTTTCTTAAGAAAAAAATATTCAAATTTAATTAAATAAAATAAAATATTTTTGTTGTATTAAATTAAATATCGTTCGTCAAGAAAATGGGATATCAGAAATTTTAGGGCCTGGAAATGTTTTCGTCACTTTAGTTTTTTTTATGGAGATTACTGTGCTCTGTAGTATTGAATTCTTGTGAACTAATATACCCCATAAAGGCGATTGTAGCGCATTGCGTGCTTGTTGTGTGCGATTGCGACTTAACGCTTGCTTTTTTTTCTGCGTTCAATTGAATCTGCGAGCTGCTCAGTTGAATGAGTAATGTCCACATGCTTCAAATGATTAACAAGGAGTGGAAAGTGGGCTGTGGGAGGGGGAGGGGGAGAGGGATTGAGAGGGTGGTGTCAGTGTCGGTAAAACAATTACATTACAACACGACAACTGGTCGAGTTTTGAATGCATTGCCAAAGCCAAAGTTAATGCCAGACTCAGAAACAGAAACAGAAACCGAGCCAATCATACACACAACACACACTACACACTACACACACACACACAACACACACTACACTTTGCTATACTCTATATATAGTACACTCGATAAGCCACGAAGGCAGTTAAGTGGTTTTTTTTTTGTTGTTGTATCCCACTTGAAGACGGCGAATCTGAATCCGTGGCTCACATATCTTTTTTTATTTTTGTTTGTTTGTTTTCATTTTCATTTTTTGGGTATTTTTTTTTTTTTGGTTTTTTGCCCCGCATTCGCATTAAAGTTGCACGTTTTTTACATACCAATCTGTAGTTTATTTAAGTATAAATATCTTGGTCTGCTGTTGTTGTTGTATCTTTGTATCTTTGCATCTTGTAGTTTGTGGTCAAACGAGTTTAAGTTTATTTATGATTGCTTTTGATTTCATTTAATAATAAAAACGAGCCACAAAATCAGCGGGAGGTTCGCGTAATTGCACGACGCCCGCAACGTGAAGTACACTTGATGATTGGGGGGGAGAGGGGTGGCGAGTGCGGGAAATTGACCCACCTATGGGGTCCTAATACAGTTGTAAGACAAAGAAATAATTTAGCCAGCAACTTCCGCATTCGCATCGACAGTTGCCTCCAACAAAAAAAAAAATGTTAATAAAAACAACACAAATTGAGGCATTGTGGGATGTGGGCCATCATCATGCTGGCTTGGCTCTTGGCACTTGGCTTTTTGGCCTAATCACATGGCTTTTAGGTTGCCTCTTTTACAGCGGTGATCGCAAGTGATCGCACGGCATTTGGGACGTTTTCGCAATGCAACTTTTGTAATTGCCCGCGAATGACTGCGTCGGAGTTGGAATCGTAGTCGGAATTGTTGTCGAAATTGTAGCCTTTAAGTGATAGTCTGGCTTAGAGATGGACTTGCGTTTTGCATTTAGTTCGTCACTAGCGTGATTTAGGTAACGTGTCTCGAATGTGATGAGTTTGAGTTGTTGCATGTATTCTTAGTCCAAGTGCCCAGTAAGGAAGCTTATGTTTCCAATGGAAAGTTGTATTTCGTCACTAGCGTGGCTTCAAATCAAGCTTGACTCATGTTTATTTTTAAAGTTGTTTATCAATTGTTAATGTCATTCTGACTCGTTAATTTGAAACACGATATATAGTATAGAGATTGGGTACGTCACTAGCGTAAATCTGGCTCAAGATAAATAAATTTCGTCAAATTTCGGAATTACTTATATAAAGGTAGACAGCTCAGGACTATTATGTAAATTTTCTTACAATCTTTGTCTAGTTTGTTCTCCTGAATTTAGGATCTTCTTTCATCACTAGCGTGGATTGAATACGAATAGCGCTAGCAAACATACACATATTTTTCAACACGATTATCACGCATTATTTGTAGTGGACTTATTTAATGGAATAGCTACTTTCGTCACCAGCGTGAGTATCTTAGCTGCGCTATTTAGACAATTATTTGCTAGACCTATAACTAATTCTTGACAGATTGAATTGAAATTGATTGACGATAAGAGTTAGAGGTGGAGGTAGGCTAAATTGTCACTAGCGTGATTCTAATTTATTTTATTTTTAGAAAATGTTTGACTCAGAGTCAAAACTAGAGATACATTTATTCTAAAATACCGTCACTAGCGTGAACTATCGTTCTCGATATTTCGTGTATTGACTCAGAGGCCATCTCTAGGTTTCTCTCTCAGTTTCACTTTCAGTCACCGTCTGGAGTCGCTTCGCCTGCATTTTGTCAGCGCAAAGTATTTGCACAATGTGCACATAGCCCGAACTCAAATTTGTATTCGTATTCGTATTCGTACTCGTATCTACTATAATTTGCTGGGTATTGTGTGAATCCAACTTCTCTAAAGCCCCTCCTCCTCCTCCTCCTTCATTTGTAGTTTCTTGAGCTCAGTTAAAGCTGTTCGCTTTGTTTGGCAAATTACAAAATTTGTAATTTTTCTGTTTTTTTTTTGCGATGCGCCGCGGGATTCTGTCGACGTCGCGTTGTCGCTTGCGCAAAGTAGCCAACTCCCCTCCTCCTCCTCCTCCTCCTTCTGCTCCTCCTGCTCCCTGTACTCCCCTTCCTAAAGTAGAAACTAGTTAGAGCTGCATATGGTAATTGGGGAATAATCAAAGTGATCTGCTAAAGAATTTCGACTCCATGGAGACTGGCGATAATTGAAAGCCTTTTGGCGTAGAATGTCCGACAGTCGGACACTTTCCCAATTCCGATAGCAACAATTTATCGTATTTATCGATTACCGATTCGGGCACTCCTCAAATGTGGTAGCATATCATTTACTCGATCCGCTTGAAAACCCTTTTTGTTATTGTCTTTTTTTTTTTTGTTTAGCGAAGACAAGTATCTATTTTTGGAGTTTTTAAGCTTGAGCTTTGCCTCCGATCCGATCTGATCTGCATACAATGCTCATTCCGAAAATGATATGAAATCCATTGTTGGCTCACTTGAAATGTGTAGCATTGAGGCATAATCCGGGCAGGATGGGGTTAAAGGGGGTTCCCCTCTAGTCGAGTGCTTTAATGATACTAAACAACATGATATTGCGATTTTTCAGCCTCATCGTCGTCGTCATCGTCAACATCATAGTCAACGGCCTCTTCAGCGAAATTTAAATGGGTTTTCAATTGGCGAGATCTACACTCAAAAAAATATACTAACCCAAAATTACTTTACTTGAATTTATTTCGATTTATTGCTAAAATTTTGAGATTGATGTGTACTATTATTCTTGAATTAAGTATGAAACAAACTGTTTAAGTTTCATTTTTCATGCTTGTGACTTATAATTCTCAACTGGTTCCAGCCGCTAAAGCATTACAATAAAAACTTTATTATTAAATGGTATTTAATTTAGTGATTTGTATCGATTTTTATGTAATTAAACTACAATATTTCAAGATTGAAACGAACTTAAATATGTATAAAACTATGTACTTAAACTAGTATAAAAATGCTTAAAATATCCCAAAGAAAAAATATTTTTTTTTTAGATTTCCGATATTGCAAAAAGCGAACTTGAAATAAGATATTTGTTCTGAGTTTTGGAAATTCCGAAATTTAGATTGTTTTTTTGAGTGTACGGGATATGAGGATTTTTATCGGGGGAGAAGCAAGGGGAAATTAGAGGCTTTTGGGCAGGTAGACATTGAATGGCGCTTCAATCGATTCAATTGCTGGGCTTTTGCCTGATGAGTTTCGTCTGTTGCTTTTGTTTTTTTTTTTTTTTTGGTAGCCATGAAATTTGCATAGTTTAGCAATGGAAATGATCCTAGCACTGGTAAAAGGGGTGAGCGGGGGGAGTGGCGCTGGCAGGGGGAAAGGGCAATTGAAATCGTCTGCTGAAAAGGTTAAATTTAAATGGCATTTGTGCAGTGCAAAATCAGCAAGCGAACAATTGAACTCAACTGAACAAACAATCAACGGTGGCCATAAAAATGCCAAAAATGATTTGACAGCCAACAACAAAAAAAAAAAAACTTAAATGAAAAAATATTGAAGAAGTAAAGGTCTACCAAAAAATACCCTGTGATGAGCTGAACAGACTTGCAACTTTCTTAAAATTCTTTTAGATTGACTCAGAAAAGTTCATAGACTATCATTAATCGTATAGACTAATCTAGCTTTCAAAACAAAATTTTAGTACTAAAATTACAAATTTAGAGGCTTGAATATGTTTTTATCACTAGACTTCACCTTGTGTAGAGGTTTATTTATTTGCTCTATCATAGCAACAATTGTAACTAAAATTTAATAGAATTGGAAATATTTAAAGTCTAAAAAAAATGGCTTTTGTTGAGCCTTCGAATTATTCAAATAGGTAATTGATTTCAAGTGACTGAAAGCATTAATTAACAAATTGAATTAAATTTTTCTCTAATGAGAGCAAGCGCAACTAAAAATCAAAAACAATTAAATACATTTCAAGTTATGATAAATTGCCTTCATGTACTAAATTTATGCGTACAGGGTATTCAAGACTATTCGGGTTAGAATCTGTTGGCACATTTGCACATGACTGATAATCCCAATGTTGAGATTTAATAAAACATTATTAAGAGTTCTCATCGTTTATCCCAATGCTTTTAGCCTTGAACTCTGTTCGAAATACAAAATTGTTTTATTTTATTGCCACTTCTAATCGTATTTCCTCAACACAATCTTATAAAATCGAGCAATGTTTTTCTGTCGCTGAGTCATAAAAAACCTGTGCAGAAATCTCCAGAGTGTTGTCCAAACTTAACCTTGACTCGCCCGGCTTTTGGCACATGCCCTGATTAACGCCACAATCATTTCTCAAGAGCCCAATATCCAACCGACAATATTAGCGCCCAGCCCAACGTGATTTCCATGTGGGTTTCTTGCCACTATCTTCGTGTCTCCACCTCTATTTTCCTCTCTCTTCCCCTCTCTCTCTCGCTGTTGGTCTGTAAGTAAGATTAATGAAAACATATGCCAAACAAATGCGAATGCGTAGATCGCTTCGAGTTACGATCAGAGAGTGGCGTAATTGAACATAACTCGTTGTTGTTGTTGTCGTTGTCGTTGTCCCTCGCTGATTACAGCGACCTGGAGATGGAAGCGTGACACGACGAATACCTGAGCACGACAACTTGCAGGTACTCTAATGCTAAAGATAATATTAATTTCAATGATAATTCTGATGATAATGTTAGTGTTCAATAAAATGATATACATTTGGTTATAAGAAGCCTAATAATAAAACAATGATTTAGCTAATGCTATTAATATATCTAATGCTAATGCTAATGTAAGTTGTAATGTTTATGCTAATGCAAACTATTGATTCAATATTTACGTTAATATCTAATGCTTATGCTAATGGAAACTATTGATTCAAGATTAATAATAATATAAATACTAATGCTAATATTAATGTAAAATTTAATGCTTAGTCTAATACAAGAAAAATATAAGTGTCAATGATAAATCTAATAATAATGTCAATGTTAATTGAAATCACATCGATTTGATTATTAATGATTTAGCTAATGCTAATGCAAAAGCTAATGAAATATCGAATGCTTATGCTAATGTAAACTATTGATCCAATATTAATGTTAATATGAATACTTATGCTAATGTTAATGAAATATCTAATGCTAATGCTAATGCAAACTATTGATCCAATATTAATGTTAATACGAATGCTATTACTTTGTGCAATGTTAATGCGGATGCTAATGAGAGAAATAATTCTAATGCTAATGAAATGTAGTAATGCTGATACTAATGAGATCTCCAATACTTAGAAGTTTCCCTCAAAAGTCATCTAAAATTAATACTTTTTATGATGCTAAACGTCGATCTAATGCTCATTTCAATGCAATGTTTTAGCCTGTACCTAAGATATTACTATTGTTAATGATAGTTATTGCTAGTGCTAATTTTAATGTCAATGTCAATGCTTTTGTCAATGATATTAAAATTCAGTTGATTTCTGTTGATCGATAGTTGTTTAGTCAATATAAATCGTGTCACGCTGTCAGCTTTAGCTACAAATCAAAAGGCAAACAGCGAGGAGTGTACGAACAGTTGTTGGCCCCCGGGACTTGCACTTAGATTAGCATAAATTCAACGACTTGTAATTGCCAATATGTGTATTTGTGTGTGTTGAGTATGTGTGTGTGCGTGTGTGTGTCAGATAGATGCCGGCAATGCGACTAATGAATACATTCGTCTGGGCATGACGGTTACAAGGTGCCTCCAGTGTGGAATATATTGTTGTTGTAGCTGTTGTTGTTGCTGTTGTTGTTAATTTGTGAAGTTGCGGGGGGATCGTTGGCTTCATGGGCTTGCCAATTGGTATGCAGATTATGGCTGTAACGATGTGTGTACATGTGAGCGTAAAACAGCTGATCATTGCCATAGACAGAGGGAGAGGAAGAGATTGACACTGTGAGTGAGAGAGAACGAGACGAGGCGAGTCGGTGTTGACAGAATTTCAAAGACTAAAATAGCTAAAGTAGTGATAAAACAAGTGCTACCGACTATACGATACCCGTTACTTATTTAAATAAATTTCAAATAGTTTTTATTGCATGCTTTTAGGCACTTACGTTGCTTGAAACTTATATCAACCATTACTACCGTTCTATTATATTTGTCCAATCTTAGTGTGATTAAGTACGATGATAGCTATAATTAATAGATAACGTTAATTCAAAAAAATTTTTTAAGTAACGGGTATATAAATTATAAAATTGACATTTTTACCAGGAAATCGATGAAGTTTTGACAAAGTTACGACAGTTTGAAGATTTTGGAAAAGTGTCAGTGGGTATGTATGGAATTAAACTAGAAAAAAAATTATATTTTCCAAATAAATTTATAAAATTTTGATGAAGAATCAAATTATTAATAAAATGTTTATAAAATTTTAATGCCGCAAGAAAATTAGTTAAGTTTTGACAAAGTTGTGAGGGCTCAATAGTTTTGAAAAATTGACAAAGGGTAAGTAAGGATGAAATGGAACAGTTAAATTAAAATTTGTAAAATCAAATTCGTGACCAAACAATGATAAAATTGACATTTGGTTACGTTTTGGGAAAAACTACTCTATTGATTTATTTCCAGTATTTTAAAACTAAGTGCCAAGCTGAAAAAGCAGTCAATTCTTTTTTAAAATTCCCCATAGCTTTTCTTCAATGTTCTAGCTTATGCAAAGAATCTAAGCCAAGTTTAGCTGCAAAATAGCTAAATTGGCAACACTGCAACACAAGCTAAGGCGCAACTAAAAGCTGTGACAGAGTTGCCAAAGTGCCTGCAATAAAAATGCACTTATGCATGCGTATATTGTTGTCGTAGTTGTTGTTGTTGTTGTTGTTGTCTCGCTTGCACAATTAGCTCTAATTGTTTTGCAGTTGCATTTGTAATGCTCTCATCGTGATGTTGTTGTTGTTGTTGTTGCTGCTGAGTCACGCGAAATGTATTCAAAGCAATTGCAATTATTATTATTACTTTTTTTTTCGAAATAAACGCAACATTTTTTTGATAGTTTTCTTCCTTTCTTCGGTTTGTTCGTAGCTTGTTGATAACTTCTTCCGTATCCATTATCTAAAGAGAGAGAGGGGAGAGAAAAGGAGTTGAACTGCAAGTGCATCCTTCGTTTGCCATTAAGCGGACAAATTGTTATCGTGGTCGTCAGAGTCGTAAATTAAGACAGAGACATGAACCAGAAAAGAGACAAAAAAAAAACTGATACAAAGTTTGTTTGTTGGTGCTGGCAGCGTGAAGCCTTTCACCCACTTTGTGCCACTGGGGCAATGCATCATGCAGTTGTCAAAAAAAAAAGACAGTAGATAGCAGACAGAGCAAGAGGAAAGAGTGGCAAGAGAGAGAGAGAAGAAAGGAGAGGACGCGGGGCCAAAGAAAGCAACGATTGCTCCACTTTCAGCTGCGTTACGCAATGAAAAACTCGATGTCTGCATCGTTGTTACAGCTTCCCCTTTGCCACTTTGCCACTTGCCACGGGAGAGACACAAAAACAAAAAACAAGACAGAGACACAAGACACAAGAGTCTCTGCAGTCTGAAGACTAAAGTCTGATGTCTGAAGTCTGGAGACAGTGGCTGTTGTTGTTGACCAACGCGTTGATTGCAGTTTCATTACCACAGACCCAAAAACCCAAAGAGCAGGCAACTTTGGAGAAATGCGTTAACTGCCACCCGCTCCCTCTCTCTCTCTCTCTCCCTTTCTCTCTCTCCTTCTCTGTCTGCCTCGTCTCCCCTTCTTCAGCAGCATTGATATAAATCAAATGTCTTGAAACAATACATCAAGTGAAGGCGCTTGCGTTGACGTCAACGTTGCACAGTGGGCCACTAAGCGAAAATTTATTGCAAAATTTCATTTATTGAAATTTCATTTCTTTATGACTTAATTAATTCGACAATGGATTGAATGCAGGTTGGTTATTAAATAATGATATTATTCAAGCGTCTACAATTATGTGAATTTTTAATTATATTTGAAAATTAAGCGTATAGAAGGTGAATGCTTATTGCTTTTATTAAAACTCTACAGGATACATATAGGAAAATTGGCTAAAACATTTCACAAGACAAAATTCAATTCAATATATGTACAGAGATGAAAAAACTATTGAAATTAGAGTCATTTTGGCATTTAAGGCCAAATATTCAATAATATGATAAAAAGAAAAAAGAGTTCCGTTATGAAACTTCATATGCATTTTTTTTGGTCAAAGCAGTTAAAAAACAATCAAATATTATTGTTTCTAATTTAAAATTTGTATTTATGTTAATATTATATAATTATATATTTCAGCACTGTAGTTGGTGAGAAGGGCTCACTTTCTTGTCCTCGTTTAAAAGACACGCCGAATATAGTACAAAATGATGGAAAATTTCTTGCCAAGATGATTTCAAAGTGAATATACAATTAAAACTTTTTTGTTTATTATTAATTTTTTAATATTTATTATTGGTTATTTATTTTTTATTATTTGTTTTTCATTACTAATTATTTATTGTTTTATTTTATATAATTTTTTTTTTTTGCCATGCAAAATGCTAACAAACTCCACTGTGCGGCATCGTCATCGGTTGTTAGTGCATCTCAGTCGCTAATGGCCTTTGGCTCTGCACTGTTGTTATTGTAATGGCAATTGTTGTTGTTGTTGTTGTTGTCACTTTAGGAGCTTTGTACTCGAGTAGTGAAACAAATGTCAATGGTATTGACATTTTCGTTACGTTTGCTCAAACCGATTCCAAATCTCAAATTGACATGAGAAACTTTGAAATCATGTTACATTTGGGATTCCAGATTTCGATGCGGTTGCCTCCATTTATCTCTTTCTCTTCTTATTTATTTATTTTATTTCTTTCTTTCTTTGTGCCATATATAGAGAAGGGCACACTTTTTTCCATTGTTTTTTCTTTTTGCTCCAGCTTTGATTTGACATTTGTAAACACTTCCGCGTGCTCTCTTTTTTTATATACATATATTTAGTTTATGCTTTTATATTTGTTTGCTGTTTTCTTTGCAGTAATTGATGGTTTCGTTTTGCGATTGCGACTCTGATTTGTGTGCGTGTTTTTGGTCGCATTTAATGAGAGCTATTAGCGGTTGAGTTTAGTTTTTGTCTTTTCCTCAATCGTAATTCGTTGTCAGATTAACTCAATCAAGACATATTTATATATATATATTTTTTTTTTAAGATTTTGTTATTATTAAACTAATTTAAAGAAACACTGCGATTTGTTTATTTAATTATTTTCAAAAAGCATTTTTAGTTTACTCTGTACTAAGTTCAGAAAACAAAGCAAACAGCAAAAATCTATTTTAATTTATTTTTAATTAAATGAATCAACATATGTATGTTAGATCAATACATCTGTATATTTCTTGCAAACTGATACAAATTCAAATACTTTTAAATCGCACTTATTCTTATTAATCATATATATGTATTTTCTATATTTAGAAAATACCTTTTCATCTAACAGATACTTTAGAATCTTACTAATAGATGAGTATCTACAGATATTTTTATTACAGATACTTCAATTTATTATAATTTGCTTGATTTATTTTATTTAATTTTCTGTTATCATCTCAGGTAATAATTTAAAAACTGCCTATATTAAATAATTTTAAATCCTTTAAGGTCAGAAAAATGATTTTAGCTTTAATACGAATTTTAAAAAAACAGTATTTTAGAAAAATATTAAAATTATACAAACATGGAAGATTTAAAATCTTCAAATTAAATCTTGATTTTCTGCACAGCAGCTTTAAGTTTAATTCGAATCATTTTAATCTTCACATCAAAAGTTATTAATTTTGTAAAGTAAAATGAGCAACGGCCCCACTGTGCGGCGTCTTGAATCTCAGCTGATGTCAGGAAACTATAAACTTGAGTTTTACAAGGTTTTTATTTCCTAGTCTGGAGATTAATCGGATAATTACATTTGAAATAGAGTCCTCTCTCGACAGACGAAGTCAACACTTCCCATAAGTGTTTCTTTGGGGACAGTAACAAAATCTGATGCAGTTGGTCTTGGGAATAATTCTTCTTAAAATCTTTGAGCCTGTTTAAGTTGACGGTACCTATCGTATCAAGGACCTGTCAACCCTTTGCTGTTATTGACTATGAAGTAAAACATTTACTTGTTGCATTCCTTTTACGATAACATTCCTTCTCAGCCTTGTTTGAATACATTCACTCGATTCACTTGTTGACAAGAATCAGTGAAGTGAGTAATATTCCCACATAAACATCCAACTTGAACCTTTGACAACAACCTAGGACAACGGTAATTCCATTAATCCACTGGCACGCATCAATTTCCTTTTATAAATACATATTTTCCTGACGCTACCCGTGTCATGAATATCAAATAACCAATCAACGCATAAGAATTTGCACTAATCCAGATGCGAAATATAAAAAGAGAAGCAAATCAATCAATAGGCCAAACCACGACAAGGGAAGCAGAGAATGAAGAAAGCAAACGGCAACCCAAATCAATCAAACTTTTTGTGTGCTCAACGAAAATATTTAAAACTGTTTTTTTTTTTTCAGCCGCTGTTGACTTAAGCCAGTAGTAGCGTTGTTTTTTTTTTATGCATGACACACGCACCAAAAAAAAAACAAGAATAAAAGAAGCGCACTCGACAGTAAAATACCCTGTGCCTAGGCACGTAGATGAACATTTGAAAAGCAGAATTTTCATACTAATCGTTAATTATTGACCTATAATTTATTTTGCAGCCACAAACATATTTGATATAATCGAATTGATTCAACCAAATTTTAACAATATCCTTAAATTTTAAAATTGTATCAAACGTGAAAATTTAGAAAAATCAAAAAAATATTTGATTGTCAACCGCGAATTGAACAGATTTGTGCCTATAAGCATTATCATTACTATTTAATTAGCATTGAAAAAAGTAAGGCTAATAAAATTGTATTTAACTTACGTTGAAAAAAGTAATAAGTAGTGAAAAATTTTAATTACTTTTCATTTTCAATGCCAATTTAAAAGGTTTCAATTAGCATTATGCAATTATAGCAAAAAATTATTTTAATTAAAATTAATAATTATTTGTTTGGAAAAATTAAAAAAAAATTGCAAAATTTAGAAAAACGGACAAAAAGTGTAGAAAAATGTGGAAAATTGTTTTTTCGATAGTTTTCCCGATATACGGTAGTTTTATACGATAAGTTTAAGGAAAAAAGAATCGGCAAAGCTATCGTAAAAATAAACGAAAAATATTATATAATAATTAAGTTCTACATCCACCGATTGGAATTGGAACTCGGATCTCGATTAATCCGCCGCTTAGGCTTTTGCTGGAAAATAGCAAACTTGATATACCCGCACAGGGTATAAAAAAAGAATTGGTGACAACAACAACAACAAGGGCAGCATATTTATAAATCTGTCGCAGACAACAAACACCTCTAAAATGTGCTCAAAGCATCCCCCTCTCAATATTTAATCTCTGGCATATTCGCAAATTCTAACCGCCTACCTCGCTCTCTCAGTCTGCCTCGCTCTCTCCCTCTGTCTCTTTTCTATCTGCCTGTCTGCTTGATAATATATTTCATAAAATTTATGCAAATGCTGCTCAGCTTCTTATCAGCAAATTAGCAACAGCCGGCAGTCAACGATTGATTATCCCAAATGCAAATTGAATCTGAAAATTCAAATTTTGTTAGCGTATCATTTGTCAACTTGACAAAGTTTGCCGAGTCCAAAAAGCAACAAAAAAAATGATGATTAATTTGCAGGATTTAAATTTGCCTCATTGACACGAATCCACTGTCCACTGTCCAGTTGCCCACTGTCCAGTTGCCCACTGTCCACTGTCTGTTTGCACAAATGTTTAAGTTGTTGAGTCAACATAGAGGAGGACAGAGAGAGAGAGAGAGAGCGATAGAGGGTTGGAAAGCAGAGTGTATGAGGGAGAAAGAGACAGAGATTGCAGTGGCAGAAAGCACGACATTATAATTAATGATGATATGAAGCTACAAACAGATCTACGACACATTGGCATGATAAATGAACAGTTGACCAGTTGACCAGTTGACCAGGTGACCAATTCAACAGCTGACCAGGTGTCGCATTTGCCACATTTACTTAGGTATTATATAACGTGCAGCCTCCACAATCGACAGTTGAAAGCTTCTCACTCCCAAAGTAGCCAAAAGTTCTGTCGAAAAAAAGGTTATCTGAAAGTATTTTGCAGCTCAAAATATTACTTTAAAAATAAGTAAAAGGGTATATTGAATTCGTTGAAATGTATGTAAGAGGGAAAAGAAAGCATCTCCGACCCCATAAACTATATATATTCTTAATCCGTCCTGAATCTCAGGTACTCTAAGAGCTAAAGCTACCAAATTTGGCACACTGTTTTTAAAATATTCCGTTTTTATTTCAATATACGTTATCCACTATTATAAGCTATCATCCTACTTAATCGCAACAAGATCGGCGAAACAGAACAGTAGTAATGGCTAATTAAAGTCTATTAGCAATATAACAGCCTTAAAGTATGCAATTAAATTTTTTTTGTATATATAAATTAGCAACGGGTATCTTATAGTCGGGAACTCGACTTAAACCTTTTCCGCTTGTATAAATTTAATTTTTGGAATGTGGTGAACTTAACTTTTTTATTGTCGAGCGATGCTTTCGATGTTTAGTAACGTAACTGAAATAAAGCTGCATTTTCAGAAGCTTTGAGCTTGCCAAAGTACAATAACGTTTCTAATTAGTCTGAAGTTTTGGGTTTAAAGTCGACTTTTATCTGAAACTCACTCTTGCCACATTGTGGGCTTAAAACAAATTTACTCTCAAGGCCACGCCGTGAGTTGTTAACTTGGTCAAGTACTTATGAGAGTACAGTGAAAGGAAGGGAAAGAAAAGTGAAAATATACAGGGGTGCCATAGAAATCGCTTTCGCTTGAATTTCACTTAAATTTCATACAAATTCACTTAAATTTCATACAAATTTAAGTGAAATTCAAGCGAAAGCGATTTCTGTGGCACCCCTGATTAGTTGCATTATTGAGCAGCTGATCAGGGTTACCACCTTAATGTGGTCGCATTTGTGTTGATGGCACTCACTATAAAAAAACTCAAACACTCATCACTCACACACTCCAATACTCGACACTCACTCTTGCCGCATTGAGATGCGATTCACGTGTAACGTCGTTTATTGAATTGAGGGACAAACTTGTGCCCAGAACTTTTTACAGTCCAGTCGAGTCTTGAAATGCCGCCACAGTGAAAAGTGGCTGACCGGATACATTGGAGACACTGTAAAGGACAAACACACAGAGAGACAGTGAGAAAGAGACAGAGAGTGTGTTACAGAGATAGAGACAGAGATACTCAACTTGTTGAGCTCTGCTGCAAATTGGCAACAAGTCTCTAGGAGACTCCTTTTGGGTTTCTCTCCATTTGATGGCACTTTATTGATGGGATTACTTAGTGCACAGGTTTCTAGCTAGAGATGGGAACATTTAATGCACGATAATCACGAATATTATTCAAATAATATTTAAATATTTATTTTGAAAATGTCGTTATCCAAACGATAAGAAATAGAGATAAAGCCGAATTGAAAAATATTTTACTAAGAATCATTTTAATTAAATTCCACGGTTTTATTATTGAAAATAAATTTTTAATAATTATTATTTTCTAATATTCTATCTAGGGTATTAAATTTTGGATGCTTTTGTCACCATCAAATTGATTTACAAAACATAAGACATAAGACGAATGTCAAGAGCAGTAAGTTAAACTCATGAATTTTGTCTAGTACGATATATAATCAGGCGCGAATCTGCTCCGAAAGTTTTGTCCGAATCGGATAGAAAACTCGAAAGTTATTCAAGTAATAATTTCAAAAAGGGGGGCAAAGTAAATAGCATTGATATTACAAATTTCATAGATAACTCCTTGCTTGTCTCCATATCGACAAAAACTACTCCGGAATAAAGCAGCCTATTGATTATCAAGTATATTGCTATGTATATTATTGTTGTTTATTCTTGAACTATTGGAATTCCCAGACGATTCAACATAATCTAAAGATTTTATTAAAGAGCATTCATTGTCTAATATTGATATGCATATATTTTGATAAAAGTATATAGAATTTGCATAGCCAATATTAGAATAGATAAAATAAAGAAGCTTTTTATTGTGGATTTTTTACACACTCTTCTGTTTAATCACCTTGTGTACATATTTGTATAGTGTATGCGATTTCCTTTGTCGCCAACTATAAGTACAAGTCAACTCTTCCATGAAGTCAGTCTGCTCAGAAATTCAGAAGAGATCAGTTCAATATGCTGTTGAAAATAATTTGCACAGTCCTTATAATAAGTTGCTTCACTCTTCTCGCTGAGGCAATTCCACCTCCCTTACGCAACTGCAACGAGGCCACATCAACAGGAATCCACGACATTGTGATTCCCAACTTCAGTAGTCAACCTTTTACAGTTGCCTGCGATACGGAGACTCGGGGAGGAGGATGGACGATTATCCTGAGGAGGATGGATGGAAGCGTCAACTTTAATCGGACTTGGAATGCGTACAAAAAGGGATTCGGAGATCTGGAAGGAGAGTTCTTCTTGGGTCTGGACAAAATACACGCACTGACTGCTGAGAGGAATCAGGAACTACTTGTCCTGCTCGAGGATAAGGATGGAATTGAAGCGTTTGAGAATTACGAGACATTTGCCATCGGGGACGAGGAAGAACAATATGTATTACACAAAGTGGGAGAAGCCAGTGGAACAGCTGATGATGCACTCTCTCAACATCGTGGCATGAAGTTTTCCACATTGGATCGCGATAACGATATTGGGGAGGGAAACTGCGCCGCATTATACCCTGGCGGCTGGTGGTACGAAAGTTGTCACTTCAGGTATGATATAATTTTAATTGATTGCTAAATCGTTGTTTATAAATTTGAATACTTGCAGCCTTTTGACGGGAATGTATAATAACAACACCGCAGGAATGGGCGTTATTTGGAACAGTTTTCGAGAGAATACGGACTCTCTTAAAAGAGCCGTCATGATGGTACGGCCAAAGAAGTAAATTCTAATGAAAATTCATTTTTTTATGAAAAGTTGTTCATCTGAAAGATTTGTCAATTTTGAAAGTAAACTGCCATCGATTTTCACACTGTTATGTTAATAATTTTATTAAATTCTTTTTTGGTATAGGTTTTATTAACGTGGTCGTGCAAAACAGCACCTTCACATTGGAAAAATAAAGTGTTATTAAAAAACAGACCCACGATCGATGTGTGGGGAAGTCCTGGCTGACTAGGGTCGAGCTTCATGGGTTTTTGGTCTGGCATAACTCACAAAGTTAGACCAAAGAGTTAATTAACATCGTGCAGCAGACGACCAGAGGGGGATCGTCCAAGGATCCAGTTATCCGCCAGGTGGCGCCTTATAAAATTCTGAATGCCAATCTCACGCTTTCATCTCTAGCTGCCGCCAGTCCATCTCTAGAAGCAACCTTACAGGTCTTTCTTACACCTGTTGCGCACTTGGCCTAGGAATTGAATCCTGTTCGTGTCCTTGCAGATGTGAATGAAGGCTCAAGTTGCTTTTTACTGTTTCAGTTTGAGTTTGAGTTTGGGTTTGAGTTTTCAGTTGGAGTAATTGCCACGTAACTTAACTTTTAATTGAATTTGATCGAATGCATGTGATAAAATTAATTGAATAGGCGAAATATCAGAGTGAGTGAGAGAGAGAGAGAGAGAGAGAGATGGAGAGTGCAAACTTTCATCAGTTACGCTGAGCCACTTGACCAAAAGTTTTTAATTGACTTTCGAGCATAAAATTCGTGCCTGAAATTCACGTGGGTGGCAACTCTGGTTAGGCTGAGAGGGAGAACGAGTGAAAGAGAGTTGCCGCTGCCAGTGTTGCCATTTAAGTTATTTTGTGTCATATTTTAATTACAATCACAAAAAATTTTAGATGGGTTAAGCATGAAATCTGATTATTTTATTAATTTTTTAAATTTCCAAAAAAAAACTTTAATGAATATTGAAGAAATGAAATCATTTATCGTACAGAAATATTATGAACAAGCTAATGTTATTGGTAATCGTATTGGAATTTTATATAATTTTTTATAACGATTTTTTGCTGATGTTTTAAAAATTGTAAACATTTTTTTTGTAATAAGTAAAATTAATAATTTGTATATAAATCAATCTAAATTTTCTAAAAATTTTAGCATTTTTAGCCAGCTCTAGTAAAATGTTTGCATAAATTTAGCTATTTTAGATATATGTATCTAATCTTCATATATGAAATTTGGCCAGCACTGTTGCGAGCAACAAAAACTTTGTTGTTTGTAGTTTTGTGGCATTTCATTAGGGGTTCGATGTTTGCCGAGTTGCGCCCACATGTGGAGGCGTGGCAGCTTGCCACTTATTTTTTTGGGGGGACAGCATCAAGTTTTGGAAGCAGCGGCAAATTTGATTTATGCACTCAAGCGAAATGCGACTTCGAGTCGCAACTTTATCTGCCATAATCTGCCACATTTTGTGATAAATTGCGGCAACAAAGTAATGTGGCAAATGCCTCTTAAAGGGGCAGCAACAACAACAGCAACAACAAGAAGAAGCCACAAACTCAAAGCCACAGTTTCAAACTCAAACTCAACCTCAAGTTCTGTTTCAGCCGCAAAGTATGCTACGGTTTATAAAGAAGTATTTTGCCAGCCAAATTTGTAACAGGTAGAAAGAGAGAGTGAAATTGAAAGAGAGAGAGGGAGAGTAGGGGAGTATCTTAAAACGGATGTGGCCAATTTTGGTATTTTCATAATTTCCGTTCGGCTTTTTGCCTTTTACTTGCGGTTAAAAGTATATATTTTTCGCCTTAAGACGTTGCCCAAGTTCACGGGCTTCCAAATTGCCGAGTTCCCGAGCTACCAAGTTGCCGAGCTGCTTCCTTTTCCCCTTCCTTTTGCCACTTCCACTTCCGCCGCAACATCTGAAGTAAACCCTCTTATTTATGGCTTAATAAGCTACCAATCCACCTTTATTCGCTTCCTTTACTAAATGAAACCTCTTTGCTTATAAAACATAAATACGAGCTCATGAAAATAACAATAAGCCGTCATTTGCCACGCCCCCCTGTGCGCCCACATGTCTGTTATATGCTCCTTTAAGCCAATTGTTGATGTAATGAGTAAAACATGAAAATATCAGAGATAAACATCATTATAATACATTTAAAGCGCCTTTAGCTCAAATTCGGCTTCCTTTTTATATTTTTGGTCCAGCAATAATTCCATCAAGGCATCACAAACATCAAAGAATGTTGAGCAAACAAGTGAACGACAAGAACAAGAACGACTGGCAGATACCCTGTAGTCAGCTCTAAAGCAAATTTTATATATCTTTTTTGATAGCTATTTATTAAAAATAATTTGTTCGTGTCCAAGCTCATACAATCAAATATTGCGCGAGTGTGCGAAGCAGAAAGCACGAAGTCAACGAAACGTTTTACTGCTTTACACTGAAAAATTAAATGAATGCATATTCAAACTGTCGCATCTTTGCAGTTGGCAATGTAAAGAGAGCAAAGCATCAGTTGCAGTGTCTGATAAAAGTCTAGCGCTGTTCGGTCTCTCCTCATTGAACGCAGCTCAGCGACTGATATCAAAAAGGATCAGCCGAACAGTTGCTTCGTGAGAGAACAAAAAGCCGAAGAGGCGCATCGTAAGAGAGCAAGCCGCAGAGTGTGCTATTTATAGAACACGCGTATGCTTTTTCTCTGTACATGCGTCGGCTGCGACGCCGGCAGAATTATGAGCTCCTATATAAATGTATTATTTTAATTTACATTCAATTCTTAATGGTTAATCGTGTTTTGTTAGCTTTATTTAAAATGCTTCATGATTTTCTCATCGACTTCTTTATGTTGTTTGTAAATAAGTATGAAAAAATAAAATAAAATTACAATTCAAATATTTTTTATAAATTACTTTAAATCTAATTTAGCGTTAAATTAATAAATAAATATATTTATAATTAAATAAATACTTGAATATATTCTCACTTACTCCATTTCTGTCTTGATGGCCAATCGATCAATCTGTCAGTCAGTCAATCAATATAAAGAGTTTAATCTTTAGAGATATGATCGAAAATTGTCAGATTTGCTCATTTGCTGTATGTACAGGGTATGCAGTAGGGTAGAAGAAACGCGGTGAGGAGAAAATTAGGTAGACACATTGATGGGTAGAAAGAGAAAGGAAGATGTGGAAGCTGCTCTGACATTAATGTATGCAAATGCGATGCCATTGAGTTCACTTTGATTATGTTGTGTGTTGTGTGTTGTGTTGTGTGTTGTCCCATCTGACTGTGTCTATTAATAATATCCTTTTTCGGGAGTAACTTTACACTCTACTCTGCCCAGCCGAAAATTTACATATGTAGCTCAAAATGCAAATTGAAAATCAAAATGAAAATCGAAAGGGATTTACCTTCCGGAGTGTTGGCAAATGTTTTCCGAGTTGATCAATTATTGATTCGTTGTCATTTGATGCCAAGTGAAATGATTAATGATTAGTCATTTAGGCTCAAAGGCATCTCGAATTACAACCAAAACTAGAACACAGCTGGGCTAACAAAAAGTGGCTGCAATTCTGACCAACTTACCAGCCACAAGTTGCCCAGAAAAAACCGCAAACTAGTCAAAACTCGTTTTTTGTGGCACTCAAAGCCCTTCACAATCTGAAAGAGGCGTGTGTAGAAACTTCTCTTTCTCCCTCCCCCTTTGATCCTCTGCTCCTTTGCTCCTTTGATGAGCATGACAAACTGGCAAAAATGTTTAAATGAGTAAAAAATTGCGCGCAGGCGCAGAAAATTTAATTAAAACGAGATGAACAGAAAGCAACCCTTAAAAAAAGAGTTGTATGCAACACACAGAAGAGTAATGCATTGACGGACTGTCTGACTGACTGACGGACTGACTGACTGATGGACTGACACAAGTTCATCAATCGACGCAATTAGTCACACACGGCGCATTAACATGCAAAAACAACACAAAAGAAATAATGCATGTGTTATTTCAATTCCTTCATAAACATTTTGCAAAAAGAGAGAGAGAGGGAGGGGGAGAAGGAGAGAGATAGGGAGAAAAGGCAGCAGATCGAATTATGCCTCAGATTCAATCAAAAACAATCATTTGTTATAAAAGATTGACAGACATTTTTTTTATATAAACTTTATCTGATTTAAATTGGTATAAAAACCAAGAAATGAACTGAGAATTTAAATTCCATACAAGAGTGAGAAGAAAGAAAAATAAAAAGAATTCTTACTGAGATTCCATCAAAAAATCATCTGATGATGAAATTGAGTGATGGAAAAAATAATTAAAATAAAAGTAATTTTGACATTTTAAACAATCTATTTAATATCATGATAAAAAAAGCTGCGCATGAATATAAAATTCCATTGGTTTTTGAAATTTTAAAACATTGTTTAATAGGTATAAAGTAAAAATTATAAAACTACAGAAAAATTATATTTACCGAAGCAATTTTAAAAATGCAAAAAAAAATTGATCGATTTCTCTTGTTTTTGAGTGATAAACTATTGAATTAACCTTTTAACTAATCACAGATTAAAAAAAAAATGAAGAAATTGAAATGAAAAAGTCGTGTAATACATTTTTTGATCTCCTACCTGGTTGAAAAAAAATATCGATTTGTGAATGACAGTTATGGAAAAAAGATATTGATATCCATCTAAGCTTAGAGTTAAGCGGGGAAAAAAGTTTAAATGGTTTTCAAAATAGACATTTTTTTTTATTGCATAAATTTAGAGTACAACTATGTAGCGAAGATAATTAGCACGCGGTTTTTTTCAAATGCGATTTTCTCGAAACAATTTTTTTCAACTTGCGGGAATCCTAGCTCGAAAAATTTTTGACGAATCGATTTGAAATTTTTCTGCATATTCTATATTGTTTTTTCAAACATCCCCAAAAAATTAATTTTCAATTTTTTTGTACAAAGTATCGTTCATATTCTTAGAAAATATGTCAGTAACAAAGAAAAAAAAACATATGATTTCAGATGTAAACTGTCACCTCCAGGAATCCCGAGAGCAGATAAACTTGATGGCGATCGTCAGTCGCTCACTTCACTATTTCCGGCGAAAATGGGTTAAACAAAATTTTAATGTGTAGTTCAAAATATAAATAAACTATGCTATAAGTTTCAAGGAATTCTTAAGGATAGAAGATCTTGATTTCCATCTAAGTTTAGATTTAAGGAGAGAAACAAGTTTAAATAGTTTTTAAAATAGGCATTTGTTCTCAGGGGTGCCACAGAAATCGCTTTCGCTTGAATTTCACTTAAATTTGAATAAAATTGTATTCGCTTGAATTTCACTTAAATTTGTATGAAATTTAAGTGAAATTCAAGCGAAAGCGATTTCTGAGGCACCCCTGTATTTCATAAATTTATAGTACAACTGTGACCTCCAGGAACCCCGAGAGCATACATATGAACTTGATGGCGATCATCAATGGGCATTCTTAATATTCCTTCTTATTTAAAAAAATAATGACAAAAAAAATCGAGTTTCGGCCTTCTAATCTGGTTTCGGCCCTTAAAGTCAATGGACTCAATGGCATTCACAAACCATAATCTTAACCGTAACCGTAATCATAATCATATTCCATATTGAAACTCCGTTTTGGGGTCAAGGAATGGAAAAAGGAAAATTCGTTGCACTGTTGACAACTCAAACGGAATAAAGTGTTTCCACTCGACTGACAACGGAATCAAAGACAACAACAACAACAACAGAAACTGAGGCTGAGAAAAACTGAACTCAAGAAAAGAACTCAATATATAAATAGGTCAGCAATTTGTTGGCCCTATTTCGACTGCTTGAGACCGAAACTGACAGCCGCAAATGCAAATGTCTGACAAACTGAGATTTTCCACAGCTTTTCCTGCTTTGTGTTTATGCGTGTCAAAATTAAATCAAGTGAAAATAAAACGCATAATCAAAATAAGCATCAAAAAAAAAGAAACCACTTTGAATTTTGAAGCTGTCTGTTGGTTTTCTTAATTGTCCTTCCCGAAGAAAAGAGGGAAAACTTGTATTTTCCTAATTTCATATGCAGTAGAAATACAAAAAATTGTGGTTAGTTTTTTTTCATTCTTCAAATTGTTGTAAATCAAACAACCCTTAAAATTGGGTTGTAATCAAAAAAAGTTTGAGCTGTAAGCGAACTTGTTTGATCTTAATTTGTGAATGGTTTGAAGAATGTTCTCTTCGAACATGTTGCAGTTGCAATAAAGCTAGAGTTGCAGCTAAAGATCTACAGATCTACAGATGAAGTTGCAACAGGGATACGCATATGGGCATTTCCAGAAAAAGGTCCACCTTGCCCAAAAACGTAAAATTGGTCAAAAACTCACATCTTGTGAAATTTTCTTCCAAAAATGAATTTAGGTTATTTATTTTAGCAATATACGTCAGAAGATATTCAATATGATGAACATATGGATTCTACATTGGAATAAAATCACTTTTTACATATTTTTGCCCATCTTAAAAATTAACTTCCAAAATGGATTGTTTGGATTTTAACGATTACACTTAGTAAGATAGTAAGATTGTTACATGAATCATTTTAATACATAGAAATATATTGAAAGTTTAATTTAAAACAAGTTTTACAAGTTGTTTTCGATGTATCGAACAAAATTTGATGAACAAATTCTTTGCACAAACTAGGTGGAAATCTTGTCACGTTCGCGATGTTGCGTTACAAATTACTAATAAAACTTGTAAAATAAAAAAATGATAGAAACATATCAAAATTATTTCTAAAATGGAAAACTTCATTATTTTGTATGGTTTAAGAGTATTTTCTTCCAAATTACTCGCCACATTTCGCAGACTTTCGCATTTGTCAAGATGAATTCAAACATGACTTCCATTTTTCGTCGCGTTCGCGATGCATTATTTTCTATAAGTAATTCGAAAACGACAAGTCTTCAAAGATTGTCTTTTATAATAAAAATAGAGTTGATAAAATGCACGTGTTTAGAGAAAACAGTTTTGAAAGTGTCAACTTTTGCCATATTTTTTTTTTCATTTAAAGACGTACAAATGTCGCGTTCTTAAACCTGGAAACGTTCTTAAACCATATGCTCAAACTTTAATAACTTTTCGAAAACTGAACTGATTTTCTCGCGAAACGTCATATAAATTATGATATAAATATCTTATAAATATTTTTAATTTTTTTTCTTCTTTGCCAGACTGGGATTTTGAAGCAAAAGGTCTTTGCTTGGGTTTTTTAAAAATACAATAATTTAAATCTCAAGTTTTAGCACTTTAACCATTCTTTATACCATAATTAGTATTAAATAACACTCTTAACTTGATTCTGAGACCTTAAATTTTTGTATAAAAAATCATGCCAAAATTTAAAGTAAATTTGGCTCGTAAAGTTCGATTAAAAATCAGACCACGCACAAAATCATGGAGTTCCCTTTTAGTACAAGGAACCCTTTTAAAGGTGAAACCTTCAGCTTGTGTTAAATGAAAATGACATTATAAATTTCCGCCTTAACGAAGTTCTTAATACGCTTCATAGTCCAGTGATTTGTCCAATTGGCAGCTCATAAAATTATGATCATGAGTTTTGAAAAACACACACACACACACACAAGGAAAGATGGAAAAGCGGTAACAATCGAATGTGATGCTAGTTTATGTGCCAAACAAAATATGAGGTCATTAAAAATAAATCATATGTCAGGGCAAAGGGTTCAGGAATAACTGACAAACCCTTTTAGCAATGCCAAAACTCAACTGAACTGAATTCGGATTCAGATTCAGGTAACGGCCAGTCAAGTGTGCAAAAATGCATTAAACACAGCTCAACTCAACATTTTGTAGAGTCAGAAGCTGCACTTGAGCGGAGGGAGGAGGATTAAAAAAAAAATCAAAAATCAAAAAAAAAAAAACTCCCTCTTTTGTTTGTGATTTTGTGAGCCTTTGTTTTTGGTTTTTAAAACCGTTTTATTAGCTCATATCGATGGCAGACTCTCTGACTTCCGGTTGTTCAGGTAGACGACGAGGGAGTTGAAAATCAAAATCCAAATCAAAATCAGAGCAAACAAAGTAAACAGCAGCTGACCAAAATAGTTGGCCATTAATTGCGGCTAATTGCTCAGCGATAAGACGGCTTAACTGAAATTGAAACCAAGAAACTTGTGCTCGTAATTTTAGTCAATAGATTAAAACAATATTAGGTATTCGCAGGTGGGCGTATCTAAAGAGAACTGGCCCGAAGTCAACACGTTAGTTCATAGAGGCCAAGTGAATCTCATTAACGCCACGATCTCGAGGCCAGGAATGGGTTTCCATATTGCGAATTTGATATAGCCTCGATATAGGAAACCATGTTCAATTAAAAAATTAAATTTCTTTAATAAATTAAATGATTATAAAGTAAGGCAATTGGCTGTGAATTAACAATATAAATAGATACCCTATTTCAATTGTATTTCAATTTAAATCTCAAAGGACACAAAAATATAATTTACATACATATTTAAACGCTTGAAAGTCTGAGGGGTATTAAAAAAAAATTTTTAAAATAATTTATTATAAAAAAAACCCAATAGAAGTAGAGATACTTATATTAGAATATATATATTAGTATATAAGTATCTCTTCTTCTGATTGGATTTTTATATATATAAGTCAAGTCTTCACAATATATTTGGAAAGGTCGTTTAAATTCCGTTTGAATGATGCAAAACTTTCCTTAACCCATTAAATACCCATTGAATATTTTGAATTTTTGTAAAGGTCTACTTTTGGAATTTTGTTCTCGATTTTTCACACAAGATTTTTTGATGTAAAAAATACTTCAAATAACTCTAAGATGACGGGAAAAAACAATTTAAAAATCTCTTCGCTTGTATTTTTGTATAATATTTTGAAAATTGCTAAAAGGCCACTTTTTGTATGAAATGGAGGAAAAAGGGGTTAAAATAGTCATTTTTAGGATTATCGAAAAATTATAAAAATTACTAGCAAAAATATTATTGAAGGATTTTTTTGCGGTCACTCTTAGAATTGTTTGAAGAATTTTTGCATCAAAATATTTTTTGTGAAAAACCGAGGAAAAGAGTTGATAAAAATTCGAAATATTCAATGGGTACTTAATGGGTTAAGTAGAGTTTTGCATCATTCAAACGGAATTTAAATGAACTTTCCAAATATAAGTATATAAAAAGCTATTATTTTCATATGTAAAATTTGTAAAGTGTTTCTTGAGAAACTGTAACTCATCCTGCAAAAAATTTGTTGGAGGTAATTAATTGTAATTATTGCAGTTTAAAATTAAGTTTTAAATTTATTATGGTTTTAATATTCAATGCGATATGTTCAATACATTTTTTATCGACAACCATCACTAATTGAGGTGCTATTTTATCAACATACTGTATGTATGTATGTAGTTCCATGCCATGACCTATTAATCAAAGGAAATGAAGTTGGCGACAGGAATCGTAGCTCATTAAGTTGCCCCACAGTCGGCTTTTAATTAACATTAACCAATCATACAATCTAACTGGCAGCCACCTGACTAAATTAAGTTGCATCCAGTTTTTGGTTTCGGTTCAACTATTTAACAAATCAGACAAATCAGAAAAAACGACAAGTCGCAGTCACAATTTGATTTGCAGTCCGCGATTAGCGACTGTGATTACATATTATATATATTCAAATGATTGCCACTGGCAGTGATTGATTGACTGATTGACTGACTGACTGATGGTCCGTTAAGTGCAACAATCAGGTGGGTTCAACCTGTTGCAAGTGGCAACGGAAGCGAATGCAAATGTAAAGATACAAATGTTGAAATTGTATCTTTTGTGAGTACTTGAGATTTAAATACACTTAAATTAAATGTGCACAGTGGGAGTTGGCAATGTAACTGAATTTATTAGCTGTTTAGCATTTTACAGCTAACTGGAGACTAAAAAATAAAACAAGTTACAGATATTGAATTGACATCTGAATTGCCAATATATAGAGATCAGGAAGTTGATTAATTAAATGTAGATGCATGTTCTTAATATATTTAAAAGTATTAACAAACTAAGTATTAATAACGAGCTCATATTTTAAAAATATATTTTGGCATCCTACGTATATAAAAAATTTCTGTCCAATAAAATATTATTGTCCAATAATAAATAATTATATTTATTTATTTATTGTCAACTGTAAAAAGTCGACTAAAATTTTCTAAGTATTATAGAAAAATATTTAGAAAATTTATAATTTGTAAAAAAATTGTATTTTAAATTATCCAAAATATAGAAAATTATTTAGAAAATTTATAATTTTTGTATTGTATTTTAAAATTATCCAAGTCTAGTCGATTTTTAATATAATTATTTTAATTTCAAGTTTTACATTTTTTTAATATTTTAAAATTTTTAAAATAATAAAAATGTTGTTTAATTATATTCAAACAAATTATAAAGAGCTAGGTATTTTTCTTATTTATTTAAACTAAAGTTCAAACTTAAATTTCAACTGTAATGATTTATCCAATTAGAAAATCCTAAAAATGAAATTTTTAAGGCAAGCACACATTTTTATTAAATTATTTAAGCAAAATGCAATTGAATTTGGAATTCCATAAATATCTGAGTGGGGAGAAGGATTAAATACTTAAATTCTGATGTGATTACATTTAACTTTGGCTTAAGTTCTTAAAGGTAGAATATGTAATCAAAAGAATACCTTTAATGCCTTTAAGCACTTTTCTTATTTTTAGAAAATGCTCTTTTCAGCATTTGTTGCTTGTTTTTCACCATTTTCTCCCTTCTCAACACGCTCTAATTGTGCAAATTCCCACAATTTAGTTTGCTTCTCTCTGTCTCTCTCTCTCTGTCTCTTTGAGAACTGGAGCGAAACTGAGAATTGCCACTGTTAACTGTTAACACTCTCGCTGGCCGACACAATGGGATGCCTTTTGGCTGAACTTTTCCCAGACTCGGACGCCCAGAAAGGGTTGCCCAACGTTAAAGCGCAAACAATGCAATGGAAAATCCATTTTCCACCAAAAAAATATCAAAGAAAATAGTGAAGAGTAGAAAAACCAACAGCAACAGCCACTAAGCCAAATAAACAAACAAAGCGAAGGCCCAAGGAAAACTAAACAAAACAAAAAACGTGAAATGGAAAATGGAAATTTTGGATGAGTTGTGGCTAGGTAACAGTCAGAGAGCGAGAGAGCGAGAGAGACGAAGTTGATTTCCCTAAGATTTTGCCATTCATTTGCGGGGCAATTGTGCGAGCACACATCCTCAGTCCTCAGTCCTCAGTCCTTCATCCTTCATCCTTCATCCTACATCCTTCATCCTTAGTCCTTAATAAGTCTCGTCCCTCCTGCAGCCTCATTGTTGTTATCCTGCTGAGCAGGCAAGCAAAAGCAAAAAAGAAAGAAAGCGGATAACAAAAAAAAGAAAACGAAAAGAAGGACATAAAGTAGAGCACGGCCAACAACAACAACAACAACAACAGCAACAAAAAGTGGAACAACAACAGCAACAACAACATTAAGGGTCTAAGGACTCGCAGCATGAAATCAATTTGTGGCAGCTACTTAAAGTGCAACACGCACTTCATAAAATCGAACTTGCCACTGTCCCCCCCTACCCCCCCCTCCCCCCACCCCCTCTTCCCTTTTGGCCAACCCCGCACCGCCCCTGTCCCATTGCTGGCAACACGATTTGCCTATTAACAAAAAAAAAAATGTGACAAAAATTTATTTGCTTTTAGCGAAATACAATTTAATTACCTCAAAAAAAAACTGAAAGCTATAAATGATAATGATTGACTAACTAATACCCTGCAGACAACTGTAAAGGTATCAGTTGGTAGAGATAATAATCTCATATAGATTTAGTTATACACCTATGATCCAAGCACTTATAGTTGTAATTATAGATTTTGTTACTATCCACAATTTAAGGACCGAATAAATATATAAAAATAATTTATAGCTTAAACTTTATACGAAACTTTATAGACAAGTCAATGAAAAATATATATCAAAAAATAATATGAAAATAAACTTCTTTCATGCATGAAATGTTGAATCATTTACAAATTTATGGAGGACTTTTAAATTTTTACATTTTTAATATCTAATTTTTTTTCCCTTGTAGTTTAAATTTAAATAAATTTATAATTAATAAAAATCATATTACGTTTTTAATTTTACTTTAATTTTAAAATTACTTTTGGTCAACTGCTCTTGGCTGAAATTAAATAAAAAAAAAAACAATTTGTTATAAATTTCTTAAACTATTTATTTTTTAATTTATTGACAATACTAAAAATTTAATGAGTATGTCAATAATTTAAAGGACTGTTGTGCGTTGTTAAAATAAGCTATGGCTTTGTTTTGGTTGATATTTTAATTTTTAATTATTATAAAATATTAAAAATATATTTAACAAATAAATGATGGCATATTTTATAAATTAAAACATCACACTAACAACCTGCATTTCAATTATTTTGATATGCGTTTTAGTTTAGATTTTATAGATGCCTAGACTTTTTCAAAGGTACTGGTTGAAATAAGCTGTGGGCCACTGTATAGCATTTGAAATATTAATTATCAAGCACATTAGCAAATGAATAAAAAAAATTTAAATAAATTTAATTTCTGAAATACGAGTTCTTTATTTTATTTAAAATATTTATTTTAAATTAAATTAATTAATTGTGAAGTCCAAAAAAAGAATTAAAAGAAATTTTATATATGATTTCTTCAATTTTATTCAAGTTTTATGTGGTCAATTTTGGATATATTATGATTAATTTTTAATTATTATATTGTGTGCAGAGCTTCTCTGAGGCACATGAATATAATAAATTTCAGCATACTCTTCTCCCAATAATAATTAGCATAGGGTATGCAAAATAAATGCGAAAAAAAGGACAGTATAGGAAATTTGCATGCACACACCCCCCGAAAATGCACATCCTGTCGAATAATGCATTTGGCAAATATGCAAACACACACACACACACACATGGGCATTTTGGCACACTTTTAGATGCCCCACCCCCCGCTGCTGCCTGGGCCCATAAATTTTAATGGCAAAAAAGTCGAAATTTTTTTGCGTTTGCCTCTTAAATGAAATGTTTGAATGATAAACGAGTAGGGAGAGAGACAGGGGAGAGAGAGGAAGGGAGAGGGGCTATAATGAGAGGGGGTTAGGGTATATGCCATAACGATGCTTGATGCCCTCTCTCCCTCTCTCCCTCTCTCTCTGTCTCTCTTGTTGTTGATGTTTGATGTGAGTGGGCATGCATAATTTCGATGCTTAATGGCATTTCAAACGGCGGCAAGGACACATTTAGAACATCCTCTCAATCGATTCTCGAATTGTCCTTTAAATGGCAATTTGATTTGCATACGAATCTATGTGTGTGTGTGTGTGTGTGTGTGTGAAACAAAGCTATGTTGCATGCAACATTTCGAAGCCACAACGGTTAAAACTACACTCAGAAAAAGGTACAAACGATCTCAAAAGCTGACTGAATTCGAAATTTCTAAAACTGAGAACAAAAATCTTATATCCAGGTCGTCTTTTCGCAATACCGTAAATCTTAAAATACGAACTTTGTCTGTTATTGAAGTCTGTAAAGGCTCGAATTATGCTAGTTTAGGGCGCATTTACACTAGTCGGCAGGCTGGTCAATTTCATCTCAGTAGGCTGAAAATGTTGATGGCAACTTGGTCAACTCTAGTGTAAACGGTGGTCAACTCTAAGCAAAAGTGTGTTGACTTGGTAAAAAGCCCAGCATAATGAGATGAAATTGACATGCTTGTCAACTAGTGTGAATGCACCCTAAAGTACACAAGTATCTTGATTTTGTCCCAAAATTGTACTTAAGTGTATTTAAGTTGGTTTCAATCTTGAAATATACTACTTTAAATACATAAATAAATACGACAAATAACTTAATTAAATACCATCTAATAATAGTGTTTTTTGTTGTTAACTTTATGTCGCCTTTCTGCGACTAGAACCAGTTGAGAATTCTAAGTCGCAAGCATTAAAAATCAAACTTAATCTTTTTTTATACTTAATTCATTAAGAATATGATCAAATTTTGTAGAACAAAACGGTATAAAATCACGTACGGTCATGTGTAATATTAATATTAGATTGTCATATTTTCTCTGAGTGTAATCGTAATGTTGCCAGCTGCAAGTCGAGTGGCAGCCGATGTGGCAGCTAAATGAGCACAGCCTTTGCCTTGTGACAATAGCAACAGCAACAACAACAGGAGTGACAACAACAACAACAACAAATCGAGTCTTTTTGGTCTTTAGCTGCCCGATTAAGAGACGCCTCCGCCAACAAGAAGCTTAGACACGTGCCGCTGACTGCAAATGAGCACAGAACGCAACTGACACTGCCCCAAAGTTCCAAAAGTCCCTACTCCCCCTTTCCCTTCCCCTTTCCACTCTCTGATCACCACAGCAAACTATTTGTATGATATTCAAGTGCCGAATATTTTATGCTCTAACAGAACTATTTATCTGAATAACCTTTAAATAAGAAAACGAGTTAAGTTTTTGATTTAGAATCTGAAAAACCAACTGATAAACAATTATTTACAAAATTGTAGATATTTACAATAAAAAGTCATTGAATAAAAATTCTAGAACTAGTGAAAGTTTAGATCAGAAATGTTGGGATAAGTTCTTAAATGAGAATTTTTTGATCACCAAATTATTAATCAAAATACAAAATTATATGTATGTTGAAGCAGTTATTTTTTTGAAATAGTTTAAGTAGCTTAAATAATCTGGTAATTAATTGTGTTCTAGAATAAAGGGTAAATTTAAAAAAGTTATAATAGATTGAGAAGAAATAATAGTTTCGGGAAACAGAGAAATTTCTTGATTAACAATACTACAAGTACTATATTGATACTGGTTGATGTAGAGAGACTATATATTATAATTTTTAATAAATAAAGCATTTGTAGGAAATGCAATGAATGTATTTGTTGGATGAAATCTAGGAAATACAGTGATAGAAATAATAATAGAAACGGGAGTTGTTTTTAAATTTAAAGCAAATTTAATAAGAAAGAAATTCCGATGTTTTGTTAAATTTTGAAAGTAAAAAATTTTGATACAAAACAAAAATACAAAAAAATTATTAATATCATTACTTCCATCACTGTATATTCCTAAAAACATTATTTGATAAGTTGAAAGCTCATTGAAACATCATCTTAATAAAAGGTAAAGTTTTTGAAATCTAATCAAAAATCTAAAAAAAAGAATATCAGTTAAATATAATAAAACTCAAAAATATATCTAAAATATGAACATATCCAATGACTATTATTTAGAAAACCTCTCACAAGTTGAGTGCAGACGGAAGTTAACGAGTGCATAAACTCTTTATTGAGTTGCGATTTTCCGGAAAAGTTATTACGAAGCACTTGAAAAGAGCATTAGAAATTGTAGTCGAATTTTGTTGCATTGTTGAGGCGAAACCTAGGGGGGGGGGGGGTAAAGGGAAAAGATGGTGGTAGAAGAGGAGCAACTGGTTGCCTTTTTATGCTCGACCTAAAAGCCAGACAAATGTAACTAGAAAATCGATATGAAAAGAAGTTGCACAATCTGAAACTAGGGAAAATGTGAAAGCCATGTGAAGCCAATGAATAACAAATAGTTGAAAGGGCCGAGACGAAAACAGGAGAAAGCAGGGGGGAAGAGGAGAAGACAGAAGGAGGATGAATGTGAAACTTATGTCGAGTTGGGGGCGACGCGTCATTTTGGCGCCACTTTGTTTTATTTATGAATGCGAGTCGAGACATTTGTGTAGTTTGTGGAGCAGTCAATGGGTCACCGACTCAGAGGACGGAGAAAGAGGAGAAAGTGGAGTAGAGGGAGGAAAAAACTGTCGCTGGTCAGGATTGAAGAAGGGGAAAATGTGGAAATTCCATCTAACAGGAACAGTTTTTATTATTATTGTTTGCTCAACTGATTTGGATGCTACTTTTATGGCCATTCTCATTCCCATTTTCACTCCCATTTCCATCTTTATTCTTTGTCCTTTGCCACATCGTCGTCGCCTTTTATTTGATATTCCACATTGAGCTGAATTTGGGTCAACCACAACGCATATCCTTTGGTTACTGGCGTCGCTTCTGTTGTTTTTCAACCAATATACCCTATAACAACATTTAAAGTCTATGCGAACTCGGTCAGTTTTGAATCGATTCTGCTGAAATTTGGCACAGAGTGAGTCATTTAATAGAATATTCGAATTTTATACTCACCAGCAGAAAATGTAGAGGGAAAACTGTTGTACAAGAATTGTTACTTTTAAAAATGTCTCGATAAAATAATATTGAAAATGGAATACTTGGTACACAGTGATTTTTAAGAAAACACTCTCGAAAATTATGCTACTCAAGAGGGAAACATGGATAAGAAACTTATAAAGATTGCTCTGTACGAAATTCTTATACTTATACACATTTTTCTGTATGCGATTCTTAAACAACTATAATAACTTTCAAATTCTATGCGAACTCGGTCAGTTTTGAATCGATTCGGTTGAAATTGTTGACTCACTCTGTATGTCATTTGATAGAATATTCGATAAATATATCCATTATCGAAGATATTTAAGGAAAAACGGATTGCAAAAGAATCTTAACTTGAAAAATTTTCTCGAAAAAAATAAGAAATAAATATGAATATCGTCAATCTTGTTAAGACTTGAAACTCACTGAGCTCTAAAATAAAATTTTTGGATATTATGGATGCTTTTATTTTTTTTTTTAAGATTCTTCTTCCATGTGACCTACCCTGTTGGTTTTTCTCAAATTTAAAACTTGATTTTTTTTTTTTTTTTTTTATTATTATTTATAAGAATATTTAACAAGTTTTACTTAAATAATAAAAAGTGACAATTTTTTTTTTATTTTTAAGTTGTCTCTAAGCGAGCTCTCATTAAACTATTTGTATTCATATTCAAGTGTTCCTTTTAAGAATTATATATTTAACAATAACTACATTTGTGAGTATTCTTAGACTTAGGTAGGATGCGATGAAAAAGAGATTAAAAACATCGCTTCAATAATTATAAACTAAAAGAAAAAGACTTATAAACTAAAGAAAATGTAGAAACAGAGAGAAAATGGGTTGGATCAGCTTGTAATCCACCAGCAAATTTTTTTAACAGAGTTAAATTTTTCTTTATCTTTGTAAGACATAGACATATCGAATCTTTTGTTCTGGCTAGTGAGTATTTTAAAACTTGATTAAGTTGCCCCAAGAGTAACAGTAAGCCAAAAAAAAAAAAAAAAAAATTTATTTTATTGTTTCAAATGTATGTATGTATAAAAAAACATTTAAGCAACGAAAATTATAAACATTTCTTTTAAGCTCTTGTTTCATTACTTTATCCAATGAGTTTTGAGCCTTTAAAAATTTAAAGAAGTGTACGGAAAACATTTCAGTAATATCGGAAAATTCTGTCTTGGGGCAAAAGTAAGACGGACAATGCTGTTTGTTTTTCCACTATAATATCTGTTAGTATATCGCATCGTCGTCATATCGAAGACAACTTTTATCTCTTTTATATTTTGCTTCTTTATTCACGGAAATTGAATTGTTTTTCACAATTTTGCATTGCGTGGTGCGGGCGGACAATGAAATTGTCAGCGTCGTCGACTTTCTTGTAAACAACTTTTGCCAAGAGGAGCTGCAAAAGGGATGTGGAGGGATGATGAGGGGAGTGGGGAGTGGGAAGCGGGTTAGGTGACATAGATTTGTTGTACGACTCGTCGGCTGTTGACAAACTTGATGAAGTATTAATAGCACAACGCACAGCAGCGAAACTTTTCCTAGAACTTACTTTCAGTCATCTCGCAATCAGTTTTATTATATCGCTGTATTTGTATCTGAATTACTACTGGTATCTGAATCTGAATCTGTATCTGTATCTGTATCTGTATCTGTATCTGTATCTGTATCTGTATCTGTATCTGTATCTGTATCTGTATCTGTATCTGTATCTGTATCTGTATCTGTATCTGTATCTGTATCTGTATCTGTAGCTGTATCTGTATCTGTATCTGTATCTCTATCTGTATCTGTATCTGTATCTGTATCTGTATCTGTATCTGTATCTGTATCTGTATCTGTATCTGTATCTGTATCTGTATCTGTATCTGTATCTGTATCTGTATCTGTAGCATTTTATCATACCTGTATCTGTATCTGTATCTGTATCTGTATCTGTATCTGTATCTGTATCTGTATCTGTATCTGTATCTGTATCTGTATCTGTATCTGTATCTGTATCTGTATCTGTATCTGTATCTGTATCTGTATCTGTATCTGTATCTGTATCTGTATCTGTATCTGTATTCAGATGCAAAAGAGACAACAAAATGGAAAAAAGAGAAATACATAATAATTTATATTCTCTTTTAAAATGCATATTTGCAAATTAAATTAATACATTTTAGCTGCCTTTAAGTTGTACTGATGCAACAGCTTTTCATAACATAAACGCTTTAGATTTTTTTGGCCGTATCATCATGACGGCTACTTTAAGAGAGTTCGTGCTACTTCGAAAACCAGACCAAATGACGCCCATTGCCATAGAGTTGTCATTATACGTTCCCGTCAATTTGCTGCAAGCATTCAAGTTTATAAACACAGACTTAAATATCAATTAACATTTTATCATACCTATCAAAAATAGCATGGTACCACCAACCGCCAGTATATTCTACGGCGCAGCTTCCGTCCTTAATATCATTATCGCGATCCAATGTGGAAAACTTCATGCCATGATGAATTCTGAGCGAATCACCAGCAGTTCCACTGGCTTTTCCCAGTTTGTGTAATACATATTGTTCTTCCTCGTCCCCGATGGCAAATGTCTCGTAATTCTCAAACGCTTCAATTCCATCGTCATCCACAAGAATTACAAGTAATTCATGATTCCTCTCAGCAGTCAGTGCGTGTATTTTGTCCAGGCCCAAGAAGAACTCTCCCTCCAAATCTCCGAATCCCTTTTTGTACGCATTCCAGGTCCGTTGAAAGTTCACGCTTCCATCCATCCTCCTCAGGATGATTGTCCATCCTCCTCCCCGAGTCTCCGCATCGCAGGCAACTGTAAAAGGTTGACTACTGAAGTTGGGAATGACAATGTCGTGGATTCCTGTAGATTCGGCCTCGTTGCAGTTTCGTAAGGGAGGTGGAATTGCCTCAGCGAGAAGAGTGAAGCAACTTATTATAAAGACTGTGCAAATTATTTTCAACAGCATATTGAACTGATCTCTTCTGAATGTCGGAGCAGACTAAGTTCATGGAAGAGTTGACTTGTATTTATAGTTGGCGATTAAGAAAATCGCAGGCCCTATAGAAAAATATACACGAGGTGGTGAAATATATTTACACAACGAACTATAAACAAAAGAGTGTTTATGCTAATGCTTATTCAATACATTCAAAATCTACCACTAAACGCTTTTTTATTTTATCTCTAAAAGAATTTAACCAAAATATACATTAATGTTAACATTGAAAGCTCTTTAATAAAATCTTAAAATTATGTTGAATCGTCTGAGAATTCCAAGAATTCAAGAATAAACAAGAATAATATTTAAATGTGTAGTCTTATTCTATTTTCGCCCCCCTGTTTAACATTATGCTTGAATAACTTTCGAGTTTTCTATCCGATTCTAAGAAAACTTGAGAAGCAGATTCGCGTCTAATTATTTATAATACTAGACAAAACTCATGACTTTAACTTTCAAACTGCTCTGGAAATTCGTCTCTTATGTTTTTTAAAAAAACTTGATGATGACAATGGCATCCAATATTCAATACACTAGATAAGCCATTAGAAAAAGAAGTTAAGAACACAAAACCAGGATACTTGTTATTATAAAATAATATAATAATAATTAGTAAAAATGTATTTTCGAAATTAAGACTCTGGAATTTAGTTAAATTGATTCTTAGTAAAATATATTTCAATTCGGTTTAATTTCTATTTCCTGTCTCTTGGTTAAGTTTCTCACATGCTCTAAAAATGAAAGCAGAAATTTTCAAAATAAATTTTCGAATATTATTCGTGATTATCGTGCATTAAATGTTCCCATCTCTAGCTAGAAACCTGTGCACTAAGTAATCCCATCAATAAAGTGCCATCAAATGGAGAGAAACCCAAAAGGAGTCTCTAGAGACTTGTTGCCAATTTGCAGCAGAGCTCAACAAGTTGAGTATCTCTGTCTCTATCTCTGTAACACACTCTCTGTCTCTTTCTCTCTGTCTCTCTGTGTGCTTGTCCTTTACAGTGTCTCCAATGTATCCTGTCAGCCACTTTTCAATGTGGCGGCATTTCAAAACTCGACTGGACTGTAAAAAGTTCTGGGCACAAGTTTGTCCCTCAATTCAATAAACGACGTCACACGTGAATCGCATCGCAATGCGGCAAGAGTGAGTGTCGAGTATTGAGTGTGTGAGTGCTTTGAGTTTTTTTGTATGTGAGCGCCATCAACACAAATGCGACCACATTAAGGTGGTAACCCTAATCAGCTGCTCAATAATGCAACTACATATTTTTCCCTTTCCTTTTCCTTCCCTCTCCCTTCTTCTCCCACTGACCCCTCTCATAAATACTAGAAGAAGTTGGCAGCCCACAGTGTGACATTGGGAATAAAGTACTCGTTTTAAAGTAGCATTTGAGTTTCAGATTAAAGTGTACATTGAAAAACAGGAAAATTAAATAACTTTAAAGTTTAAACCTAAAAATTCAGACTAAACTAATTTTGC
>JBAMBK010002325.1:0-67500 GCA_037043435.1 Drosophila suboccidentalis
CTTATCCTTTGATGTAAATCGGTAGAATAGAGCCTGTCAAAATATGCAAGAATATATTCAACTTTATAGTGATATTCGTTAAAACGTCCAGCTCTTTATCCTTGCCAAATTTGAAAGGAAATTCCCTGCCCTATTTTCTAAGAATCCGTAATTCTCTTGAAAATCTGTACTATAATTTCTTATTGTCCTAGTGTTGTAAAATTTAAAAAAATAGAAATGTCCTTTTAGAAGACAAATTAAACTATTTTGTATAAAGAATTTGACAAATAATACAAAAGTCCTATGAAGGATACTGTTGAAACTAATTAAAATCGCGACAGCTCGTCCATGACCAAGATATACATATGTACATACGTAATTTATGCTGCTTCTTATTACGTTGCCCAAAAAAAACAAAAGATGTCAGACATACTGTAGATCTGTTTTCAAAGTCGTTTCTATTTAAATAATCAACTTTTTAACGAAGTTATAGTTATATAACTTGTTTTAACAATTTTATACAATTTACTCATATTGATTTATCCACTGCAAAAAGGATGAAATTCGGGTAAAAACAGTGGGTGTATTAATCGGAACATGCAGAATCCATTACAAACGATACGAGACCTATTAGTCGATATTTAAGGATTAGTATGAGAATTGCATAGGCATCAAATCTAGGCCAGGCCCAGGGTATATTACTGTCGAGTGCACTCGACTGACCCGCTTGTGACCTTTTATTTTCAATACTAATTAATATAAATCTGATCTGAACATCATGTTTTAAAGATAATCTTTAAATCTGGAAAAAAAAAAAACCAAAAGATATCAATCACATTGTTGATTTGTCTGCAAAGTCATATTTATTTATATATTAAACTTTTTAGCGTAGTTATAGTTATATAACTCGTTTTAACAATTTTATACAATTTACTCATATTGATTTATCCACTGCAAAAAGGATGAAACTCGGGTAAAAACAGTGGGTGTATTAATCGGACATGCAGAATCCATTACAAACGATGCGATTCCTATTACGGTGCTGCTACCATCATCATTCTTTATGGCCAATGGGCCACCAGAGTCCCCACTGCATGGACTACTTGTGCTGGACTTTGAACAAATCCACGATGATGAAAATGCCAAATGTGGGTAATAATATTTCACAATGGGTTTACACTCATCAGCTGGTAGAACGGCTACATTAGTATACAAAAGATGATCTGAGGGAAAGCCACCTGTTTAGAAATATGAATAATTAGTTTTACACTTTCATTGAATATTACTGGGATATACCTTCAGTGTCTCCCCAACCAGAAACAATGGCATTTTCATTATCATAACTTTTGTTTGGAGCTGGCAACTTTGCAGGTTGAATATACGCATTGAATTCCAAATCGACTGGCAATTTCATCAGGGCTATATCGTTCTGTGATGGCTTTAAACTATACCCTGGATGCACCAGAATATTCTTTGAGGTTACTACCATTTGTTGTCGACCCGTCTCTTGATTATTGGCTTTATTCAAGGCTCCCAAGTAAATATTGTATTCCTTACTTAATGGGTACAATGGATTGTTATATAATTATTTTTATATTAAATAATGACTTGACTTACATTTTACTCTTTATACAATGGGCTGCTGTAAGGATACTTCTTTTGGAAATTATTACGCCACCGCAACTTGACATACGTATTCCATCAAATCCATATTCATATCCCTCAACATATACTTGATATGGAAATTGCTTGGCAACTGCAGGGGATCCATTGACAATGCGTTGCTGAATCGGGGATATTGCTTCGATATAGTACTTTTGGTAAAATACAAAAGCCAGAAAGATCAGCTGCCACTTAAATTGAGCCATGTTCAGCTTCAAACTTGAAGAAGTACTGACAATCGAAAGAAACTTCCGAGCTTTTATAGTACGCGATAAATGAGAATTTCTTTTTAGGATTTATGTTTCCGATAAGGATGATGGACAGCTCAACACTTAATTTATTGACGCTTAATTAGTTGCCTTGGATTAGGTAAATTGAATTTGCAGCCAATACTTTGTTGCAATCTTCAAATTACTTTAGGTCACGTAAAAAGCCTTACAAGACAAAGAAAGTCCAACAACTTTTCTATTCATTTCTATTATATATGTATGTAGCTGCCACAAAAACGATAGGTCAATAATTATAAATTAGTATGAGAATTGCATTGGCATCAAACCTTCGGCGTGCCGAGGCCTAGGCCTAGGGTATATTACTGTCGAGTGCACTCGACTGTTCCGCTGGTTTGAGCTGAAATCGTTCTTTTTAAATAAAACAATTTCCTTCTTTTTCGGGATTCAGAATGTAAATAGCAATATATTTTGTTTTTTAATCATATTTTCAACTAAAACAAAAATGTACAAAAATTAAATTAATTAATGCTAGATAACAGCATTGGCCGTTGCTGAATTGTTTAAATCTAAAATACAAAAATTGCTAAATCTTAAATGCTTGGAAAATTGTGTATATCGTAGTGTGTGTGTGTGTGTTTGCAGTGTTATTTATATTGAGTTAATGCTGTAGTACAGTATGTAAATGATATGATGTTTTGCTACTTGAAGTTTATAGAGATAGAGCTGATAGCTGTTCCTATTTTTGTTAATTATCGGGTGTATTACATACGACGAGTATAGTAAGTATATTGTATATATATTGTATATATGTATTTGTTCATGCAGTTTAATAAATAATTCTGTGTGTTGTTGTTTTAAAATCGTTGTAAATATTTCATTGCTGTGAGCATAAATTCATTTGCTGTAAATACGTGTTTATGTTTGTGTGCCATTATATGATTTTTGGGTACGTTTGTTGGGCTGGTTTTTCGTTTTCGAAATCATTTAAAGATCAGAGATCGCAAATATCTGTTAACACATATCTTAAGAATTTATTTAAATTTAGGGACCATTACGATTATAATTTTTAAAATAATAAATTAAATAAAAGTTATTTGTTGATTTTTATCAAAAAAAAATTAAAGAAAGAAAACTCTTATTTTCGATCTAAATAAAAGAAATTATCAAATAATAATTAAATTTCAATTTTCATTTAAAAATTATAATTTAACCCTTATTTTAAATTTTTAATTTAGCAATTGAAAATAAAAGGTTTTTTTTTCAATTTTTATTATAAAAATGTATTTGCATTCAATTGTTATGTTTCAACTTTGATAATAAAAATTGAAAAACAATTTTTATTTTCAATTGCTAAAAATTAAAAAATTATATATATTTTTAATTTTTATAATACAAGTTGCAAAATAACTTTTGTTCTATAATTTTTCATTAAAAATTGAAAATATATATAACTTATTTGCGGCCCCTGTTTAAATTTAAACGATTCATAAAGTCAGGCTCAATATTTGCGATCTCTTTTATAGACTTGAATTTAATTTTCTTTCATTTCTATCTGTTAATTTTGACAATAATTTTTATCATGTTTTTTTTATACATTTTTGGAAAATGTTAAAGTACATAAGAACATAAGAATATAGCATATTTAGGCTAAATATCACCCACGATTAAATCGCTGTTTAACACTATGTAAAAACTAGATTTTATAATACATGTTGTATGTAAAAAATCTGTTCGCTTTATATTACAATTCAGACATATTGATGTGTGTATAAACCAAAAGACACAAATCGAGACTATGCTAACTCTAAGCTAGCATTATTATAAATATATATATATATATGTATATTATTTATAAATCTAATTGTATATATAGATATTCTAAATACTAAATATATATATGTATACGCTTAGATTCTGTTTTTAACGTATTATATTATAACATTTTAAGCTCGATTTTCTGTCGTTTGTTTTTGTTTTTTTTTTTACTTTTTTAAAGTAAATTATATATTTTTTAAGACTTGTATAAATTACAACTTAAATCAGCTGAATTCAATGCTTAAACATAATCTGAGGGCACTGTGCTGGTGCTCGTCTCATTGATGGCCGCCAGACGTGGCATGCGTCGTTGCGTCATCGCCGCCGCTGCTGCTGCTGCTGCCGCTGCCTCGCCCGGCGACAGTCCCACGTTGGTTGTTGCCACGCCCCCGCCTCCAACATTATTACCACCACCGCCAACGCCCCCGCCATGATGCTCCCAATTGGGCAGCGGCTGGGACATGACATTGAGGCCAACTATCTCGTAGGCGCCCTGGTTGCTGCCGCTGGCGCCGCCTGGCATCGCCGTCACGGACAGGTCCGAGTAGTAGGCGCTGCTCGGCGCCGACGAAACGACCATGGAAATGTCCTGCTCGTGCGCTTGGAAATTGTATTTCTGCAAAGAGGGAGAAATATCAAATTAACAATTTGCTTTGTTAGTAAAAGTATTTATTAGTTAATATATTAATTTATAGTTGTTATATTTTAATTTATTTATTTATTTGATTTATTTTTTATTAGTTTATTTATTATTTGTATTATTTTATTTTATTTACTTTTTTTAAAATTTATTTTAATTATTTTTTATATTTCATTTATTTATATATTTAATATATTTTGTATATTTTATTAATTTTTTTTTATTTTATTTATTTATTTTATTCATTTTATTTATTTTGCTTATTTTTTTTAATTTTTTATTTTTTTTATTTTTTTTTTATATTTATTTTATGTATTTTATTTATATTACAATATTTATTTTATTTATTTTCCTTATTTTTATTATTATATTTATTTTATTTGTTAAATTTATTTTAATTATATAATTTATGTTAATTATTTTAGTTATTTTTATTTTAATTATTTTAATTATTTCAATTATTTCAATTATTTTAATTATTTTAATTATTTTAATTATTTTAATTATTTTAGTTATTTCAATTATTTTAATTATTTTATTTATTTTAATTATTTTATTTTATTTTATTTACCTTATTTTTTGAAGAAGCAAACAATGATGCCTCATATTAAATTACGAATACAATAAATAGCAGAAAAATTTGAACTAGAAAAAGAATTTAAAAACAAAAAATCTAAATTTTTAATTTCTATTACTCTTTCTCTTTAGCAAGGAGACTTTTAAAAAAATTGAAAACAATGTCATATTTAATTTCATATTGCTATAAATTTTATAGTTTTTTTTTTATTTTTAAATTTAAATCAAAGCATAAAATTTTAAAAGAAATGATTTTATATTGTATATTTAATTTAAATCTAATTTCTTTTTTAAATTGATCTTCAAAAGTTGTTTAGGTATTTTTAAATTTATTTTCAACAGATTCCAATTGCATTATAATTAATTTCTGTAGTCTTCTGTCTTGAGTTTAGGTTAAATAAATAAATAAATATAAATTTATCATTTGCTCACCTCGCCACACTGACTGTACGCCGTATTCTGGTACGACGGATTGGCGGAGCGCACAGATTCGCGATCGAGTTCCGCGTAGAGGGCTTCGCTGACTCCGACCGGACTGTAGGCATCGTCCATGTGCGTGTAATGATTCTCAGCTGGCGATGTCGAGGGCGGGCCAATCTGGTCGGGACCCGCCGACGAGCGTCGACTGCCGCCCAGCCAGGTCCAGACACCGGAGTTGCTTGTGGGTCGCCGTATGCTGTCCGCCGAGTGCTTGATGGAGATGGGCGAGCGATTCTGGCCGTTGGCATTGCGATTATTGCGACACCACCACGGCTGCGGGCGACCACCTGTAAGATAAGGAAACATATATAAATGGTAAAGTATAGGATATAAAATGGGAAACTTTAAATATGATAGGAAAATATGAAATATAAACTATATAATGTAAAATATAAAATATAGTACAAAATTAAATATGAAATAAAAAATGTTTGATATACATATAAAATGAAATGCAAAATATAAAAATTAAAAATTGGGTGTAAAATTTATTTTATATTTTTTAAATAAGATAAAACATGTCAAATATATAATATAAAATATAAAAAATATAATAAAATTAAATGTTAATATAATATTAAATATTTAATATAACAATAAAAAAAAGAATAAAAGATTAATAAATATAAAAATAAAATATAATTATATTTAGTTAAATATAATAAAAAAAATTAAATATAAAATGACAAATATAAGATATAAAGTATGAAATGTTAAATATAATAATTAAAAGTGAAGTCTTAAATTAATTTTTTATTTTTTTATAAGATAAAAAATGTGAAGTATAAAATATAAAAAAAGTAATAAAATTAAATGTTTTTTAATAAAATAATACAAAATTAAATGTAAAATATAAAGATAAAATTAAATGTAATTAAATATAATAATAAAAAATTAAAAGTTAAATATAAAAAAAAAGACATAAAATGTGAAGTACATATATCAAGTATATACAATTTAAAAGAGAAGCAGCACATGTGAGTAAGCTGCATTGGTATGTGGCATTGTGACCAAATCCGAATCCGAATACGAATCCGAATCCCAATCAGAATTTTAATCTGAAACTGCGAATTGCAATCGAATGTTGCAGAGACAAACGCAGAAATCTATGACATTTGGGGTTATAATCGGGCGATAAATCAAACATTCACCTCATTGGGAGCGCGACAGAGAAACAAACAGACAAACAAAACAAACAAAGCGTAAATTAAACGGCTGTCAACTGCCAACAACAACAACAACAACGAGGTGACAACAACAAACAACAAAACACCAACAACACCACCAAGTGGTTGCAGTCAAGCCAAAATGCCAAATATTGTACTTTATTTTCATTTATATACCCTTAAAAAGGGTATTTAAATTTGGTCGCAAAATATGCAGCACATTAAAGCAGGCGTGGCGAAAAATTTGTATTTGAATTTTTAAAATTAAGTAAATTATAAAATTTATAATTATAGCGAATATAAAACGAATTTTTAAAGAATAGTTAAACTCAATGAATATCATTCTATTTATTTTTGTAAATTTATTTTTAAATAAAAAATAATAAAAAAGTTATAAAATGAATTTATTTTTTCAATTAAATTATTAAACATATTACAATAAATTCTTTTCAAGTTGGTCGAAAATCTAAAAAATACAACAAACTTTTCTAATTTTTGACATATCTCAATTGATTCCATAGATTGTGTATATGATTTTATAAATATTATAAAATATTAACATATTTTTTTGTCAAAATCCGAGTTAATGTAAGACACGCCTCTGATAGGGTATTTAATCTTCGGCGTTTCTTACTTGTTTTATTTTATACTACATTATTTTTCAGAGACCTAAGAAAATGTTGTTTCTGAGATCCTTTGCAATCAGACGGTGTGATCTCATTGTGCAAGTACAACGATGACTAATCCTGAACTTCAGAATATCATGTCATAAAAGGTAGAAAAGAAATCATTAAAGCTAGTCATATAGGAAGTCAATAAAAAATATGTGTGTTGTGCTATTCATTAGACGCGGCAGTTTATAGACTGCTTATCCGCTAACAGAATCTTTATAGATTCCTTTTCGGACCAAAGACCAGTTCTGAACATCCGCCAGCTCATCCACTTGGCGCTCTAATGAGTGTCTCAATCTCAATCTCAGTCGCAGTCGCAGTATTATTCTCAGTCTCAGTCTTTGGTCAGTAATTTTTTTAACGCCGCCTTTCACTCTCATTACCCGAGGCAATTCAACTAATTAGCTGTGTGTGCATACGCAACTTTTGAAACCTCTTTTTCCTCTTTTTGCTGGCCATTTTCCAAGTTATGCACATGCATAATGCAGTCACTTTTCACAGCCACTTACACAGGGGGAAATATCATGTTTGTGGTACATAAAATGCCACATTTCAAACTTAGTTTCTCACTAAGATTGAAATTACTAAAGTCAAGTATTGCGAGATTATTTCAAGTACGTTATTTTAAGTACGAAATTTAAGTATTTTAGTATTTTCAAATTTAAAATTTTTGAAAACGTAATTAATTTAAGTACTATTCATATTTGATTCAAGTGCTTTTAACTCTGGGTGAAAATGGTACCTGACTTAAGCATACTGCAGACTTAAAAAAAATGGTGTAATCATGATTTATGTATGAACTTTTTTATTAAAATTAGTACAATATTATGTTCCTTGCGCTACCTAAAAAAATTATAAAAATCATAAGCATAAGGTGTTGAAAAGGTTTCAGCTAGTATAAAGCTAAGTGAGACTGTCTACAGAAATTATTATGATCCCATAGCAGACAAGCTAGAACTGTTTGGGAATTCTAAGCCAGCAAACGTAAAAACATATAAGAACAAAAGAACTTTATTTAAATTCTTACCAACTTGATTTGTGAGTCGAATTTATATTAAGAATTTTGAGACTCATTTAAGTTTTACTTGATTCAAGATTCATTATTCTTGTATCAATATTGTTAGAACATAGTTAAAGCATATTATGCTCGTTTTCAGTAATTCGCACTTAAATCAAGTATAAATTTTAAGTATCGAAAATGCTTAATTCGAATTTATTTATATTACGACTCATTTTTCTCTGTGTACTTGCTGGCTTTTAATGCTTATGATTTACGTACTGAGAATGTCCAGCTGTTGGCCCCCTTTGCCAATCTGACTCCAACTCGGACTCCAACTTGGACTCTGGTGATTATTAACCCAATGCCTTATCGTTTGTAGGTGCTCATATATAAATACATGCATTTTGTGCATGTCACAACTCGAAAATCCTATTGCTAGTCGGAATCTGACTCCGACTCTGTCTCCAACTCCAACTCTAACTCCAAGTCCAACTCTAGCTCCAACTCTCGTCTCAGACTCGGACTGGCTTGATAATAGTTGGCTTTAATGGCTGTTTTTCTGCTGTGTTAACGATGTTGCTGCTGCTACCGCAGCAATTGCATTGAACTTACGCTGCACAGTGGTGCAAAAACTGGTGCACTCTGTCTAAATTTTGAACAAACATTTAATTAAAGTTTTCAGCTGCTTATTTTCTATTTTCAAATTCAACATATATATTAAAAAAGTAAATAAAATCAATGTATAAAAAACGTCTTTGTTTTAAATTATAGCTCAATCGGGCTTAGAAAATCTTAGCTTAAGTAAGTTATGTGCCCTTACAAATTTTTTTACCAATCGAAAGTCTGTGATATAAATCTACTATAGGATTGAAGGTTCGGTAAATGTGTTTTCATATACAAATTTTTTTTGTATAGATATTTATAGACATTTTAATACATTTTTATCAATATAATTAAGATGTATTAAGGCGTATGAGAATTGCACTGTATAAATTAATTTATGTTTTTGAAAATATTAAAATGAATTTCAAAAAAATTTTGTTGTAAAAAATCTTTCATATTCTGCACAACTTTTGATTAAGATTGGACATTTATAACATATAGCTGCGTTTGAAATGATTAAAAGAAAATTAACTATACCCATAAAAAAATAATTTTGTTTTGCAGATAGTTTAATCTGATTAAAAAATTCCTAATTATAGAAATATTTCCATAAGTTTGTAAAATGTCATTAAGTTTTGGCAAAGTTCTTATGCTACCTTCTATAAATTTCACATTCACAAGACTCTATTAAAATTTTCATTACAACACTTCACAAATTTCAATTCTTGTACCACTGTGCAGTGGTAGCCGCTTCCAGTTGCCGTTGCTGCTGTTGCTGCTACCGCTTGTGGCCTTATCTCTTGCTGCTTATCTGCGTGCAACGCCAGCGGCAACAACGGCGAATTTTGTTAACAAAATATTTCGCAGCCGATTTGCAGCTTTTTGGCCAAAAGCAACAGCAACAACAAATGTATTAACGAGCGTTTTTATTTTTGTTTGCTGCATGTTTTTTTGGGGCATTTAATGTTTTAATGTGTGTTTTGCATTCGCATTCGCATTCGGTTTTTGGTGGCAGGCAACAGGCAACAAATGGCAAATATGACATGTGTAATGAAGTCTTAATAGTCGACCAGATAATGCCCATTGCCTGTCAGCGAGTACAGTGAGTACGAGTATCTTGAATGCATTTACCGACTGTGCCTATTACCAAAATGTCACATTCTCGCAATTTTATCGTTTTCTCGCTTTTTTGCATAATTAAAATAATGTTTTTGTTACTCATACGACACGTTGGCAATTTTCAATTGCCGGCAGCTGCCGTTCAAGATAATTGCACAGAATGCAATTCAATGCAATTGACACCAACAACAACAACAACTGCAACACGATGTTGCAACATGCTATGCGAATTGCATTGCCAATTAACTTAGAAGATGTTGCAATTCGCTCGTTCATTTGGCTTATGAAATCTTTAAAAATATATTCAATTAGTTTGATTTAGTGACAAAATATTGGGTGAAAAATAATATTATAAATAATATAATAATATAAATAATATTTATTTATTTATTTATTGATTTATTTATATGTATTTTATATTATTAAATGGCAAAGTTATAAAAGTTGAAAATTGTTCAGTGAATGAATTTATTAGTTTACTGTATACGTATAGAAGTTGGATTTTCTTTGTCTCGTAACACAAAAAGTGGTTTTAAATAATTTTTTACAATCGCGCTGTTACCCAAAGTAATTTGAAGATTGCAACAAAGTATTGGTTGCAAATTCAATTTACCTAATCCAAGGCAACTAATTAAGCGTCAATAAATTAAGTGTCGAGCTGTCCATCATCCTTATCGGAAACATAAATCCTAAAAACAAATTCTCATATATCGAGTACTATAAAAGCACGGAAGTTTCATTCGATTGTCAGTACTTCTTCACGTTTGAAGCTGAACATGGCTCAATTTAAGTGGCAGCTGATCTTTCTGGCTTTTGTATTAGGCCAAATATACTATATCGAAGCAAAATCCACAATTAAGCAACGCATTATCAATGGATCCCCTGCAGTTGCCAAGCAATTTCCATATCAAGTGTTTATTGAAGGACTTATATATGGATCTGATGGAATACTTGCTACAGGTTGTGGTGGCGTAATAATTTCCAAAAAAAGGATCCTTACAGCAGCTCATTGTATAAATAGTACTGTGTAAGTCAATATTGATATTTAATATAAAAATAATTAGATAACAATCCATTGTACCCATTTAGTACGTACTACAATATTTACTTTGGAGCCTTGAATAAAGCCAATAATCAAGAGACGGGTCGACAAGAAATGGTAGTAAGTCCATCGGATGTTGTGGTGCATCCAGAGTGGGATGATGAGAAATATCTCAATGATATAGCCCTGATTAAATTGCCAGTCGATTTGAAATTCAATGCGTATATTCAACCTGCAAAGTTGCCAGATCCACGCCAAAGTTATGATAATGAAAATGCCATTGCTTCTGGTTGGGAAAAACATTTTTTGGTATGTCCCAGTAAAATATTAAATTAAATTATTAAATTTATTATTTATATTTCTAAATAGCCAACAACGTTGGGTCGGATCATCTTTTGTATGCTAATGTAGCCGTTCTACCAGCTGATGAGTGTAAACATTATTATAAGTTATTACCATTATCGTGGATTTGTTCAAGGCCCAGTAAAAGTAGTATATGCAGTGGGGACTCTGGTGGCCCATTGGCCATAAAGAATGATGATGGAAGCAGCACCGTAATAGGTATTGCATCGCTTGTAAAGGATCCTTCATGTCCGATTAATAAACCCAGTGTTTTTACCCGAGTTTCATCCTTTTTGCAGTGGATCAATAAATATGAGTAAATTGTATAAAATTGTGAAAACAAGTTATATAACTATAGCTTCGCTAAAAAGTTGAATATATTAATAAATATGACTTTATGTTTGATATCTTTTGGGTTTTTTTTTCAGATTTAAAGATTATCTTAAAACATGGTGTTCAGATTAGATTTATATTAATTAGTATTGAAAATAAAAGGTCACAAGCGGGTTAGTCGAGAGCATTTGACAGTAATATACCCTGGGCCTGGCCTAGATTTGATGCCCATGCAATTCTCATACTAATCCTTAAATATCGACCCATCGTTTTTGTGGCAGCTACAAACATATATATAGTAATATAAATAAGCGATTTTAGCCAATTTGCACGGTTTACTCAAATTTTAAAAATTCATTAAAAGTAAAAATATAATAATAATAACAAATAAAATTGGTTTATCAAAGCAGGATTTGAACCCACGACACCTCGCACACGGGCGCGTATCTCTAGCATTAGACTGACAATTCCAATAAACGGAAATATTAAATACATTAGAGCTTCCATAACTCGAAGTTCTGTAACTCGAACTAGATGTTTCCTACAGTCTGTTACATACTTTTTAACAAACTTTATGTACAAATAATAAGCTGGACTTAATAACAAATTATTTGAGTGCATTACTTTAAATAACTATTTATTTTATTATTACAAAAAAAAACTGTTTTGTTAACTGACAGCTTAAAGCTGAAATGCAGTTTTTATCTGGCCAACACTTTTAATGCACTTTGGATTTTTTTCAGTTTTTTTTGGGCAATTGAATAATTTTCTCTCTTTGGCATTTTAAAAACCGTTTTCGGGGCAAATGACAAAAGTGGCGCCTGTCGCGATAAAAGACGACGACAGCGACGTTGACGGCGACGTCGACGCTGACGTGGACGCTGATGTTGATGTTGATGTTGCTGACGTTGACGTTAACGTTGACTGCGACTTCGAAGTCGAAGTCGAATTCGACATCGACTGCAACTTCGACATAATCACGCGCTTTAAAGGCTGCTGACAGTTTAACGATTTGTGTTGATTGTTTGTTTTCTGTTAATGTTGTTGTTGTTGTTTGTTTGTGTTTGTTTGTTTTTGTTTTGCTGGTGTTGCCGCCAACTGTTGCTGTTGTTGGCTGTTTGTTGTTTTCGCAACATGCAACCGTGCGTAGCAGCAACGAAATGTCGACAAAAAAACAACAAACACACACAAAAACTTTAGCCAAAAAAAATGTTATAGCCAAAAAAAATAAAAGAGACAACAACAGCAAGTGGAGATTTTTCATGGGACAGCTAATTGGCTGCTGTGACATTAAATGCCGTCAACAATTTGTCCTGCATGTCGATGTCAGTTCGAGGCAGACAGAACGACAGAAAGAGAAAGAGAGAGAGTGAGAGAGAGAGAAAGAGAAAGAAATTGGCGCCATATAAAAAAGAGAGAGTTTCGACAGCGACAAAAAAATGATAATGCAGATACTTTTGGGAGCCAGTGTTAGCGTTTAGAAGAGACTTTTGGGAGGAGGTGTAATGGCACGGAAGATACTTTTGGGAGTAGTGTTTGCGTATAGAAAATACTTTTGGGAGGCAGTGTTAGCATATAGAAAATACTTTTGGGAGGAAGTGTAATGGCACGGAAGATACTTTTGGGAGTAGTGTTTGCGTATAGAAAATACTTTTGGGAGGCAGTGTTAGCATATAGAAAATACTTTTGGGAGGAAGTGTAATGGCACGGAAGATACTTTTGGGAGTAGTGTTTGCGTATAGAAAATACTTTTGGGAGGCAGTGTTAGCATATAGAAAATACTTTTGGGAGGAAGTGTAATGGCACGGAAGATACTTTTGGGAGTAGTGTTTGCGTATAGAAAATACTTTTGGAAGGCAGTGTTAGCGTATAGAAAATACTTTTGGGAGGAAGTGTAATGGCACGGAAGATACTTTTGGGAGTAGTGTTTGCGTATAGAAAATACTTTTGGGAGGCAGTGTTAGCATATAGAAAATACTTTTGGGAGGAAGTGTAATGGCACGGAAGATACTTTTGGGAGTAGTGTTTGCGTATAGAAAATTCTTTTGGGAGGCAGTGTAAGCGTATAACAAATACTTTTGGGAGGCAGTGTTAGCGTTTAGAAGAGACTTTTGGGAGGAAGTGTAATGGTACGAAAGAAGATTCTTTTGGAAGGCAGTATTAGCGCATAGAAAATAGTTTTGGGAGGCAGTGTTAGCGCACAGAAAATACTTTTGGGAGGAAGTGTAATGGTACGAAAGATAATTTTGGGAGGCAGTGTTAGCGTATAGAAAATTCTTTTGGGAGGCAGTGTAAGCGTATAACAAATACTTTTGGGAGGCAGTGTTAGCGTTTAGAAGAGACTTTTGGGAGGAAGTGTAATGGTACGAAAGATTCTTTTGGAAGGCAGTATTAGCGCATAGAAAATAGTTTTGGGAGGCAGTGTTAGCGTATAGAAAATACTTTTGGGAGGAAGTGTAATGGCACGGAAGATAGTTTTGGGAGGAGTGTTAGCGTATAGAAAATACTTTTGGAAGGCAGTGTTAGCGTATAGAAAATACTTTTGGGAGGAAGTGTAAATCGTAAGGAAGATTGGGAGGGAGTTTAATCAAATAGAAGATACTTTTGGGAGGCAGTGCAAGTCGTATGGAAGATACTTTTGAAAGGCAGTGCTAGCGTATAAAAAATATACTTTTGGGAGGCAGTGTAAGCGGATAGAAATTACTTTTGGGAGGCACTGTAATCGTATAGAAGATATTTTTGGGTGGCAGTGTAATCGTATAGAAGATACTGTTGGGAGGCAGTGTTAGCGTATACAAAATACTTCTGGGTGGCAGTGTTAGCGCATAAAAAATACTTTTGGGGAGGAAGTGATGGTACGGAAGATACTATTGGGAGGGAGTGTAATCGTATAGAAGATACTTTTTAGAGGAAGTTGAAATCGTATGGAAGATACTTTTGGAAGGAAGTGAAATCGTGTGGAAGAAGGAAGAATCATTTTGGGAGGCAGTGTAATTGCATTGTTTGTCAATAATTTCGCCCACTACTGTCCACAAATAAAAAGGAACCAAGCGTCAAGCAACTAAATCAAAAAAAAAGTTTTTTGCACGATTTGCGAACGTGTTTTTTTGTGTGTGGCGACAACGCGATGTCCAAAAGAAAAGGCCAATGTCAAAGACAGAGAAAGAGAGAGCGACAGAGAGAGAGAGACAAAGAGGCAGACAATTGTTAGCCGTTTGCCTTAATTTGTCTACAAATTTTCTTGAGCTTTTGAAAGGGGCACGTTCAGTTTCGGTTTCAGTTGTCAGGCAGCGGCAGCATCTTAGATTTGTGGCACGAACTTCATGAACTTCATGCATCATGTTGTCGTCAAACCGAACTGAAATTTGTTGTGTGCACAGAAGAAAACAAATTAAATTGTTTGCCACATTCAGTTGCATGCAACCGACAGAATTATGCAATTAAAAATGGAAATGCAAATGCAAAAAACAAGAACAATAAGTTGAGAAATCGAGAAGTAAAAGTAGAAGTTGAAATTGAAATAAAAGTAGATGCAGCAAATAAGTCGCAAACTCAACTTCACTTCACGCTGACTTTGCTTAATTAATCAAACGAGTGGCAAATGACTAATTGATGGAATGACCGAATGACGCCATGACGGAAATACTCGTTGAGCTTATGGGAAAAATGTCGCTAAGCAGCTGCCAAAGATCTTTCAACTTAACGTATCTTAAGCACTTGCCAGCCAAGTCCAGTCCAGTCAACTCTGTACAGTGAAAACTTATTAAAGCATTAAAACGTTTTTATAGCATTCGTAAAGATAAGTTGAGATGTGAACAAAAGTTTACTATAAAGTCTAGACTTTTCACGGATTATTTTAATAAAAGTTGCTTTCTTTATATTTCATTTGTATACAGTCGAACTTCCCTAACTCGAATCACCACTATCCAAAGAAATGGTTCAAGTTTAGGAAATTTTCGACTTATAGAGTTCTTTTTCTTAAGTTCATTAACTTTACTGCTACTCATTTAGCTCGAATTAGAGAGAAATTCGAGTTATGGAAGTTCAACTGTATATAAGTTTAGTAAATTTTCTATCGCTAGAATTGTAAATAGTGTTGTAAATCTGAACTGTAAATAGAGTTTAAAATCGAAATATAAAAATCGACACTCAAATAATCGGGTTGTCGATCAATAGACCAAATTATGCCGATATATCGAGTCTCGAAAATTTTTTGAACATTTGCATTTTATGCAGAAAAAAATTAAAGGTCAATCAATTAGCAAATTGACATTGCTCAAGAAAATCGGTTAAGTTTTGACAAAGCTATGAAAGTCTGAAGTTTTTTGAAAAAGTATCAATCGGTATATATGTAAAAAGTGATCAGTACTGGAAAAATAATTCAATTTTCCAAATAGATACAATTTGGATGCAGAGTCAAATCAGAGCTCAAACAATGATCAAATTGATATACCGCGAGGTAACCTGTTGTTTTGACTGAGTTTTGAAAATTTAAAGATTTTTTGAAATGTGTCAGTAGTGGAAAAAATTGAACAGTAGTGGAAAAAAGTGTATTTTTTAATTAAAAGGTATTTGGAAGCCAAATAAAATTTGTCACAAACAATGAATGAATTGATCTGCCTCAAGAAAATTGATCTAGTTCGAACAAAGTTATGACAGCTAAAATTTTGTAAATAAAGTTTCACGGCGTAACCTTTAAAGAATATTCACTATACTTTGGTATCAACAGTTTAAGTCCGACTCAAGTTCTTGGCCTCTTACACAGTGCATTAAGATATAAAACTAAAAGAAACTTACCATTGGCATTCGCTGATTTAATTCTGCAAAGATAAGAAGCGTGTGGAAAATGTTGCAATTAATAAACATAAATATACATATATAAAATATAAACACAACACAAATTAGCGTAAGAACATAAATCTAGGCACAAGAACAACAACAAACAGCAACAAATAAATATGGCAAATGTCAAACTGTTCAATGACATAAAACTGGGCGACAAATGGCAAATGGCAAAACGAAAGACTTAGGACACAAACTTGTCTACGCAAATAACGTTTTTGCGTGTGACACGCAGATAAACAACAACAAACAGCAAGTTACATATTTATATGTGTATGTAAATACAAAAACCAGATAAGCGTACAGCTAAGCAACAACAACAATGAAAACAACAACAACAACAACAACAACAACAACAGTGGAACGTTCACCATTTGTTGCAATTGAAATGTTTGTGATTAGATTAAGTAGAAAGAAAGAAGAGAAACCGGATTAGATTTCCACTTGCTGTTGGTACTGATTTACCCTGCTTTCAATTATACACTGAAAAAAATACGGGACTCGTGGATAAAATTAATCCAAAAATAAATATAAAATTTCCTAAATCAAGTACAAAATACTTGATTTAAAGTAAAATTTTTCTGCTTTCCCCTCCGCAAATATTTTAATTATTGGGACTCTTTAAGAATTTTTTTTTCAGTGAAATCCAATTTTGCAGGTTTTCTTAACTATTGTAATGCTGATTAGTTTCCATTTAATCCACCAATTGTGTTAATTTAACAATGATTTCCTGAAAACATAACTTATAAAGCACATGCTTAAATCAAGTATATTAAATTTGAATTTTAGAATCGATTTTTCTTTTCTGTGCACCAATTTTGCCCGCTTTCAATTGAAGCTGAGCAATTTCTATTAACGGTTTTTGCAGCACACATTTGCCATTAACTTTGCCCCGTTCTCAGTTTTCTGGGTCAAAGCGAGAGAGCACGAACTTAATGGATATAGATTGTGCGTATCAATTAACTGAACTCCAAACGAATCGATGTCTGTCCATTGTCCATTGTCCATTTGATTGAGTGCAGCAGGCGGCTTAATTTTCCCCTCGCTTTGCCTTGATCGATTATAATGTTAACTTTAACTGAATCAACTTTGAAACGAACTTTTTTTTCAATTCGCATTCGCCGCTTGTTTTATTTTTTTTTCTTATTTTTCTTCTACTCGCAATTCAATTAAACCGAACAAGCTCACCGTGCAGTCAGTTTGTCTGTCTGTCCGTCTGTCAGTTAGTCAGTTTGTCTGTCGTCTTTAGTTGGAGGCCTTGCCTTCGATTTGCGCTAATTTTCCAACTGTGTTTTCTTTATTTTTCGTATGTTTTTCCTTTGAAACGTTATGTTCAATTTTCTGCGCTTGTTTTTTCGTCAGCAGTTTTTTCACTTTGTTTTAGTTAGTTTTTCCTTTTTTTATTTATTTGCTTTTTTCATCTCAATCGCATGCTAATTGAACACGCCTTTTTATGTTATGCTCTCGACTCGCTCTTGCCACAGTTTGAGCCTTGGCAGCAGCTGCTTTAAACGCTTTTCAACTTGAATTTCGTCGTTTTTCTATCAAACGCGAAGCACGAAGCGACAATTTTGTGCAATTTAACAATGTTATTGACAAACTGAAAGTTGGCTTAGGCCTTGTCTTGCCGGGTTTTATGTTACCTTGAAGCGTATTATATATGTATATATTCTATCAAAATATGTATATAAAAAAACTATCTTTATTGAATTTTTACTCAATTAACTTTAGGAACTTTTAAGTGAAAATGAAAACTGCTTAAAGTTTTAATTTTGTTTTTAATCTAGGTGGCAAATTAAGGTTTTCAATTTCGAAATCTCTAAACAAATTCACAAAAGTTTCAACAACGTTTTCAAAAATCTAATATATGTTTTTCTTAAATATATTTATAAGTGTAGTGTTTATATTTAAGTTATTGATTCATCTTTAAATTTAGTCGATATAAAATTAAATAAAATACTTAAAATTAGTCAAAAGATTGTTGATTTTTATTATATTTATACATATATTATATTTATACATATTATATTTTATATTTATTTATATTTATATTTAAAAAAATTATATTTAAGTTATTGATTCATCTTTAAATCAAATAAAATTATTTAAATTAGACAAAAAATGTGTCTTTATTTTTTAATTAAACTGATTCTAGATTACCAATGTAGCTCTTTATTTATCGAACTAGAGTGTTCTTATATAGTTCCTCACTTCTTTCCGAGCTAAATACATTTTTAAAATCTCTTAAGCCAACTTAATTAAAAGCTTGTGCTAGTTTTTGTTCTTTATTGAAAGAGAATTTTCAATTGATTTTTAGTATTTACTTGTTGTAGTAGCTTAAAAAAGCAGTTTGCCGATTGTTGTTGGGTACCAATTTTGATTTTTTCTCGAATCAGAGTCCTAAAATAGTTCTTTACATTTTCGCAAATTAAATTAATTTTTAATAGCCTGTAAACCACTTTGATTTATTTAACACATAGTTAAAAGCTTGTGCTAGTTTTTTATTCTCCATTGAAAGAGAATTTTCGATTAATTTTTGGTACTTGTTGTAGTACTTGTTGGTCAAAAAAGCAGCAGTCGTCAAATCAAAAAACTTAAGAGTTGTTTTATTTAAGCCTAAGTGTCTTCAATGTGTAAACTGAGCTGAGTTTGTGAGTGCTGTGAAATCAACAATCAACTGTAATCAAACGGCACTTTGAGTGTGGTTTTTAATGCCGACTCGAGTGGGACTCACGAGAAAAAGACATTAAAGACACAAGTATTGACCATTACCATGTCTAGAGTCTAGACATTGAGCAAACATTGTCAAGTCGTATGGCAGGTGCCATTCGAGGTGTCCACTAGCAAATCATTTAGTAGTGCATAAAACAGAAAAACAGCAAAAAAAAGACAAAATTTATAGCGCCATTAGAGATCGAGAATCGAGAACGAGAAGTCGACATCAAATATGCAAATACGTGTAACCGATATTACATGTAATTGCTGCTAATTTGGCAGCCAACACGTTCGAAACTGAATTTGAATTCGAGCTGACATGAAACAGTTGCCACAACAACAGCAACAGCAACAACAACTTGCAACATGACTGACTAAAGCTGACAACAAGGTGAACAGCGTGACAATCGCATTGCCCACAATTCGAGAGTTATTTAAAATAGCCAAAGCCCAGCTTAAAATAATGGCAAATCGAAGTCGTAGTCGCAGTCAAAAGGCAGCGTGTGAATTGCGTAGCCAAACATGCACTAAGTGGCAACTTACCGCCGCCTTTTCCTCCCCTCCCCTCTCCAACATCCACCCCAACCAACTTGCCACAGCCAATTGTAGAACTTGGCTATTGGTGCAAACGATACACTCGTTATTCGGTGCATACTCTACTAAATCAGAGTGGGGTATATAAGTGCATTGAACACATTTGCTTAGTTATATACAGTGATGAAAAACAAAATAGAAACAAGAGTCATTTTGACATGTCAAATCAATTAAAAGCTGAGCATGAATATAGAATTCTGTTGTTTTTGTAAATTTTTAAACATTACTAAATATGTATTAATAAAAATAAAAAATAATGAAACTCAAAACAAATTATTTTATCCAAAACAATTATATAAATACAAAAAAAAATTATCGTTTCTATTAATATATTCCAAAACCGTATAGTCTAAATATAATGCTTTGTAATATTTTCGATAAAAAGACGATTATTCAGATTATAAAATGAGGAACGATTATTTTTAAACACCTTCCACCTTACACTGTTAAAATGTACAGCTTTCTGATAAATACTGGTTACTAAATATAAAAATATTTCTTTTAAATATATAATTTTTTAAATAAGACATTTTAAAATAATTATGCAAAAGATAATTCCAAGAAAATGATAATTTAAATAAAATGTTTGTTTTTTAGTGACCTTTCTAATTTTTAGAAGTAAGTTTTAGCCAACTCGAGGTCTAGTAATGTCAATATGACAATTACGACAAACAACAAAACACACAAAGCACTTGCAGAACGCAAGGAGCATGGCTCGGTATACAGCTGTTTCAAGAGATGCCAATCTCTATCATCAGTACCGTTGTGCTGACTTGACCAAAGGTGACATTAAGGTGACATTAAGCTTGGATCGCTGGTCAAGTCAGCACAACGGTACTGATGATAGAGATTGGCATCTCTTGAAACAGCTGTATACCGAGCCATGCTCCTTGCGTTCTGCAAGTGCTTTGTGTGTTTTGTTGTTTGTCGTAATTGTCATATTGACATTACTAGACCTCGAGTTGGCTAAAACTTACTTCTATAATTTAAATATATTTCCTTTAATCTAAATGCTTAATACTCAAATTTTTGGTTTTTTCGGCTTCAATAAATAAATAAATAAAATACAAAAATAAACAATTAAATTAGTAAATAAATAGATAAATTTCTGTCTAAACAAAATGCGTCGAGAAGCGAACATTATTTTTTATACATTTTAAATAATTTTCTTGTTCCAAAACTTTTTGAAATTAAAAGGATAACTAAAGGATCCAAAACTTCTTATTCCAAATTTATTAAATATTGTATATTTAGGAATACTAAAAGCAACTAAAGTTCCTGTTTTAATAATGAAAATAACTATTAACTAACTAACTAACTAGCAATAATTACATCAGCTTTGTTGTATAGAAAGGTTATTCAAAGAAACTTCTACGATTCTGTCAGTCAATAATTTTCCTACAATTGCTATGTTTTTATTTATTTAGGGTATTTCCCCATTCGTCTACTCCCTAACGGAATGAACATTTCACTCACTTGTCTCGCATTTGTGTTTGATTTGCACATTCATTTGTTTGTTTGTTTGTTTATTTGTTTGTTTTGCTTTGGCAAATTATTTGCAAAAATTAATTTTATGCAAACATGCCGCCAAAATACGGACAACATGACAATTTAATTGGACGCGACATGTGGCCGGCAGCGAACGTCGACGGCGACGGCGACGTCGACTGCGACGTTGACTGCGACTGTGGCGCCTGCGCAACGCCAACGAACCAAAAAAAATGTTGATGTTAATTTGTAGCTCGCGTGTTGCGTTGACGCCCCCGCAACACTTGACCAAGTTAACAGCCTCCCTCTGGCCCAAAAGAGATTGATGCCAAAATGTATGTATCTTGTTGCGATTACAGAGTGTGCGTGTGTGTGTGTGTGTGTGTGTTGTGTGTAAGACTGACCCACTCTTAAAGCCTTTTGATAGACTTCAAAAATAGAACTTAAAGAATGGCCTGTGGCAACAAAATGTAGTTTATAGTATAATGTTATTATAGTATTGTTATTGCCATTATTGCTGTTGTTTATTTTAAAGAGCAATTAAGTAATAAAGCAATTTCATGTTCTTTTGTTTTTGCCATTCGATTACTTTGTGCCGCTTTAAAGGTTTCTTTATTTGTTTTTTTCGCTCTCTCTCTGTTGTGGGCGTTTAATTGAATTGCCGTTTTGTGTTTGTTGTTGTTGTTGTGTGTGGGCCAAAACATTGTAAATCTTTTAGTTACATACACACATGAATATATATAGATTCCTTGGCTGATAAATTCGCGCATATACAGTATGTATATATTCAATTTGTCTGGCATTGTAAATGTCGCCGCATGACGGATCGTTGGGGTCGTCTTTGGGGTCTTTTCTCCTCTTGTTCTTGACTTCTGTTCTTAAGTTGAATGTCCGTTCTGCCTAGTCGCCTATACCCCTTACCATACATGTAAATACATACACACATACCCAGAGAAAGAGTCACAGTGTCTTTAAGCATTATGATGACTAATTGCGTTATTTTTCTAGCTAAATGCCAAAATGTGTCTATTTATTAGCATTTGTTATTAATTGTTTGTTTGTCTCTAGCAATCAATTTAAATTGCAAATTTGTTTGCAATTTAATTTTATTGCTGTTATTGCGAATATGCTAATAACGAATCGATAACTTACATAACGACAAGTGTTGTTGCAGTTGTATGGTTGATTTAAATCCAAAAACTCTCATAATTCATTCTGAAATCACTAGCAGTTGATTTTAAAAGAAAACAGCTGTTATCGATGCTTATCGTTTTTTAACTATCGATATCTATAATAATCGATTTGTTAATTTTAGAGTTTTAAAAAAGACTCTTTAATCCAAACTTATATAACAATTTTGAAACCGCGAAAATATTTTCATTTTTTGATATCGATAACTATAATAAATAAATAGAAAGTTACTAGAAAAGCTGAAATTAGCTTAACTTAAACAAAAATAAGCCCCAAGCCCAAAATATGATATAAAACTATCGATAAATAGTGATAGAATATCGGAGAATATCGATAACTATAATAATCGATTGGAAAATCTATTAAACATAGACTTTATGCAGAGAAAAATCCCCTATTTAACCCAATCTTAGATTATAGTTTTGATAATGCAGAAAAATTGTCGATTTATGATATCGATAACTGTAATAAAAAATACGAAATTTCTAGAAAAGCTTAAATGGACTTTACTTAAACAAACCCAAAAGAAGATTAAAACTAATTGTAAAACTATCGATAAATATAGATCAAAATACATATCGATATAGATCTTAATTTCTTTGAACTTACCTTCTACATCTTAGAACTATGACCATTACAATAGCACCTATAAGAGCCGATATGATTGAGACTACAATAAGAGTGAATGCCCATCCAAGTTCGCCAGCTTTATCTGAAATTGCAGAAAACAAAAACAAAGAGAATTTTCAATTAAAATGGATATCAACTGACCACAAAGTAAAAGGGGAAACCAGGTGTAAAGGCTTTTTATGATTATGCCATGGTGATAAAAATGATAAATTCATAAAAAAAGAGCAGTAAACTAAAAAAAAAGAAGTTATGTATATGAATATAAAGTTGCAAAAAAAGGTGTTTCATCTAGCTGTAAAAAGAATTGTAAACGAATGAAAATTCGTGAGTGAAGTCAATTAGACGCCATCAAAAGTAGAAAGATGTTTTCTTGCCGATTAAAAAAGTGCTCTCCAAACTGAAACTGAAATTAAAACTTATAAGAGAGAGGGGCGGGGGGAACACGTCCCAACCATTAAACGATGCAAAATTAATTACAAAGTTTATTATCTTAACAACTGGAGGTTGTTTGCCACAACGACGCCACTTGCAACTTCAACTTGCCCCCACGGGTGATTTAGAATATTTATGGGTCCAGCAGTTAAATGAGGCAATGAATACGGCGCGCTCAAGCTGCGGGTTATTCAGGGGTCAGACTGGGCTGCCAGCCAGCCAGCACATGCTACGACTACGCTGTGACCCTTTACTTTTGTGCCTAGACCTTATCTGCCAACGGACATCTGTTAAGAGTGGGGTTGTGGACTGGGGCTGCTCTGGGCCCAAAAGGTTAAATTCAGCAAACAGAAATCAACACGCATATAAATATTTCAGTCAGCCCTCGCTGCGCCTAGAACCTTTTGATAAAAGCCGGCGAAATTGTAACAGATATTAACAAGGCTATGAAGAGCAGGAGCATTAAAAATAATTACTTTTAAAGCCAACTTGTGTGTACTCTATACAATTAAAAACTAAAGAATTAAAATTTTTAACAAAAAATGACTTAAGTAAAGAATAAAATTTAAAAAATAAATTAAAAAAAATTGGAAAACATTTCATTTTTATTATTCAAAAACAATATTGAGATAAATTTTTTTTATTAATTAAACTTTTGTTTTTTTTTTAATATCTTGGTAATTTAGGTTAAAAATCATGATAAATTTAATAAATTATTTTGCACAAAACTTGATTTAGTTTTGACAAGAAAATTTCTATTTTATGATCTGCCAAATTTACATCTATAAATATATTATAGAAAATAAATAAATTACAGAAAATTTCTTCTTATAATTTTCTTCTATATTAATATTTTTATATTTTATTTATATATATTATATTTTACTTTTTAAAAATCATTCATTTTATCCCTTTTTTTTTAGTCCAATTTCTTGACTTTGACAAACAACTCGACAAGTTGGAAGTACCCTTTTATCTAATGAGTAGTAAATGTACACACATAAAATCTACTTGTTATATACAGAATTTTATATATGTATGTTGTATGTTCCTCTCCGGCTAAATGGACCATGGCTAAAGTACGTTTAACAAATTTGACCCAATTTCGTTGATAAATTTGATTTTGCTCTTCCACCTTTTGCTCTTCTTTTGGTTTTCTACCTTTTGTCGGTTATCTTGTTATCCCAGTTGTCAGTTGCTTAAATATTTATGCTGTCGGTGCTATAATGAAAGCAAACGCCATTACATTTTTTTTCTTGGCCATTGTGTGTTGGCCGTAATAATTCAATTGGCCGAAAACGCAGCCACGAGACTGCCTGGTTAAAAAAAACCTAATTAATATCAAACAAAAAAGAGAAACGAATGAAAAGCCATTTTTGCTTCTTATATCTGTCTTTTATATGCTGTGTAATGTGTTATGAATTGAGGATGTGGGCGTGGCAGTGGCTAAGGAAACAAGCTAATAAGCGGCGCCTCAGAAAATACACGCGTTAATTGCGGCAACTTCACAAAAGAAAAAACTCCATTAAAAACTAACGACAACACCTGTACTAGAAACTGGACTGAACTTAAGTAGCTGGAAAATATTCTTAGCTGGGAAATGATTTTTGTTACCAAGTTAAGTGCTACACTCAGAGAAAAGATCAAGATTTGCGTACTTAAACGGCGGATATTCAAATACAAACGATCTTCAAATTATAAAAGCTGACTAAGCTAGGAATTTTGAAGACTGAGAACAAAAATTTAAATTCATGTTCGCTTTTCGCAATCCCGAAAATCGTTAAATAAGTTTTTTCTGCCATTCTTTAAGTAAAAGATTGAATTATGCTAGTTTAAGTACACAAAAATCTTAAACTTATCCCAAAATGTACTTGTTTCTAGTACATAACATTCTCATATTTCTGTGCTTTTGCGACTAGGTTCAGTTGAGAATTCTAAGGCGCCAAAATGCAAATAAAACTTATGCAGATCGTTTCATATTTAATTCAAGAACAATTTTACACAAAAATCTTACAATTTTAAATTCAAGTACCGACATACTTAATATTCAGATGTCATATTTTTCTCAGTGTAGCTATAAAGTTGTGTAAAATTTCCCAGCGTTACTTTTTTTTTGTTGTCTGTCGATTTTATTTTTAGGCATAATAATTGAACCAAAAACTTGCCACAGATGTGAGGCGTATTCAAAACCCGCTGAGTTTGTTGTCGGATGCTGTCAGCTTGCGACTGGGCAAACAGCATCGTAAAGTTCCACTTGCCACTCGCAACTTACAACTTGCAACTGACGCAAGTTATGGGCCAAGTGCGCTGGGTTGTAAAATGAACGAACCCTTAGCATATTTATGCCTATGCCACTCGCCAGGGGCTCCCCAATTCCAATTGCAATTGCAATTCCAATCCCGAGTATCGGCAACTGTGGCATGCAACAGGTGTGTGCAGGTGCCGCTTTACGCAATGAATGAACGAGAGAATGGGAATGAGAATGAGGCAAAGTTGCACAAAGTTGGACTTGTACTCTGGTATTTATTAGCAGTCGACTCTTTGGCTTTCAGCTGATCTATTTGGGCTTCGCTTTTCGACCTGGTCCAAGTCTAATTGGCAACTCATTAAAATAATTTCGTGCCACAATCATGGACAATGGGCAGCGCGGCAACTCTGGCAACTCGTCACTTTTTATGCCCACGAGTTCATTGAAAATACGCAACAAGGGGTATAATGATTTTTTGCAAGTGTTTGTAACGCACATATAACATAGACTCTATAAGTATATATACACTGAAATAATTGCTTAAAATTTTAAAATATTTTCATTATTTCAAAAATTTTTTTTGTTTGTTGAAAAATTGTACTTTTGAGAAACAAATTTTATTTAAAGAGCCTTCTTAATTTTGCTTCCAGAGTCTTAGAGACTTTAAGAGCTAGATACTCCAAATTGGGCATGTAGTTTTTTGTATTTTACCAGAACAGATAAAGTTTAATTTAAATTTTGAATGCCATATCAGAAAATAAAAATGAATTAACTACAAGAGATATTTATTGGCAAGATAAAGGACTTTAAGAGCTAGATACTCGAAATTTCAAATGTAGTCTCTTGTATTTTAGCAAGCACAGATTGAGTTAAATCTAAATTTTTAATACCTCATCGAAAAAAATGAAAAGAGCAGTTTTAATAGCATTAAGATCAATAATTTTCATCTCTATCAATTATTCCAAAATTCAAGTATAGAATTCTTGATTCTTGCATGAATTTTTCATACATTAATTCAGGAGTTAATTGTTAGATTTAGATTATATGCGAATTAAAACGAAATTTTTTGCTGAAAGTGAAATGGAAACTCGTATTTGAATAAAATTAAAGTTCAACCATCTTCAACATTCTTTTTTTGTGTAATGCTAAGGTACAGGGCATCTCGTAGTCGAGTACACTTGACTAGAGCTTTCTTACTTGTCACTTTTTGGCATAGAACATGGCAAAACTTTTGGTTTTCTTGGAACTTTTAGGACTTGACACGAAAGCAGCAACAACAAGAGAGAAAAAAAGAACAAAACAAAAACAAAAACAAAACTGTTGCAGCTGTGCAACGTTGCAACTGCAACAGTTTCCATGGAAATGCAAACTGGGCTTGCATGCAGTTGTTGTTGTTGTTGTTGTTGCTGTTGTTGTTTAAGTTGCAGTTGCAGTTGCAGTCAGCAGCAGGAGGCATACGAGATACATCCATCAGATACAAATGGCTGCCCGCAGATGTAACTGCCGCCAAATCGCTTCTTCTCTCTTCCCGCTGCCCGTTTCTCTCTCTCTTCTCTTGTCTGTCAGCAAATTGTAATAATCGATCTGTGGCAAGATGATTGATGATGCCACAAGAAGCAAGCTAAAACCAATGGAGATTTATAGCATGTTGTTGCCCCCGCCACATGCCACATGCCACTTCAACTCCCCATTCCACACTCCACACTCCACTCTTTACGGCTATCTCAAATGTGCAACCAAATGTGGCAACATCATTTAATCGACATTATGCGGCATTCTCTCCACTTATATGCTAATTTTGTCTGCTTTTGCTGCCACCTGCTAAATCATTGGAAAATTGGCGCTGTTGTTGTTGTTGCTCTTGTTGTTGTTGTTGTTGCCCCTTCGGCGTTGCAGCTGAGCATTTTGTGTGCCACAAACTGTCGCACAGTTGCATTTTTAATTGCCACACAAAAATGCCAAAAAATAAACTGCAACTACAAGTCGAGTTTTATTTGTTATCTAAACAACGTATCGGTGGGCGGCAGGCAGCAGCAGCAGCCACGGTGGGCGTGGCACAGGCATTCGTGCAACCAAAACCAAAAAGCGGCCCAAATACGACTCAATTAACAGTCCACACAATTAAATTAAATGCTCGCATTTGTTTTCAAATTGAGCAATTAAGAAATGATTTAGCGCATTTTTTTCGGGGGCTCCACATTTGGCAACATTTGTTGTTGTTGTTGTTACTGGTTGTTGTTGTTTGTTGTTGTTGTATTTTGGCAGTGGGCGACTCTTTTTAGTTTTTTGGCGACACAATTTCAATTCCATTTTGATTAAATGCAATTAATTAACTGGCGTTTTTTGGAGCTTAATTATTTATCAAAAATTATATAAATAACTTTTAATTTAAATTTTGATACTTTTAGCTTGATTTTATTTTTATTTAGCATTCACAACAAATTTTTCAGCCTAAATTTGAATTATTTGGCCACAAAAAGTTTAATGAATTAGATTAAATTAAAAATGTGAATACTTTTTATTGGTCAAGTGAATAATTTGTAATATCTGGTGGAAATTTATCAGGGGAAAAATATCCATTATTTTTCTTTCATTATTTCGAGCATGTTTAACATTTTGATAAATATTTGAGATCAAATTTAAATTATTAGTCGAGACTAAATAAATCAGTAGTCATTTGTATTATTAATAATACTATAACTATAAGACTGCGATTTATATACCATAGAAATAAGAAAATTGTAATGAAAACATTTTTTATTTTTTTAAATTTTTAAAATGTTTGTTTTACTTACTTCTTTTTAAATTTATGTTGTTGCTTCAACTATAATAAATTCTAATATTTCTTTAGCCAATTCTATTTTACTTATATCAAATTGTTATTCTTTTGTAGTTTACAATTGTTTAGTTACTATTATATTTGATTTATATACCCTGTAAAAATATATTTTACAGAACAAAATTTTTACTTAAATTTTTGCTGTCTTTTAATTTATTAAATTGTTTATAAATATTTAAAAATTTCTTTCTCTCTGCGATTCCTTGAAACAGACAGTTGTTAAAGGAAAGAAAGCAAGAAATGAAATAAAATATAATTTACAGTTTGTGGCCAGGTCAAAAGAGGAAGTAGCATATGTGGGCCAAAAAGTCATGAGTATCAGCATAAAGTTGAGCAGACAAAGAGACGAGCAAACGAATGCGAATACGAATACGAATACGAGTACCCCCCATATATATTCATTACACACGCGTTTACGAGACTTTATTCGCAACATATGGAAGAGTCTGACGAAGTGAACAAAAAGTTGCAGCAGGCACTGTGGCAACCGAGTTAAATGACAAATTAAATAATGTCAGCAAACGCGGCGGTTGGCAAAAGGTTAAAGCCATAAAAATAAGGGCCACATTCGTATAAAATACTCACAGAGTTCTTGTTTTTTTTTCTTGGCCAAAAAGTCAATATAATAAATTACACGGCGACAGTGGCGATAATCAAATGAACAACAACAAGAACAACAACTGCAACCAATAAAAGAAGTAAAAAATACAAAATATAAAGAGTGCAACATGCGTTGGTCAAGCGGCATTTCTGACTCTTCTTTAGTTCTCTTACTTTTTTTTTAAGTTTTTTGTGTTGCCGAAAGTCGTTAAAAAACGCACAAAAATTTTTGCAGCGGCTGCAAATTGTCAGCAAAATAAAAATACGAATTAAATTGAATGCGCAAGCGTGCGGACAAACGACAGGAGACAGAGAAAGGGAGAGGGAGAGGTGGAGAGAAAGAGACAGGGACAGGACCCCCAGCGGCGGCGCCACCAGATACAAGATACAGATACGACTGTGACTGTGAATGAGCGAGAGTATCTGAATGTGAATGTCGAATGCCGAATGTCGAAGATGTCGCTGCGTATGCCGAATATTTCAACAGAAGTTCAGCACAGAATTTCACATGAATTTCCAGGAACTGAAGGCACAGAAAGAGGGAGAGTACGAAAACTTTTGGGTCGTACTATAGGATTGTGGGTACCGTCAGTCAGTTAATTGCAATTGGGAGACCCTTAGCTTATTTTTGGGGCCCTTGTCTCGTAATTTGTTGCGCTGACAAGTGAGTAATTTCACTGTCTCTATCTCTGTCTCTCTCTCTATCTGTCTCTTTTGCACTCCCTCTCCTTCTTTGTATCATTAGCGGGCGGCATTTAGGGTTTTGAAATCCTTGCTTTGTATTTTGGCCAACAATAGCAACAATTAAATGCAATTAAGCCAATTGAGTCGTCAAACACAATAAATGTAAATGCAATTCTTCAATTTCTACACAGAGAAATCAATTTTAGTTTCATTTAAAATATAGGCTTAGAATATCTGATTTCAGCATGTGTTCTTTAAGTAAGTCTCTGGGATATAATTGTAAAATTAAGACCATATAGACTACATGAAATGACAATAATTTATTTGGAAACAGTCCAAAATGTCTAAATTATTTGCTTAAAATTATTTTTAAGATCTTGCTTGAAATATTTGCTAAGAACGAGGCGAAAAATTCGCATTTTGTCAAAATTTGTTTATCTCGGATTTTCTTCAATCGATTAGGAAATATGTCTTTAATTCAATAACATAATTTAGAAAATCAAGAATAAAAGTCTTTAATACCGAAAATATTTAAAATTAAATTATATAGAAATATTAATGATCAAACAATTTATCTCGATTTATTTTTTAAATGTAAATTTCAACATGTTGAGTAAAAATCTTTATTTTAAGAACTTTTTTCAAAAAAATGAGTTGTAAAGCCATGTTCTCAAATATTGAGAAAACATCTTGAATGTAATGTTTTGTAAATTAGAATTTATTGTGAATATTTTAATTCAAGATGTCTTATTTTAAAAATGAAAATATATATACTTAAATTCTTCATTTATTTATTTTAACAAGGATACTTGAAAACATTTCTTCAAATTTTATAAAATCCGAGTTCTCCGAACTTTTGATACCGATTGTGATTTATCCTGGATACTCTGATTTTTTGCTGTGTACACATTTCCTTCACTCAACCCCTGTAGTTCTCTCTCTCTCTTCCCCCTTCTCCCTTCTCTTTACACTCTCTGCAACAACGATTACTTTATTCGTGTGCATCGCTTTGGGCCATTGTCAGTGCCTTTGTGCACCTTTTTGGTCTAATTAAGCGCCACAATTAAGTGCAAATGCGCGATGACTGTGTGTATTAGTGTGCGTGTGTGTGTGTGTGTGTATGTGCTGTGTGCGTGTGTGAGTTGTGTAATATGAGCCGTAATTACGCACTGCAGACTGCAGTCGCCGCATTTGTTGCCCTTCAGCAACTGCCACACACTTTTTTTATGGCCTCACTTTATGTTTTACATAAATGGTTCTAGCCAAGAGTCCGACGCAATGTTGCAACTGTTAATTTGTGGTCAATACCAACACGTTGCACAAGTTGTTTATTGTTTATTTTTAGCCCCCTGGGGCTGCTTGTTTGTTTATTTAGTTATTTACTTTTTTTTTTGGTAATTTTGTTTTTTTTTTTTGGTAATTTACCTTTTTTCGGCAGGTGAGAGAAACACAACAACTGCAATTGCCACTGCAACAACCACCGGCAACTACTGTGTGCACACACTGTACAGTGTACACTGTGCATCATTAGCGCTGCACTCAAATTACAAGCTGAAAACTTGGCTACAGACTAATGACTTCATTGCGAGCAGGTTTTCCAAATAGCCCAAAGGGGAAAATCTACGACTACTATGGAGAGATAATTATGATAGGAAATCTATTCTCGATAAAAAATTGTGATTAGAAAAATATTTTGCATTGAAAACTCTTTCGTTATATATAAAAAAAGAATGCTGCAAGTGTAGCAAATTTTTTTAAAATCCCCAATGTCAAATCTATTAAAGATGAGTTTAAAAAAAGTTTTTAAATATTTCCGGAAAAGTAAAAAATATTTATGTATTTAATGTTTTTTAATATAGAACTTTCAAAATTTTACAAAAATAAGTTTTTAACTATTTTTAAATAAAGATAACTTTTTATTTCTAGATACTTTTAAGAATTATCATATTATTTCTTTAACGAGTTTACGTTACGTTTAAGAATTAATTTAGAAATTTTATCATGGTCAATTCATAAACATCTAGCAAGTCGAGAACATTTCTAGAGAACTTTCAAAACCACTTTAAGCTACATTCAAAATCCAGAGAAAAACATATTTTTTCACAGAGCAATCCCTTAAGTTTTGATTGATTTATGCGAGTTGAAAAGTCCTGACAGAAAACACTCACTATGGAAATTTTCTTCATTTCCTTTAGAGAGTTTGAAAGTGCGCAACTTTTAACTCGACATTTGCACCCTTGAATTGCACAATTTTCAATTTTTCTGCCAAATGTTTTTTTTTTTTTTGTTCCCAACTTGATTACTGGCATTTTGGCTGTGCACTTTTGCCAAAAATGTGTTGGCCCTGTTCTTTGGCGTGTTGCCAATGAGTGACATGTCTTGGCAAGCAGTAAGAGCCAAAATCTGTTTACTGTCAGCGGCAAAATAAATTGAATTAGTATGCAAAAAGTAAAGGAACAGAGATGAAATTTAATTTAATATTCAAGCTGAAGCTACTTTTGAGATAGGTGAGTGTATTATTGGTTGGTGCGACGTTAAAATACAATTAATAATTAGGAAAATAATATATAGATAATTAAAAAATAGTAAATATTAAAAAATAAAGTGAATTATGCAAAGAGTTAAATTCAATCTTCAAGTTAAAGTTACTTTTTAGTCGGTGCAATGTTCAAACATAAATAATTGTTAAGAAAAAAATAAAGTTAACAATTAAAAAATAATTGAATAATTGAAAAATTTGATCATTTAATTTAATTTTAAAGCTACGCTCTTGATAAGTAAGAGTATTACCAGTCGGTGTGTTGTTTAAAAGTTATAGTAATTATTTAGAAAACATTAGAAGAAGTGAATTAAAATTGAATATTCGGAGTGAGATAAGTAAGTGTATAATTGGTCGGTGTGATTTTCAAACATAAGTTATAATGAAGAAAATAATAAATAAATTAAAATTAATGAAAATAAATTAAATTATGCAAAAAATTTAATTTAATATTCAAGTTAAAGTTTCTTTGTAGAGAAGTGAGAGTATTACTGGTCGGTGTGATGTTCAAACATAAATGATAAAAAAAATTAATTAAATTAACTAAAGAAAATCAGAAGAAATTTAGTTTAAAATTCAAGTTAAAACTATTCTATAAATAGGTTAGAGTATTACTGATCGGTGTGATGATCGAACAGAAATAAATATTAAGAAAATAATAATTAAATAATTAATAATAAAAAAAAAAAACTAAAAAAATCAGATGAAATTTAATTTAATATTCAAGTTAAAGCTACTCTATAAATAAGTAAGAGTATTACTGGTCGGTGTGATGTTTAAACATAAATAATAATTAAGAAGAAATTTACAGTTCCCACATAAACATTGATTAATTGCCAAAGACAATTAAAGCATTAACGCGCCTGGAAAATGTAGAGGAAAAGACAGAGAAGGAGGAAGGAGGAGGCAGAGCAGAAGGAGAAAGAGAAATGATATAGGAGTTGTGTGTATTGAAAGCGGGGCATTTCACTTAAGCCGCATGCATAAATTAAGACCTGAAGTTGCCACATAAATTAGGCATTACCAGCTGATAAGGATCAGAGATGCGAAAGAGAAGCAAAGCAAATTAAAACAGAGACAGAGAATTGAGAATTGAAAGAATGTTGCCGCCATAACATGGTCATATGTCAGGCCAAAATCTACATACAAGTTATTAATAAATAATGCCACTAAAAAAAAGAAACAATAAGAACAAGAACAAGAACATGAAAAAGTAGCAATCAGAAGAACTAGACGATTTTTTAAGCTAATTAAATATGCTAAAGTTTTTGAGTCTGAGATTTGCATATGCTGCCAAGTTCTCTATAAATTCCCAAGTGTCGTGGCAAATGTCTCAATTATGAAACGAACCGAACCAAACTGAACTCTAAATTTGCATAACAATGCCAACAAATTATCAAAGTAGTAAACATTTCTTTAATTATTTAGAACTATTCCAAAAAACATATTTTAATTTTTATCAAAACGTTGAAATGTCTTAATTGAATTTTATGTTTGAACCGAAAAAAGAACTGAAACCTTTTAGGGCCAAGAAGTGACAACAGTTTTATATAGAATCCAAATTCATTTCCTCATTTCTTCAGTCCCATTTCCAAGTCTACACCTTGAGCTCATTAGGTTTATCACACAAACATTTCACCTTTTGTCCTTTATTTTTCAGGTAGTTATTCCCCTTTTTTTTTCTCTGTTGAACAGGTAGGTAAATAAAGTCAGTTTCTGTCACTTTGATATATGTGTCTATTGTATAATTCTCGCAAGAACTCGTACCACAATTTGTATAGAGTGGAAATCTGGTTATAAAGCATGATAAATTGTTTCCACTGCTGCGCTGATTAGTTGGGCATTACTTTAGTATTAAGCAGCATTTATCAAATAAGCCAAGTTTTTAAAGGCAACCTATCAATGCCACAAAAGTCTCTGTTTCCCACTTTCTGCCAACTTGAGAAAACACAAACAAAAACTTTGGCAGTCAAATGACAAATGGAAACCGCATGGAAAACTCAAGTAATGCCAAGGAAATGAAAATAGAGGAGTTGAGAGGGGAAAAAGTGGGTAAATTTCTTGCATATTTTACAATATTTATTGCTTAGGCTAAGAAACTTTTTGCCAAGTTGAATTTTAATTAGTTTTGTATATATGGCTTTTGCATTTTCCCCCAAAAACTTGGCGCTAATATAAATCTTTTGTGTGTACTTTTCAGCTTCCCCTCTTCTCTCTCCTCTCTTCCTTCTTAGCCCCAATTTGTTGTCGCAAGAATTGTTTTTGGCAATTTGAAATCTGCATTGAGCCAAAGCTAATGTTAATGTTGCCAATAGACAATCTAAACAAATGCAAATTTGCTGATTAAATGAAGCGCAACTCAAATGTTAATGTGCTGCTCCTACGCCCCCAGGCCACGCCCCCTCCTTCTCAGAATTTGACTTGTCAATTGGTGCAGAAAGCTCGTATTTTATTTTTTAATAATTTCTTTTTTTTGTAAAGAATTTTATGTTTTATTTATGAGTGTAGCCGACGATTTACCTCCTCATTTATTTTGGGATGGCCATAAAAAATTTGACACACGCCCACTTTATATGGGAAAAGACTTTTCCAGCGGTTAATGGAAAACTTATGCACCAGTTAACAGTTCTGCTTTTTATTTTAGCTGATAATTTATATGACGCATTAGCCAAGAACGCTGTGTAGGCATTTAAGTTTGTTTTTATTAAATAGTTGATGCCCTGTAAAATACATAAAAGGTATGTTAGACTGTCAGAAGATGTCTGTCAATTAAAATAGACAAAAATTAGTTATCAATATTTTGTTTTCCTAATTATATCCACAACTTACCATAGTCTAAAAACTCTTCAAAAGGTTTATTTTCAAAGTTAAAGTCTTGATATTTGGCAGGGACATATATAATCATATCAGTTTTATGTTCTGAATATTTCATAGATAATTTAAAATATTAATACAGAATTTTTAGTAAATATTTATATTTATTTTTGATCATTTTTCCAACTATCCTAATCCTTTAAATGTTTAAAAGTGACTTTTTTTTTAGCTAAAGCTTTGATTTATGACAGATACAAGTATAAGCATCTTATTTTGATATTCTGTATATTTCATAGATACTTTTAAATGTGAATGCAGAACTTTAGAAAAAATATTTAATTTTTTTTTGATTATTTCCCCAACTTAGTTAAACCTAAAAGTAACTATAAGTGACTTATTTTTAAAGCTAAAGCATTGATTTTTAACAGACACATAAATAAGTATTTCAGTTTCATATTCTGAATATTTCATAAGGATCGGCAAATAAATAAAGTCAGAAAGTCAGAAACAACAAGAGTATCAGCTATTCAACTCACTTGCGCCTTAATAAATTTCTAGAAGAGCATGTATAGTTTATCATGTGGAGAAAGAATCTTTAGGGCAAGCTACTATCTATATACTTTGTGTATATAAACTTTGAGTTATCACAAATACACGGAGTTGTATTTCTTTTCTATTCTTCTTGTTGACACAACTAGTTAAATATGTAGTAAGTCCGAATGCAACATAATAAAAGACAATTAAATAAACAAGCGAGGTCATAAAAGAGCACACATTTAACTGTTGATTCGTATCGTTCTGGCTATGCAAATGCAAAACGACGAAATCCGAAATGTAACTAGACAAACCCAAAAAAAATGTTTAGGGCCACTTCGATATCAGGGCGCGATCGTCAAGGAAAAGTCAAAGTCAACAGTTACACGAGGTTTATCTAGATGAACGCGAAGTCTAATCAAAATTTAAACAGTAGAACACAACGGACGACGACTCGTAAAATGATTAAATAAAAAAAAAGAGGGGGCTGACCAGGTAAAAAAAATATAGAAAAAAAAGCTGACAAACTGACAACTGAAACTTGAGTCCAAGAAACGTTTGGAGACACTCGTAAACATATTTCAAATTAGTAGAACATTAGGTGTTATAGTAAACATGGGACGGGAGCTGAATTCGTTGTTGTTGTTACGTTGTTTACTCTTGTCGTCGTTGTCGTTGTCAGTTCATAAAAACTTCATTTTTATGATCTTTTCGGCCAATAGTCCTCCAGTGTGTACGTGGGTTTCTTTTATGACTTTAACCACGCAATGACCAATCTCCCCAAATGAATGAACAGCTGCAGAAAAAGAAAAGCTGAACAAGAACAAAAACAAGAACTGGACAACTGGACACCTGTTTTGCACCTTTGGCCCGTGTGTGCTGAAACTGTTCAATTTTATCCTAACCATTAAACTGGTGTCATTCAACACGATTCGACTGCTCAACTCTGACTTTCTTTGAAGCCTTTTATTGTTATTTATAATTTATGCGACGGCACCAATCAATGTTTATAGCAATTTTAGTGTAATCCTTTGACTAACTGCTCTTGGGTAAATTTGCTTAACATGGTTAAGAGCAATTTGTGAGGGACATAAGAAATATACGGTGTTGGAAAAAATAATAGAAACAAATTTTAAATCATTTATTGTTCTGTTTTGTTCAGTTTTCAAATATTTCTAAATAATACATATATACAGGGGTGTCACAGAAATCGCTTTCGCTTGAATTTCACTTAAATTTCATACAAATTGTGTTACAGTGCTAAAAAACATAAAAAAAACAAAATTTTTATTTGTATTTTTAAAATTGCCTCGAAAATAATAATCTACTCTACTTTTAAAAATGTACAGGGGTGCCACAGAAATCGCTTTGGCTTGAATTTCATTTAAATTTGTATGAAAATAAAAATTTTAATTTCTATTATGTTTTCCATCACTGTATGTGGAAATGTCATTAGGTCAAACGACGCGTCGTTAAATTTTTCAAATTTAAAAGAAAGTGATTTTCGCAAAAGTTACTGGCATCAAAGGGCACAGGCTTTAGGCTATAAGTTTTTTCAATATACAGTCGAAATTCCATAACTCGATCTACTACAATTGGAGTGATAATAAACCTTTTAATCTTAACAGAAAGAATCCCCTAAGGCTCCATAATTCGATGTTTCTTTGGATAATGGTGATTCGAGCTAGGGAAGTTCGACTGTAATATAAAATATATTATTTAGATGAAGTAAAATATTAAACAACCGTCTGGCTGCAACTCCTTATAAGAAGTAGCCACTTTAAGCATATTTTCTTTTACAGTTGTAAAGAGAAGAAAGAAAGTAACCTACATTTTCTTTACGACTCTCAGCAGGCGTTACCCTTCATTATTTCCTCGACCCGGCAGTCTGTCAACACTTAAAAATGAATGGACAGTCTGGCAAGTCTGCAACACAGTCTACAAAGTGGATATGCTAAAGAACAAGAACCGATACAACTTAAAATTAATAAAACTGCTTGACCAAAACTAAACTTGATTATTCCACATACATTTTCCTGCACCTCCAGTTGCTTCTTATCATTCCAAATTCTTTTAAAATTCCGTTTTCATTTTCTTGCTTTTTCCAGTTGAGCAATTTTCCACCTGCCTTCGCGATGAACTGACCTCGTTCATCAATTCAGTGGAAAATTGTAAATATCCAGAATTTGTTTAGATAATAAATATTAAATGGGGTTTTTTACTTAATGCCCGAAATTTTAATGCCGCCTGACAGTCATAATTATCCGCGCATGGATTTTCAATTAGGCGAAATTAATGTGCATATTTCGAATACTCATGGCTCATTAGTAAATTAGATTTTCAGCACTAAAAATAACACCCACTTTGCATTGGACTTTCCACTGTCTGCTGCCTCTCCCATTTTCCCCTCTCCTTTTTAGCCTTGGCAACAAACTCCCGCATGCTGCCAGACTTTCAAAGAATTTGTCGCCTCGGTGCAAAATTTCGAAAGTTGGAAAACTAAAAACGGTTTTTTTGTGTGTTTGTGTTATGATGCGCTGCTAATGAGCTTGGGGGAGGGCAGAAGCAGCATAAGGAAATTGATTTTTAATTTTTTCTTTCATTGCAACCAAAAAAAATTAAGCAAATACAAGAGAAAACAATTTAATTCTTTTAGCGGGGCATCGAAGCTGAAATACCCTTAAAATTGATTAGGAAAACAAAGCAGATCTTAATTTAAATTTGTCGATCGGGATCACGTAAGTGTTGTACTACAATAGTTAATTATTTGTATTACTGGGTTCTGACGTAGGAAGTGCCTTATACCAATTTTTAAAGAGATTGATAAACATTTTTTATTTATTTTTTTTTTTTTTATATAGCTAAATACATTTTGAAGAAATCTGTCTGCCTCATCAATAAAGCGTGTACTTTAATAGTGTTAATAAGTCTTATACCAAATTTTATAGATTTTCTTGACATATGTAATAGATAGAAAAAATTTCACTATATAAAGATATTTAGCTCTTTTTCTAATCAAGTCTCAGCAATTCCATTTCATCTAGATTCGACGGATTCTGACAAAGGAATTGCCTATACCACATTTTAAAGAGTACTCCTGTACTCTTTTTTATCACAAACAGTTTAACTGATCAATTATATAGTTATTCCAATGAAAATTGATATGCCCAGTGTTAGGGTATAATAAAAACAAATAGAGCCACCAGTTATAAGCGTATGTTTATGTTTTGGGCAGGAAAACAGCGTCTAAAATTTCCTTTGATGTTGTTCTCGCCGCCAGAGAAAGAGAGAGAGAGAATAAAAGGGAGAGTGAGAGAGAGAGGGGAGAAGTGAGTGAGACAATGTATCTCTGGATTTCTTTTGCGGTGGCAGTGGCATCTATTTTTCAGACGTGTCTCCTACTCTCAGTGTGTATTTTTGAGGTCTCTTTGATCTTGTTGTAGGGGTTGCCCTCGGGCCCATTGCCTCAATAATTAGTAACAAACAAAATGAGCTGGCAGCCAAATGCATAAATTGTAATTAAAAAGTGAAACTATTTTAATCAGCTTTTCAGCAATTCTATTATCTGTCCTTGACGTGGCTCTTTAACCTCACGTTCTTCTTGTAAATGTGCTTATAAATACAGTGCTGGCAAAAATAATAGAAATGAGAGACATTGTGACATTTTAAACAAATTTGCTTATGAATATAGAGTCCCGTTGTTTTGTTTAATTTTGAGACATTGCTAAATAGGTAAAGAGTAAAATTATATATATAAAAAAAAAAAGTTCGTTTCTATTATTTTTTCCATTAGCGTATATCTCTTTCCCTGGCGCCCGCATTTGACAGTCGTTCTGTTGTTGTGTGTGGTCCAGTTGTGTCTTCCCCTTGAAGGCAACTCCTGTGCTCCCTTCCCCCCTTCTCTCTCCTCAGCCATTGCCGACTCGCTTTAATTGATTAAAAGCAACAAAAGCAGCAGCACAAAATGCAGCCATGAAGACGACGCCACAATAAAAATGCAAAATGTAAACAAAGTTAAAAATATTATGCTGGCATCATATACACACACACACACACACACACACACACACTCGCACACACACATCATCAACACCCCCATATAGTATCTAGAATATCGCTGCAATAATAATTTATGTCGATCTTCTTAGCGCATCTTGTTTACTTTTTACCATTTTGCATAGTAAAAACCACAAAAAGGAACTTCAACAAACGAAGCAGAAATTATGAAAATTCCATGAAAATAGCAAATAAGTTTTCTCGCTGCTTCGCTGACTTCCCCAAGTTCCTCAGTTCCCCAAGTTCCTCATTTTCCCTTCCTTGGGGAGTGTTTGTGTGTGTTATGTTTACTTTTTATGGCTTCGGGGCCGCAATGCGTTGCAACAATTATACGAGTGAGAGCACAGGAACAACAACAACAACAACAACAACAACGCAAGCCAACAAAAACAATGCCGCAAAGCAACAAAAACATGAGAAGAATTCACTCATTTCCGCTTACAATCTGTATAACCTCAGCCTTCAACTCAGACGCCGTTTTTAGGGGCCCAAAAAAAAGAAGAAAAAAAGAACAAAATAAAAGAAAAGATGCAAAAACAAAAAACACAAATGGTTTTTGCGGTTTCCCGTGCACATTCCATAATCTGCGGATTAGTCAGATATTGTTCCAATATAAACGCGAGCGAGGCTGGCGTTAACGAGCCAAATGCCACTGAGCCGACAATTCATGGGCCGTGTTAGCGTCAACGATGCGCAAAACTTGAAAATCATAATTGCCTCGCCAAGTGGCCAAGGAAAATTGCAATTTCTAGTACACAATTTCTATATCTGAAAAGCAATTTCAATTGTTGCTTCCTTAAGGTGAACGCCACTTTGATAAGTTGGCAGCGCCTAATCGCTGAGTTGGCAGCGCTGTATGATTGCCGGGTGGCAACGCTAAAGAGCAAATTATATACAATTTTTGAGAAGTACTAGATGAGTTACTTCTTATATTTTGGAGAAATATATGCTCTTAAAAAGTAAAATATTTAAGACAAATATTTTTAAAACTTAGAATTTAATTTTTTGTGTGGTGAAATATGTATTAAGTAGTTAATAAAAATTACTTTTTCACAGTATAGTCTTACTCTCAAGTTATCATTCAAATGATTAAAGAAATACCCTTATAACTTTTTAAATTTTACCACAAATTTCCATTCAAATTTCGGGCTACTCCTGCAAATTTCCAACATAAAATAACATCATCTGCTTAGCCATTTTCATATTCTCTGATCAAGTTATCTGGTAAACTGGCTCAAACGCCATTTGGAGGCACTTTCAATAGCTTTTTGTGTGCATAAATCTGTCAATAATTATTTCGTCTATGGCTTTACAATATTTATGGTGTTTGTGCACAATGCCATTATGCTATTTATGATATTATTCCCTTGAGGAGTTTGGGTGGAAAAGTGTTTAAGTTGCGGTTTCCCCCAAAATACGCCCCAATATTTAGGGCTTAAAATGAGCAACTTAAATTTATTTATGTGATTTTATGTATATATTTCGCCACAACAATAAAAATATCAAAAGTGCGGCCAAGTGGAAGGGGAAGGTGCCCTCAACAGCTGCTCAACGGATTTTTGCCTTTGTCATTGTTGGTTGTTATTGTTGGTGTTGATATTGTTGTAAAACATTTGTAAACGCCCAAAGTCAAACAGGAGTTGGTCCTTTTTTTTGTGGGTTCTTTGGCAAGTTGTTATTTTATTTGTTTGGGCCTGGTCATTTCATTTTTATTGTGTTACAAATTGCTGTAAATATTTGTGGAATGCTGAATTGTTACCCTTTTATTATTGTTATTGTTGTTATTGCCATTTTTGTTAGGCGCAACAATCTAAGCACACAAAGGTACAAATAAAAAGAGCTGAAGCAGCGCATAAATTATATAAAATATGCGGTTCGAAATAATCAAGCGGTGAGCTTAATTTGCCATAAAGTGACGCTGGAGGTGAGCGTATTGGAGGCGAGGCTAGAGCTGTGTTTGTGAGGCGATATATTTTGAATAACTGTAGGAAAAATTTGGGCGATTGTTCATTCTGATAATTATTCTTTTTATTTTTTGATAATAAAAATAATAATGCTAATGGTAATTATAATTTGTATGCTAATACTTATACTAATACTAATGCTAATGCTAATGCTAATGCTAATGCTAATGCTAATGCTAATGCTAATGCTAACGCTAATGCTAATGCTAATGCTAATGCTAATGCTAATGCTAATGCTAATGCTAATGCTTATGCTAATGCTAATGCTAATACTAGTGATATTTTGAATAATTCTAGTTTCCGAAGCTTTAGGGAAAGTAATAATTTTAATACTAATGCTAATGATGGTGCCAATGCGAATGATACTGCTAATGCTAATGCTAATGATTCCAAAGTTCCTAAAACTTTAGGCAATGTAATAATTATAATGCTAATGCTAATGATTCTGAAGTTTTTGAAGCTTTAGGCAGAGTAATAATTATAATGCTAATGAAAATAATAATGATAATCAAATTCATAACGTCTTTGATTATGACAACGCGATTGCTACTGTGACTGCTACTGTTTCTTTTATGACTAATCCTAATGTTAATGATAATCGTAATGATAATCCCATTCTTTTCAACAGAAACACAATCCACACCTACTTATTAACTCTTTTGGCCATCTCTAGTGGCAGCCAGACCGTTGCCAACTTACCTAACGAGGCAGTGTGCAAAATTGGAGTTTCTAACTTTTGTGCTCATAATTTAGACATTCAGCAGGCGGTTTCGACCTTTTGATATTTTGTCAGAATTGCTGAAAATTCTGGGAATTGCCTGGGCCGGGAACGGGGCGCCCCACAAAATGTGTCGCAAAAACAAAAAAAGAGCATTTTGTTGTTGTGTAACATTTGGCACTTTTGTTGTTGTTGTTGTGGCTGTTGTTGTTGGTGGTAGACAATTTTGCATGCCATTTGATTAATTGCCATGCAAATTATGGTGTAAATATAATAACATTTTATTCAGCTGTCAATTTGAGCGGCAAACAAAACACAAACGAAAAGAGTTGGAAAAATACTCGCAAGCTAAAAATCTAGACATGGGCCACGACATGCAAAGAGTCAATTTGCTAGGGCTCCATGGATGAAGCGAAGTGAATGGCATTCGCTGCAGCCCAGGCACGACTTGGAGCGACACTGAGAAAAAGTTCATTCTCAAATTAAAGTTGAAAAATTTGTGAATTCTTATAAGAGAAGTCTTTAGGATATAGTAAGACTATATAAGGAGAGACTATCAGGGGTGCCACAGAAATCGCTTTCGCTTGAATTTCACTTAAATTTCATACAAATTTCATACAAATTTAAGTGAAATTCAAGAAATTAAATTTCATACAAATTTAAGTGAAATTCAAGCGAAGTGAAATTCATACAAATTTTAGTTAAAATTTAAGCGAAATCGATTTCTGTGGCACCCCCGTATATAAGGACAAAATGGCGTTAATTCAACATTCAAATTGCCTAATAATAATAAATTATTTTATTTAATAAAAAAAGTGCTATAAAACGATAATTGAAAGTCCATATTTGTACAAAATACCAGACTAACGAACTTGTAAGTTTTCAACTTTTTTCCTCATAAATTAAATAGTTAATTTCAACTTGTTTTTAAATTGATTTCAATACAAAATATTTTTTGTCGACAATACGTAAATAAACAAAAAAAAAATTTTTAAATTTATTTTAAGCTGATAATTTCTCGCCGTGTAGCTCTTGGAGTTTGGGTAGCGGAGCATAGCGGCTGCTCTGGCCGAAACTACCCGAAACACCTAGGCGCAAAATTAAGACATTAGTCAAAATTTTTTTTTAGCCGTTTTCGTTTTGTTTTGTTGTTGTTGTTGTTGTTGAAGCTGTGGCCGCCGCTTAATCCCTTCACACACAGCGTCGAAAAGGCAGCCGCAGGTATTTCCATGGAACTGACCAGGTCCTCTGCCCTTACCCGTCCGTCTAGCCACTAAAAAGTTCAGGCGAGTGTTGCAAATTAGTTGACACGTCGCTGGGGCAGGGAGTAAAAAAGCAACAAAAGCGAAAAAAGAAACGACGGCGACAAACAGTCGGCATGAATAAAGTCATTTATATATCCAGTTCCATATGAGCGCCTGATGAGAAATGCTGAAATACTGTTTGCCCCGGCTCTATAATTAGCCTAATAACCCCGGTCAACAGGCAACTGGCAACAGGCAACGGTTTCAGTCCCAGTCCCAATCCCAGTCACAGTCCCAGTTTTAGCTGCAATCTCCTGTCACCCCCTTCAAAAGTTTCCTTCTTTCCGTATAATGACTTCAATTTGTGCTGAAAGCGATTCCTGGAAATCAAATACACCAAACGGCTAAATGCCATGCCATATTCCCTATATCATTCGTTCGTAACCCTAATCGGACTCGGACTCCACTCCATGTGCTCCCCGTGGTCAGAAATTTCTCCATTCATGGTATTCGCTTTGTGCATTCTTTATTTGGGTTATGGCCTGAGTTCTAACAACTTTTTAAGCGGGCGACTTTTGATTGTGACTTTACTAATTTGCACTCGAAATTGTTATGCAGTTGAACTCACTCAACATTATTTCAAAAAGCGAGTTGCAATTGGACACTACATAAATAATTATTTAATTATATACTTGGACATGTTTTTTGGAGTTTTTTAATGCAATTTTGTTTTATTTTTAAAACAAAAATATATTTAATTTTAGTCTTTTTAAAATAAAGCTAATGACGCTTATTTTTAAATGTTTATTTCTTAAATGCCAAAATATTTACCAGCTCTTCAAACACCTATGAAAATAAAGAACTCGTTTAATTATTTCTAAAATTTATCATAATTAATTTTCATAAATTTATCTGGATTTTTCCCGTGTCTTAGACCTTCAGCATATCTTATTCTATTCCATTTCTATCTCAAGCGCATTTCCGTTTCCTGTTAGTTCAAAAATAAAAATTGCCACAGCTTTCATATAATTGTGACAAGATCTTGAATTGATTTAATTCAATAGTGCTGCAAGAAGTGTAGATTACTTTATTTCGTTTTGAAATAATTAATGAAAATGCTTTATAAGCAGCCCACTGAAACTGTCTAGGCCGGGAGACTTAATCATCGGGACAGGAATCGGAATCAGAATCGGGATCAGCTTTGGGTTGTCTGCATTGCTTCTGCACACGCCCACAGCTTCATAATTTCTCCCTCTCCTCTCTCTCTCTCTCTCTCTCATTCTTGCCAACTCTTTCTGATGTTTCGTCTAAGGCCAAGTTACAATGCTTGATTTTCTTTCTGGGATTTTACAAGCGCAGAGACAAATGACTTGAGATTTCGATGTCTGCGATAGCGCGAAAGAGCAACGCATCCCCGGATCGAGATCGAGGCCTATAATATAACAACGCCTAAGCCAAAGGCTGTGCCACAAAGAGTTATGTGCTAAATTAAATTTGCAAACGGTGGATACACCCAGAGAAAAATGCTACTTCAATTAACCATTTTGCCCTACGATTTAGTATTTAATATGAAATTAATCAATTTAAAAATTAATATAATATAAATATTGAAACATACTTAAATTAAATAATAAACTTTGTTATTTTAAATTATTTTATAGCAAGTGTCAAATATTTTAAATATTCAATTTAAAGACTTAAATTGTAATTGCAGACAAGCTAGAACCGATTGAGAATTCTAAATTAAATGTGACTATTATTTGACAAAAATGTATTTATAAATAATAATAAATATTTAAATAAACTAAAGGCATGTTTAAATTAAAGTAGTAAATTTAAATAGAAAATTGTATTAAAAATTATACGAAAAAAACTTTATTTGAATATCACTTAATTAAATTATCTTTGGATCATTTTTAATTATATATTTGTACCGAAATTTTAAATAGACTATAAAAAGCTTTATTTATAAATTTAAAAAAAAAAAAAATTATAAATAGTTTTCCGAAATTTTAATTTCAATATGAATTAACTTTCAATGAATATTTAATTGATTTCTAATTTGATTTATTCCAGTGTCATTTAAGCAGTTTAAATTTAGTTGATTTAAATTTAATGTCATATTAAGTTATTTAATATTATTTTAATTTACCAAGTACTTTTGTTCAACTGGTCATTTCATTTATAAATAAAAATTCATGACTTTTGTTAATTTTTTGTTTGTTTAATTTTTTAATTTTTTATGTTGTCTGCACTTATTTCGACTATGCTTTTTTCTCTGGGTGTAGGCTGGGGATCAGGTTTGGTTGAGGCTACGGGCTTGAGATTGGGCTCAACGCCGAAAAGCAATCGCGCCACGCACGCCCAACATCAGTTTGATAAATTGATATCAGCGATCGCTGGCGAGGAGCAAAGTATTGTCTTCCCTCTCTTTCAGAACGGGAGGGAGGGACGGGCTGAGTTTTTAATTGAAAAACGCGACTAGGCGACTAGGTGAGTACAACAATGTTAGGTATAGATGTACAGTGCGAGTATATGGTAGATAGATAGATGGGCAGATGGGCAGATATCGGCACTTACCTATCGAACCGTCCAGGGAGTAGGCATTACGCTGCCAGGCCCAGGTGCATAGATCACAGGTGGTCAGGCCGTCAGCGGCGACGCTTTCATCCAGAAAGGGCGGACGCGGCGGCGGCGGCACAAAATGTCCATTCCACAGCCCATTCTCGCTGGCATCGAAGGCCAGCGGCGAGTCAAATGTGTCCACCTCAATGGCATTGGACCACCAATCATCGTCCAATGGATTATAGCCAGCTTCTGGTGCCGCCGCCGCATCTGGTGCCGCCAATTGACTGTCCAAACTGGAATCATGTTCCGTTGAGGGCGTTGGATGCGCTGCCAACGAATCCAGTCGGGAATTGGGAAATGCCGATCGCAATGTTGTCAATGTTGCATCCTCATCCTCAGTCGGCAGTCTGGCAAACATTTTCCAGCAGCTATTTTATGACAAGGCGACAAGTGTCTCTCTCTCTCGCTCACTCACTCACTCTCTCTCTCTATCTGTGCACATGGATCGCCGCTTGGGTGTTCCAGCAACTGGACTGCAAAAGCAAAAATTAAAACCATTTATTAAGAAACTTGTCACAAGTTATTAAAAATAATAAACTAGCTAAAAATATGTATTGCCAAATATTGTCAAATTTGCGGCAAGTCCAACTCGCAACTTGCAACTTGCAACATGCAACTTGCAGCTTGTTAGCACTTTTTTGAAAGTTGTCCCCACCACAAAATGTGGCCGCTTAGTTAATAAATATATGAATATGGTATAACTTGAATAGCTTTAAAGACATTGTTCCGATCAATGGCAGCCTGTGAATAGTTTGTTAATCAGCTTGAGCCGTGGGCTGTGTACAGGGTATTGGGAGTTGAGTCATTTTTGGTGTACCCTGTTTAAATAAATAGGTTTTTAAATGGTTCTGAAATTTGAATTATTATTAACTTGAGAAAAAGTTGTAAATAGCTTGAAATATTATCGAGCAAAGAACGAGTTTTTTTATATGTTTACTTTGGTTTTTATTTTGCATAAATTAAATTTTCATTTATAAATAAAATATATCTGTTATCGATAGATACGTTTTAATGGGAAAACAATTTGTTTTTAAATATCACAAAATTATATGATACTTTGGAATTATTTTTCCACCAAACAAATTGTATTTTTCTAACGAATCTTTTATAATAGTTTAGTAGTTATTTGTAACTTCTTATAGATATATATTTATATTCTAGTCTACCAAAAATTACGTTATGTGTCTGTAATATTCTTTTTGCTTTATATTATGATACTTGTTAAATTTTTACTTCTTGCTGCTTAATAAAAAAACAATTTTTGCAATTGATAAAATGTAATTATGATTATAGTAACTTGTAAAGACAATAAGAAAACCTTATAAGTTTTGTTATATTTTACTTAATGAAAAATTGATAAAGACTCCGTTTTGCCAAATTAAGAAAACCCATTTTAAAATCCTCCCTTTCCTCTTCCTTTCTAGGAATCTTTAACCTTACTAATTTCTAATATTTGTAATATTATTAACTATTACTACTATTACTTTTTGATCTGATTGGGTTTTTCTGGGGTTTTCCCAATCTTTGCAACGAATGTTGGATCATTTCATAATTTTTAATACCCCCAGATTTTAATTATTCAAATTTATTATTTTTTTTTAATTATCTTTTTATCTTTTCAGTTTAACATTAAATATAACTTTAAATATTTAACTTAATTTTTATATTTATTAACTTATACTTTAATTTTTAATTAATTGGTCAACTGCTCTTAATTGACATTAAATAAAATAAATAATATAAAAAGCTATATCTCCTAATGAACTTAACGTGAATATTAAGACAGCGCTATCTAATCAAATATTTAAAATAAATTTATGATATACTATTTATAAGGCTTTATTTTTTATGTAATATATTTAGTTCGCCTTCTCTCAGTAGCCGAGGCTTATCTAACACATTAAGTTGAATATATCTTGGGGCAAACTAATGATGCAGTTCCACCTTTCTGCATAGCGTCTACAATAAAGACTTCAAATTGCAGGCGACCAACATGGAAGGGGCGTGGCCCGGGCCGCCTATGCAAACAGAGTCGCATTGTGAGTGTGAGTCAGGTTTCAAGTTGACTTTGTGGCAGCAACCACAGCAACAGCAACAGTTGCTGCTGTGGCAGTGGCAGCAACTATTGGGCCAGTTGTTGCTGGTGGTCCGCATTACACGTTGTTGTTGTTGTTTCCGTCTGACATACATTAATCAATGCGGAAAAGGCGTCTGTCTGTGACACTAATGAAGTATCTTAACAAGATACGAAATATGCGATAAGCCGGGCTAATAAAAGAGTACCGTTAAGTAAATAGCCGGTTGAATTGCTGGCAAACAACTAGAAAAAATGGCTAAATAAAAAATAGAAAAAAGATGGCAAGTACTTTGGCTAAGCAGTTCAATGGGTCAGCGTTACGTGAAGATTCATTTCATTTCGTTTCGTTTCGATTTCGCTTCGATTTCGCTTCGTTTCATTTCGAACAGAGAGCAAAAAAAAGTGAAAATCCCATTGAGGAACACAACAAATGTGCTAATCAACTACGGTCGGGCCAGCGATCATCTAACAGAAATTATACTTATCTTTTCACTGTGATTTATAAGCCGGCAATTACAAGCCCAACTCGCTGATCGACCATTATGATCGCCATAATAATGCAAAAAAAAAAAGGAATAAAAACTACAGAAAAATACAAGAAAAATGCCAAACAATGACTGTAGCCGAAAATAAAAATAGTGAAATACAGAAATCATTTATCATAATCATTGTGATTGATTCGTTGAGAAAAGAAGTAAAGAAAATAAGTACAAAAAAAGTAAAATCAAAGTAAATATCACAAGTGAACAACAAAAATCTTATATTTATCGTGGGGTTATGGCTTATACACTGCAAGAAAAAATTATGCTAAAGTTGAAGCTAAAAATACTTTTTAATGAAAAATCTTCTAAAAAAGACACGCAATGTTAAAAATATTATTTGTTAGTAAAATAATAGACCTTAAATTAATTAAAAATTTCGTACTCATGTTAAGAAAATTTGAGATCATTTATCTATTTTATCTTTTCAGTTTTAAATTAAAATTTGGATATGTTAATTTATTGTTTTTATTTTCATGACTTTTAAATCTTATTTAAATAGTAACTATATTGTTTTCTGTTGGCTTATTTTATGTAAATAATAAATGAAATTATATTGAATTTATATTGGAGCTGATCCTATCCCGGAATGTAGTTTTTCTCAGTGTATTCATATTCAAAGGCGCCCGCTCATCAGGCATATAAACGTTGCTTATTCTTGTCTTTGTTGTGGTTGTTGTTGCTGTTGTTGTTGTTGCTGTTGTTGTTTCACGTCTTTTGGCTCACGAAGTCAGTCAGTCAGTCAACTGCGTTACCTCCTGGCCAGCCATGATCCCAAAATAAAAAACTCTTGATTCGTTTACTGACCGGTTAGCAATTGTTGCTTTTGACCGCAGCGAATCAATACAAAAATTTTGATGGCAGGAGGCGGGCGGAGTGTGTGGAGGGGATAAAGGGCAATAGTGCGAATTCTTATATCATTTTTGTATTTTTTTTGTATTGCGGTCAACTTTGGTAAGAGTATAAATAAGAAATATTGCTTTCGAATATTATCAATCAACCGTGCAGACATTTTGTGCCCCATTTGTTTGTCTCGCGGAATTCAAAGTGTTTTTAATGGCTTAATTGTGTTATTTTTCAATTTTTTTTTTAATTGAAATTTTACACTTTAAAGACAGGCTGTAATAGAAAAACTAATTCAAAAACTTGTTTCTGGAATAAATGATCTATTATCTGAATTTAGTTTTAAAACGGACTTAAATTTTCTAGATATTTTATTACAGTTTTCTCAATGCAAAAATGTTAAATCTTTTACTGAGATCCAATTTTACAATATTTGTGCATAAATTCTATCATAAGACATTTCCATACGACCTAAATCATAAATGGAACTAAAGTTTCATATAAAGATATTATCAAATTTGCAAAGAATGCAAAAATGTTAAAGGTAATCGACTTGTAGATACCCTGTGCGTTAATATTATAAATTTTATCAAACATACGTTTTTCTCTCACATCTGTTTTTACACTTACTGACTAACTTTATGATTATTATTTTGACAAACTAAAAAATAAATTTTTTTGGTTTTCGAATTTTGTTGTCTTATTTTATTAAAGTCGCTTGTGATTCTTAGAATGACTTTAAAAATATTTCTTGGTCTTAACTAGCTAAAAACTAATTTGTAAATTCAAATTTCTCTTAAGCTTTGCAATTACAGGGTATTAACAGGTAATCATTTGCAGCAACACCCAAAATGACACACATTTCTTGCCGTTTTTTCTTGATTAAGTTGTCGCACACTTTACTGTCCCCTCCCCCTCCTGTTTCCCTCTCCCCTCACACCTCACTCGTATCATGCATAAGTACTATATTTTGGCTATGTATCTCTTTTGGCCATCTTCCATATTAATCACGCCGCATGAGTTGCTTTCAGCAGACAATGGCGCGATATGGTCAACTCACCAAGATCTGAGTTTTTTCTTTCTTTATTTTATTTGTTTTGGTAACATGAGTTACTGGCAAATCTGTTGGCCAAGTTGTTTTTAGTTTGCGTTTTGGATGTTGGGAGTGCGTTTCAAGTGCGTTAGTCAAGTGACTTAATTTATATTTATGAAACACAGCACGAACATTAACTGAGCCGCCTTTTGGCCAACATTTAGTCAGGCCAGAGACTTTGGGCCACAGGCACTGCACAAAAATTGTCGAACTGCCGAACTTGTTGAAGAGTTATGGTTTTGACCCACAACATACCAAAGAGACATTGCGACACACACACACACACACACACACTCAGTCTTGGCCAAGTTTTTTTTATGAGCCAAACTGGACTCGACACTGGCCGTAATAACAATTTAGGCTTGTTTGGCGTCGCGACTGGCAATTTTTCACATTAATTACAAATTACAGATTTATTAGGTATGAGAGCCATGTCTTGGTCTTGGTCTTGGTCGAGACGTCGCTTGGTCGTTGGGCGTGTCACGCCCCCTTGACCAAAGCCAGAGCCAGAGCCAGAGCCTGGCCAGCTTCCAGTCCTGGCCTTTTTGACAGGCCTTTTACCCTTGGGTATATCAAATTTGTCCCTCAGTTTGCTACAGTAACGATTTATTGATAAAGCTAGTGCATGTAACGGATTCGGTTGGATCGAATCACTATATCATATAGCTGCCATATCAACAATAGGCTGAAAATCAAACTTAAGGACGAGTATGTAAAACTTATTTATTCTTTGAGATTCTCAACTAATCTTACAAATAAATAAAGGTTTTAACATTCAGAATGTTTCCTTCATTTTAAAATCGGAATATTATGTCTTATAGCTTTAATTATTTTAATTCTACCTTAAGTGTGAAAAATTCTGCAAACAATTTAAATAGTGTCTTAAAAAAAAAAATCATAAAAAATACTAGCGAGGAGAATTTTGAAATTTTTTGTTTGCAGACACTATTTTAATTGTTTGTAGAATTTTATTTGCATCCCAACATTTTTTTTAAGCAATCGAGGAAAAAAGTTGAAAAAGTTGATTTTTACATAAACTCATAAAAATTTTCGAATATTTTCAATATTTTCAAATTATGAGTTGATATAACTTTAGTTTTCTGGGAATACTTTTGATTAGGTTCGTTTTTTAGTTAGTTGCAATTGAAGCTATTGAATAAAGTTACTTTTTGTGCTGGTTGAAATAAGCTGTGAGCCACCGTATATACTCTGGCTAAATTTGGATACAAGCTCTTCTCAATATCATTCAGCTACCCTATAAAGGAAAGGTTAAATATCTACCTATAACTTTTTTCTGTCTCAAGATATCTTAGCTAATCTCACAGAATATGTAATTTAAACTGTCATCTTAATTATCAAAAAATGTGATTAAAATTGAATCACCTGAAATCCATTTCTAATATCATCTGAAAATCCATTTCTAATACAAATAAAACTGTTTTGTTTTTTGAGTTATTTCAACAAATAGCACAGATTATAAATGTTACACATTCTCATAAAATTTTCCCAAAATCGAACGTCTATTTCGTATAGCTGCCTTAGCAACGATCAGCCTCAAATAAGTAGAGGGTATCAAATCTTCAGCGTTCAAAATCGTTTCCCTCCATCTTGTTTGTCTTTCCTTTGCTCTGGCACTGGGCACTTGCTGCAGCTACGCAAAACTGGGCTTAAATATTAATGAGCGCTGTAATTTGTTGCATTGTATGTAATAAATTAATTTGTGTGTGCGTCGTGAGAGCCGCTTCGACTTTTTGCCGTGTCGACTGACGTTTCTAGACCGTGTGGCGCAAGCGAAAATTTGCATATGAGGCACAAAGCACTTGCAACTTGCCGACTGGCCAGTGAAACAGCCAAACAGTCAGTCAGTTAGTCCGTCAGTCAGTCAGTCAGTCAGGTTGGACTTCCCACTCGGTTGTGGAGTGGAAGGAAGGCATGCTACACAGAAGTGCATGAGTAGGCACTCGAAAAGTACTTGCCACTAGACTGATTATAGTCAATTCGGTGAATTGGACCACCAAGTGGTGGCAGCACCACCACAACCACCAATAACAGCAGCAGCAGCAACTACAGCAACTACAGTCAACAGTCCACGACAGACACATCAGGGCAAAGCTGGCTAAGCCACTGAACAGGGCAAGCAGCCCAGTCATCATCATCATCATCATCATCATCCACATCGTCATCATCAACATCTTCATCATCATCATAATCATCAACAACATCTTCATCATCATCATCATCATAGGCACCATCATCACCTTCGGCATCATCATCATCATCTTCAGCAGCGGCATCGCCATCGACACCAACACAAAATCCATGCGTGTCTCTGCACAGTGGAACCAAACGGTATTTATTATAAAGTACACGTAGCGATCTTTACGTGGACACTATGTATCCTAACTTGACTTCCCCAGCTTAATCCGTTATTTACTATTATATTCCCCTTCGATGCGTGGCTTTTAATATTGAAAAACGTTTGATTTCCTCGATGAATAATTAAGATGTCTGAATTTCTTATTTCGCTCAAAGTGCGAATTTTCACGGGATTATTTTACTAGAATTTATGACTTGAAGCATATATATGTGTATCATATAATTTTTATGAAAATTAAGTATTTACATAACTTACAAAAAATAAAGACATTATAGGGGCATGTGAAATCGCTGAAAATTTCTAAAAACCCAAAAATAATGCAAACGGAAATTTTAGTGTTTATGAAATAGGAATATCTAAAATTATTGGATTAAAATAAATTTTATTTTTGAATAAAATAAAATGTCATAAAAAAATTTCCAAGTGTGCTACATATATAATTGTATAATGTATAAATATAATAAATACTTTGTGGAAAGTTAAAATAAATTTATGGCAGCCTTATTTTATGACTGCGAAAATCTGTTCAAAAAATTCAATCTCTATTAGAAACACAGACAAAGTTTTTTGAAACACAACTGAAACTGAAACAAACAAACATTTTCACAACTAAAAAATATATTTGAAGTTATTCTCAATGCAGTTTTCCATAAACTTTAATTTCGTTTCATTTTTAGCAGTTCGTGTACCACTGTGATCTGCCAACAGCGCCAGCGCCAATAAAAACGTAAATGGCGCGTGATTGTAAGGCGTCTTCTTCTAGTGGCACCCATACACATGCACCCACACACACACTCACACACACACACATATTTATACACACACACTCGCCCATTACAACAACCACTTCAAGATGGCCACAAGAGTAGCATCTTATTTTGCTGCCTTTTGACTTCGATGGCGGGCCAATGGACAAACAGGGAGGAAAGGAGAGAGGAGAGGAGGGAGGAGAGGAGTGGTAAAGGGTGGGGAGTGGGGTGGGTAAAGAGTCAGGAATGAAGCTACATAATGAAAAGAGTGTGTGAAGAATTTTAAATTCAAAATTGCATGAAAAGTCGTGAGTCGCAAATAGCTTGTTGCTTGTTGTTGTTGTTGTTGTTGGTAGTAGTTGTTGGTTGATGGTAGTTGTTGGTTGATGGTAGTTGTTGGCATAGCTGTAGGAACAGACAGATATCCTACTCATCACTTGAGAAAATGAAAAAACAATCATAAACAGCAGGCAGTACACAGCAACAACAACAGCAACAACAACAATGCTCAAGTGTATACCAAGTAAAAACCACTTGAAACAAAACAACAACAACAAAAAAATGGAAAAAAACCAAAAAGAAAAACTTGTGCCTTTGGTTTATGTTTTTGTGGCTTTGAGTTGTTACCTGTTGCCAATTGTTGTTGTTGTCGTTGTTGCTTTCATTGCACTACACCTGTTGCCCAGGCTAGGCAAGGAGGGGTGTGTGTGTGTGTGTGTGTGTGTGAGTGTGTGTGTGTTGCCAACGAATTCACTTTTGCCCACTCGCCGAGAGTGGAGGCTTAATAAAGTTATTATAATTTAAGCGTTTTGATTATGCGCCTTGGCAATGTTTAAAATACCTCTACCCCCTTTTCCTCCCTTTCCACTCTTAACGAGTTACAAGTTTACAGCGGGGGCGCTGTCTCTTTCTCTCCCTCTCCCTCTCTCTGTCTCTCCCTCTCTATTTGTGGGGGTAATCTTTGTGATTGGTTGCGATTTGCGTTTAATTTTGTTGCTATAAGTGTTGCATGCATCCCGTTGGCAATTCGAGTGCAAGACGTCTGTGCCCACTGTGCGGGGGTGCCTGTTTTTGTTTTTTTCCTTTGCCTACATGCTTTCATTTTGTTCAAGTCTTTATAAAAGAGTGGCAACGCTTTGGAACTGGATTCGCAGCACGCCGTCACAACTTGCAACAGGCTTCAAGGCAGTTAATTGCTTGTGGCATGCTCATCCGCTCGACTCTGCCACAGATCAGGCCAACGTGACTAATGCCACTATTGGACGAAACTAACAAAGTTGGTCTAATAATATTGTGACGTTTTTTATTTAACCACAAAAAATTTAAATTTGATCCTCCTTTCTAAGCAACTTAGCCTGAATTTTAAATAAAATAATTTTTACTGTTTTTAACCAAATCAATTTAACGTATTTTTCTTTAAAAAGTAAAACTTTTCTTTTATCACCAAATATCTCCTAATTTTATAGTAAAATTGTTTAAAATATCTGTCTTTCATTACATGCATAATTTATTTTATCTTAAACAAGCTTAAATTAATTCTAGCCTTACTTTTTATTGACCCCATTCACAGCAATACTGTGAAGTATTTTTTAAAAATCTAAGTAATTCACCGTAACCTCACTTTGTGGTCATGCTAACATTAATTTTTATCAAGTTAACCTCACTTTACAAAAATACAGTTAAGTATCTTCAATATCTTCACCATAACCCCACATGCTATCATGATAACCTTATTTTTAAAATCAATATAACCATTTTACGACAATTTTATCAAACATCTTACATTTAAATTAACCTAAATATATAATCAGATGCATTTCCTCGTTATAAAACTCAATTAATGCAGCATAACCCCAAAATTGTTGTCATATTAACCTCACTTTTTATCAACCTAACCTCACTTTATCACATTATTTAGTAGCAACTGTACATTTATCCTAAAAGTATAGTCAGATGCCTTTCCTCATTATAAACCCCAATTAGTACACCATAACCCCACATTTTTGTCATATTAACCTCACTTTTTATCAACCTAACCTCACTTTATCACATTATATAGAAGCAACTTTAGATTTATCCTTAAAACTTAAGCAGATGCCTGTTGTCATTGTAAATACCAATTAATACACCATAACCCCAAAACTGTTGTCATGTTAACCTCACTTTTTATCAACCTAACCTCACTTTATCACATTATTTAGTAGCAACTGTACATTTATCCCAAAAATATAGGCAGATGCCTTTTCTCATTAAAAACCCCAATTAATACACCATAACCCCAACATTTTTGTCATGTTAACCTCACTTTTTACCTGAACTTAACCTCACTTTCATAGCTAGTCGTCAATCTAACCTCATTCTCTGATTGAACACATGCACACTTTCTATGTCACACTCAAAAGGTGACAATTACTTTCAATTTTGCAGCAACTGGTTGCCACCTTTCGTTGCAACCGACTGTTGCAAACGTGTATATAGTGTGTGTAGAGAGTACGAGAGTATTTAATGTGGATGCAACGTGATGCCAAAGAGCTTCAGCTGATGCTTCAATTTCACTCGTTGGTCGGTAGGCAGACCAAAGTTATTTGCCACAGTCCCAACTCGCTGAACTCTTGCCCTTTATGTCGAGCATTTATGCCACAGGCAGTTTGAATCGTTCGTTTCGATGGAGACCTGCTGAATGCAGCATGTTGCATGAATTTGCAGTGGAAAGTGCAACATGATAGGGAGGCAGCTTCGATGATCGCCAGCTTCGATTTGTATCGCCTTTGTGGCACCATTGGATTGGATCCGTGCCGCGTGCTGCATAGATTTGTAACTTGCAGCGGATTCATTTTACATTGCGCTTTTCATATTTCATAATAGACTTGAGACTGGAGACTGGGCACTGAGGACTGGAGACCTACAGCAGACCATTGGGGCCTCGGGGGCCATTAAAGCGAAAAGCGAAAGTCGTAAAAACTTACACAGCGCTTTGTCATATGCAAAACCAACAAATTTCCAGCTCAGTCTCCTTCTCAACTCCAACTCCGCTTAATTTAATTTTATTTATTTACTCTTTTTTCTATTTGTTTTGTTTGTTTGAAACAATGGTTCAGCATTTGAAAACGTTCACATAAAATCGGACGCAAAATCAACTTAACCTCTAGCTCAAGTTCTTTTTTTTTATGGCATCGATTCGGAATGGTAAGCGAATATAAAGGGGCCCCTCTCATATTATATCATAAAAAACCCCTACGAAAACCGCTGAAATCTTTACGAGCTTTTGTCATTTGGCTCGGATCAAAGTCGCACATTTGTTAAGTTGCCTGCGAATCAAGTTTCTGTACACTTTTATGACCTGTAATATATTTGGCAAAAAACTTTTCAAATTGCCTAAAAACCCAAAAAAAATAAAAGCAAAATATAAATAACAAAGGCAATAAGCGGGCATTTTATTGATTATTCTATTTGGCATTTAATCACAAGCTTTACGACCGCCTTTGATTAGCTATGAAACTATTTAACAAATTTGAATTAAGGCAACAAAATGTCATAAAAATTGTATAAAAACAGTTTAAAAGACTGAATACCCTTATTTGACACAACATTTTTAGAGAATTAAAGATAAATATAGAATTATAACTCATTTTTAAAGGGCCAGTTTATTATAATGACATACGATTTTGATGAAATATGATCAAAGTGATCTTAACATAATAACATTTACAAAAATTTAGATATTTTTGGGATATTTCCGGTAAAGCGAAAGTTTTTCATTTAAAAACCTTTAAAATTGGCATTCCCCACTGATTCCTAACTGATTTGTATGCCAATTATAATAAACAGTATTAACTATACCAAAATTTCAGCTACGTTACTCTATAGACTCCTGATTTCACATCGAAATTTTTAATATACAGAGACTTTTTCAATACTTTGCACGTGTCGATATAAAATAGAGAATGTGAATTTCTTTACGATTTCAGTCATAAATGCCTAAACTTTAATTTATAGCTTACGGCTTTCAAATTGCCTTGCTAAAAACTTGTTATACTAGAAATGATATAAAACCGTACAAATTGATTGGTTGGCTGGGCAAATGATATACATTTGATACGCATTATATTTTATAGTCGGGCCTTAACGTTTTTAATAGCAATTTACAGAATCGATTCGCATGTTGTTAACAGAACAAACATTCCAAATTCCAGTTGCCAGTTCTTAATTCCCGCAATTCCTACAGCAATTCTCCTTTAAAGCGAAACAAAATCGTGCTCAGACATCTAATCACAAATAGAAAACAATATCTATGCTAATCTCAGTACAAGATCAATGACAATAAAAAGGGGCCACAAAAAAAGGCCGAAAAACAAGACAAAGACAACACAGAGGACAACAAGAACCTGTAAGTTGCACCACCCCAAACCACAACAACAAACTTACAAGCAACAACAAACAACAACAACAACAACAATAGTAAGAAGCCACAATAATGAGCCGTAATGAGCAATGATCGCCACACAATTAGCCAAATTTCGTTTGGGTTTTTAGCCCAAAACGATTCGAGCAATTTTTTAAAGACAAATTAAAACAAAAAACCTGGCGAATAAACACACGAAATTAAACAAACATTCGAGCCGCGTTTCTGGCGGTTAAAGCCAAGCCAAACTGCCGGAAAATTACAAGAAAATCGTGCAGCTCTTGTTTGCTTGAAAAACGGCATGGAAAATGCGGCTTTAAACGTTACATGAGAGCAGATTTCAACGCGATCATCGATTCCATGTTGCACCCACACACACTGTACAAACAAAAAAAATAAATATTTCTAGTGATGGAAAAAATAATAGAAACAGTAAGATTTTTTTATTTTTAAAATTGCTTTGAAAAATAAATATTTCTTTTAGTTTCATAATTTTTACTTAGTTACCGTATTATTTACACACCTTAGAAAATAAACTAAATAATAATATTACAAAAAAAAGTATAAAAAATAAATGAAAATTAAATAAAATAAAACAAATTCATAATTTATACCGAACAATAGAATTATAAATTTATTTTTCATTTACATTCTTTAACCCAGCGGTGGGCACGAAATCTAAATTCGGGAGCAGCCGCTAGCTCCCGGAGCCCATGCGTGCCCACCGCTGCTTTAACCTATGTTATTTACTTTTCCAAATTTTCTTTTCCAATGGTATCTTAAGCTAAAGTATGACTAGCGCCTTAATTTATAAGACTTGTCTTGCAGCGCTAGGAATCAAATAAATAAATAAACATACTTATCTATTTAGTCATATTTTGAAATTTAACAAAAAAAAGGGATTCTTTATTATTACAAATTCTTTTCAAATGTCAAATGACACTCGTTTCTATTATGCTTTCCATCACTGTGTGGCATCAACAGTTGCTTGCAGCATGACGCAACGTTGCAACAACTCCTTGGCCTCAGGTGTAGTTTTTCACTTTTCCCGCCAATTGCCAATTGGCCAACGTCGTTCAACGTCCAACAATGCAGCATTCAACGTCCAACAGTCAACAGTCAATAGTCAATAGTCAACGTGCAACAGGCAACTTGCAACATGCAACATGCAACATGCAACATTCAATGCCGAATGTCGAACACCAAAACTTAGTCATTTAGTGTCTTTGTCTGCGCATTTTGCCCCTTTTGATTGCCAAGCGATTGCCACAAAACTGAAAACTAAAAAACTGAAAAGCGAAATCCGAAAACTGAAATAACTGCAACTGTCATTTTCGATTGGCGACCTGCTGGGCTTGCCCCAAGTTGCAACAAAACATTTTTCTTGCATTTTGTATTTGAGTTTCTTTTGTATTTTTTTTAAGATATTTTTTTTATATTTTTTTTGGCCTGTCGAGAGGCAAAATGTCAATTTGCGTTGTTTACTTTTAAAACTTTAATTTTTGTCTGCGATTTTTATACGCTTATTTTTTTGTATCATTGGAGTTGCATTCGTCGCGCCTTCAATTGCCGCAATTTAGTTGCCCCCTTGCCACTTCCACTTCCCCCCTGGGCACCATTAGCTCAGCTATTGAGTGTTAATTAAGCGTTTATTCAGCTTTTTTGGTGTCAAAGTTGTCTTTTTAAAGAGCCCGAAAATTAATGCCGTATTTTCCATTGTTATCATTTGAAAACGAACGTTTTCATTTCCGATTACGATTGCGATTGCGATATCGATTGCAGCCAGAGACCAAAGACCAAAGTGGCAACTTCATCGATCAATTCGCCGCCTTTTTTTCGTTGCCTTTGATATGGATATGAATATGAGTGATTGTCATTGACTGAAATTGATTAACTGACTCATGAAACCTTTTAATTGGCTTTTAATGAGTCGCGTTTATAGTGTGCCACAGTCTGTCTAATAACTGACGAAATACGGAATTCGAATACTCGTTAATTTACATATTTTGCATATTATTGGCATTATTGGAGTTTTTTTTTTGGTTTTTTGATTGCTTGTTGCAAATTTGGTAACATTTACATGCGAAATTGATGACTACAAATTATAATATCCTGTCAGGCGATTGACTTCCGTTTCAATCAACCAATTTTGGTTGTCTAAATTGTTAAGCAAACAATATTTTTATTTCCAAAGACAATAAAAGAAATGTATTTAAAACCGCATACGATGTTAATCAATTTTTTGTTGATTACAAAATATATATTAGATAAATGTAAGATTTTAATAATTAGGTTATTTTTCTATTTTTAAAAATAAAAAAAATATATATTAAATAAATATATATTAGATAAATGTAAGATTCTAATAATTAGGTTATTTTTCTATTTTTAAATATAAATAAAAGATTGTTCAATGTTGTAATGTTGTTGTAAATTAAAACTAGGAGTTTTGGAAAATTTAATGCAATTTAATGCATAGTCAAAATGATTTATTTAAATTTTAAAATATTTATTAAAATGACTGAAAATTTTTTGAACTTTTTATTTAATTAACACATATTATTACGAGTATAAATATTTATTAAAATAGTTTGTAATTATAATTGTTATTTTTTCGGTAGCTGTTTTTAAAAGTTTTGGACTTTTTACTCAATTTACTGCATGTTTATAAACATAAATAATTTATTATATAAATATTTATTAAATGAATTTGATACCATATATTTTATTACAATTTCGTAACTTATTCATCAATTTGTTAATAAATTTTCGAGCCTAACTTTAAATCAAAGAGTGTCGCAATGTTGGCAAATGGGAAATGCAACTGTAAATATTATCATTGGCAAGTCTGGCTGCGTGTTGAAACTAAGCCAAGCTAACGGACGCGACAGACTGATAAGCATCAACGGCAGCAGCAGCAGCCGGCACAATGCCCCATGCCCCATGCCACATGCCCCTTTCCCATTTTATCATTTCTCTCACTGTTTTACAGGCTTACAATGTGCCAGTTAAGCAGTCAACTGATATGTGTGTGTGTGTGTGTTTGTTGTGTGTAAGTGTGTGCATAAGTGTGTGTGCGTGCAACCTGCTAGCTGCAACACTTTGAAACAACTTTATCACAACTGAATCTCAACGGTGACTGAGCTGAGCTGACTGACTGACTGAATGACTGACTGACTGACTGACGTGGACTTGATTGAAATGCAAGGAGCGCGTCGACATTTGCCGAGTGGGTGGCAAGCAGCAACACCCGGATCCGCCTGGGTGCATGTGGCATGTTGCAAGGTGGCATTGGGGCATGCACTGAGAGAAAAATTAAGTCGTACTAAAATTAAGTTCAAATCAATTTAAATTAAGTATTTATAATACTTATAATTTATACTTGATATAAGTTCGAATTACTCAAAATTAGCATACAAATTCTTTGTACTTACAATCTTGATATAAGAAAAGTGAATCTTGAATCAAGCATAGCTCTAAAAATACTAGATATGGTAACCACAATTCTTAATATAAGTTCTGGACTCAGGTTCAACTCACAGATCGTAAAATCTTAATCAAGTTATTTTATTCTTCAATCTTTTTAACGTTCGCTTACTTAGAATTCCCAAACGGTTCTAGCTTGCCTGCTATGGGATCAATTTGACAGGCTCTAAGAGCTAAAGTCTCTATATTCTACATAATAATTTTGTAGTTGGTTTTTACTTAGTTTCATACTAACTGAAAGCTTTTTAACACCTTATGCTAATGATTTTGATATATTTTAGGTAGCGTGAGGTGTGACTTAATGATCATAATACTTTTTTAAAAACGTTTTATGCATACAAATTAAGTTTACACGATTTTTATTTAAGTCTGCAGTATGCTTAAATCAAGTACCATGTTCATATTTTAACATGTTTTCGTTCTCAGTTCCAGAATTAAAAGAACCTGAATCAAGTTTGAATTGAGCTTAATTCAGTTATCTTTTAAAATAATTATATTTTTGAAAATTCTTACATTTCGTACTCAAAATATCGTACTTGAAATAAGAACGAAGTACTTGACTTTAGTAATTTTTATCCAAGTGTGAAATCAAGTTAGAAGTGTGGCATTTTAAGTACGAAATACTTGATTTTTTCCTCTGTGTGTGGCACGGTGGCATGTGGCATGTGGCAAGGTGGCTTTGTGGCAGGCTCTGCTCTGCTCTGCGCTTGGTGCGTATGTATTAATTAGTGTCAAGTGTTGTCGCTTTGAGTTACGCGCCCGAGGGATTTACCATTGCCGGCGTCATCAACACAAAGCGTTGGCAACACCAGCAACAACAACAACTTTCAACTTGCAACTAGCAACTTGCAAGTTGAGTGGCAACTCCAGGTCCTGCCGACTAGAGAAGTTGCCTCTCTGCGTAATCGATGATGACACGTTTTGCCTTTTGCCCATGCGCAGCTTTTTCCCAGTCGCCTTTGTTGCTGCCACGCTGTTGCAAATTGCAAACAACACAAACACAAACACACAGCAAAAGACAGGCCAACTGACAATTTATAAACACTCAGAGAGAGAGGGAGATACTCACACGGGTACTCGTATGGGTATTCGCTTTGGCCAAACCACTATTTTAGCGCATCCAATTACATTTATATGCTCGTAAACTAAAAACGCGGCAGAATCTGCAACAGTAATTACCAGACAGACAGAGCGGGGAATAAAAGGAAGAATAATTGAATACCCTGTAAATGAAAAACATAACTACAATGGACTTAAAGCTCTATTTTCTCTCTACCATTTTTCAAAGCATTTTAAAGGATTTTTAATCTCAATATTCTAAATATTCGAAAGTCAGCTAAAATCAGAAGAGAAAATAAGAATATTCTAAAAGTGAAATATATGCCAAATACAATTAATAAAGAGTATTAAGAAACAGAGCACCCTTTAAAAAATATTTATATCCAATACAACTATTGAAGAGTATTCGAATACTGTACTAAAACTTAATTTTATTTCCTTCAAAAAATGTTCAAATAACTTACAATATTTATTTCAATCTAAAAATTATGGTGGTTATTAGACAGAGAAAAATTGAAAGCCTTAAGAATATTAAAAAATTAAATCATACTTAATTTCCTTTTAAAAATATTTCAATATTTTTAAAAAGATTTTCAGTTTCTAGTTTGTAATAAAACTTAGACAGAGTAGTAGAATTTTCAATACAAATATTATTGTTATTAATCTCCCAATAATTCCACGAACATTCACAAAACTCAATATTATTTCCTTGTAAAAATGTAACAAAGAATTTTAAAAGATTTCCAATCTCAAGATTACAATAAATTTGGTGTCGTTTGCCGCTGCGATTAAAAACTAAACTCTAGGCTACTCGATTAATATACATACATCTTATCTAAACAAATAAACAAATTATACGAATAGAGATATAATTTGAATAAAACAACGATTAATTATCGATGTACAAATTTGAGAAACTTGCCGCCTAAAAGAGACAGTTAATTATTGAATTCTGTCTGCGAGAACATTAATTATAACTCTCAGCAGTGTTAAGATTTATGATTTACAAGATAGTTGAAACTATCTTACTTAATCACAATGGAATGTGATTTTAGCTAAAAAGATTGTTATCTTCTTTTATCTGATTTGAATAGATATTTTTTAAGTATTCTACAGTCGAATACTAGATTCTTAGACTTACAGAGAGTTTAAACTTGATTGGTTTTCTCTCTTTCCGCAGAGTTGGAAAACAAAGTGGGAAAAAATGATATTATATGGGATTGGTGTGAAAATTGTTTGGCCCAAAGGCGTTAGTCATTTTTTTTTTTAGTTATGTGGCAACTTCAATAACAATATCTGTACACATATGTCTTGTGTGCGGCAAATGCATTTTTCAGTTGCTCAGTTGTTCAGTTGTTGTTGTTTTTCTAGTTCATGAGCTGGTGGCAAGGTGGCAACAACTCGACAAGGCTAGGCCAAGTTAGTGGCAATTAAAATACCGCTTCTAATACGATATCATAAGCATGAAATTAAAACATGTTTTCTCAATCAGCGCTTAATTATTTCAGATACTACTCGTAGATACTCTATGCCACATTTGGCTCTTAAGCTGAGCCTGAAGTTGAGGCTTGGTCTATGCACATTGTTGGTTAATAATCAATTAAGTACGTGTTGTCATTGACCTTCAATCTAAGCCAAAGATCTGTCGGCCTTTTTTTCTTCCATCCACGCCCAGGCCTAATAGCTCTGGCAATTACCTTATTATAAAGCCGATTAACTTTTATTTTCTTCTATTTATGAAATTATAATTTGATATTTCAACATAGTTGTCAATCAAAGCCACGTTATGTCTCTCTAATAAGACATCCAGCTGCCGTTTTTGGCTTTAACCATTGTTTACTTTTAACAGCCCGACCCTTTGGCATACGAGTTTGTATTTTATTTTCAGTTTTTTCATTTTTTTGTTCCGTTGTTAACTCTTTTTTTTATCGCTTCGACTTTTGTTGCTGCCGTTTGACATGATGTTTTTTTGGTGATGGGTTCCCGAACCACACTTCATATATAAAAATAAAAAAAACGTGGCCCCTGTTTGTGTTTGGCCCACGCACTTGTCATAATAGATTCATTTATGATTTTATTTCGTGTTTTTTACTCTTTATTTGTTTTTTTTTTATATTTAAACATATGCAGGCTGCTTTTTTATTTTGACTGGACATAAAACGTAAGCTGCTTTGCGTTTTAAAAGAGCTTTTAATTTTTGGTTCTACATATAAAATTTACAGTGGCACAACTTTAGCAAGAACTTGAGCTAAACTATTATTATATTGTAAAACAGAAAATGCGGAAGCTTGAAGATTGTTTCTTGAGCAGATAGAAACTTTATTCCTAACCAAATTCGGGTTAAATTAGGATCTACACTACTGACCCAAATAATAAGTACAGTCTTTTTTTACTATTAAAGCTATTGTAAGTCAAGTCTTCAAATTTAAAAAATATATTTGGAAAGGTCATCTAAATTCCGTTTGAATGATGCAAAACTTTCCTTAACCCATTAAGTACCCATTGAAATATTCGAATTTTAAAAAATCAACTTTCAAAACTTTTTTCCTCGATTTTTAAAAAAAAGTGTTGGGATGCTAAAACATTCTTCAAACAATTTTAGAAGTGACTGCAAAAAAAAATTAAAAAATTGTTTTGCTTATAAAATTTAAAAAATCTTTTCGCTTATATTTTTTAATATTTTTTGAAAATTGCTTTAAAGGCAATTATTTGTCATTTTCATACAATAATTGCCCTTTAAGCAATTTTCAAAAAACTATAAAAAATATAAGCGAAAAGATTTTTTATATTTTTTTTTTGCAGTTACTCTTAAAATTGTTTGTACTAAAACCATATTAAACAACATTTTTCTAAAGTTAATCGGAACAACATAAAAAGTAATAATTAATTTAAAAATATAAATATAATTTTACACACGTTCCTTAAAGCATAGCTCCACTGTAGCTTATGCAAATAGCAACTTTTTTACATACCTCATAAATACATGAACGAGTTCTGCAATGAAAGAGAATTGAGAATGAATGTTAATATCATTTGTGCAAATAAAACTCTTTATAATGAAATTGACTGTTTTTAACGATTTTAAATAGTAAATATTTTTTAGAAAACTCTTTGATTGTTCAATTTTAGTTATGCAAATGCACAACTGTACCAAAAAACTTTACAAAAAAAACATGAAAAATTTAAAAAAATGCTGAAAATGAATTTAAAATCAAGCACTCGAAATGCGTTGCATGCTTCAGGGCGTTCCAGCATCATCGTCAGCAACACATTCTAATGAACATATACAAAAACGAGTGTACAAAAATTTGTGAAGTGCATGTCGCGACGATGATGCGACGCTTTTTGCCACAACCCCAAAATGCCACGCCCCCCACCTTTACGCCCCTCAACTCAAGGGAACGTCTGCAAGTCCAATTGGATTCAAAGTTGGAGTTGGAGTTGGAGAGGAAGAACTTTGTGTGACCGTCTGTGGCTCTGTCTGTCTAGCCAAAAGATTGCGTTAAATGCAGCTATTGTTGTTGTTGTTGTTCTCCTTCACTTTATTGTTGTTGTTGTTGTTTTTGGGGGCTCTGCAAGTCTCGAAGGCGCAAGACAATTGAGTCTGAGAGCGTAATTTGCAACTGCCTGAGACTGAGACTGAGACTGACGAGCCTGCTCAGGATGCAGCCCCAAATCCGAGTCTGCCTCCTGCCTCAAGTGCAACAACGCTTAATGACTAGAGAGAGAGGGAGAGAGAAGAGGGAGGGCAGTCTGTCTGCCAGTCATGCAACTACGCCTACTCCCCCTAAAGCTAGGCGACATGTTTGCGTTGTTGTTTTTGTTTTTTGCCCAGATGCATTTTGCAAGCAAAGCTTTGCTTCAGGCAAATGCACCAAAAAAAAGAAGAAAAAAACAAGCAACGACAGTAACAACAACATGACGAAAAGTGTGTGTGTGTGTGTTTGCACAGTAGCCAGAGTTGCAGCCTGAGAGCGAAGAGTTGAAGATGGAGTTGCAGTTGAAGCTGGGAGAGTCGAGGCAGACATCGTCCTGTGGCATACCCAACAGGCGTTAATAATAATCTGCTTTTTTTTACGTTTTACAAAAATGCAACGAGTTGGCTTCTTTTTTTTTTGTAAGGGTGAACTGCCGTTTGTATACCCTGTAAATTGTTATGAGTAAGTTGTCTTTTTTGACAAGAATTTTTATTCTTTAATTTAAAATAATTATTGAAAAAAATTTTCTTTTTATTTTTATTTTACAATTTTTATTTTTTTTTGATAGTCCTTAACAAAATTTCTTACATTATTTTAGCTTATTGTGCCTGGACACAGCTGCCTTTAAATACAGTGAATAATATAAAACAAATAATAAGATAAGGACTTTAAAATTTAAAATATTATATTATTTAAAATTTTTTTAATTTTAGTTTTAAAATAAAGTTTTTGTCTTTTTATGAAAAATTGATTATAAAC
>JBAMBK010002325.1:70000-247801 GCA_037043435.1 Drosophila suboccidentalis
TCTCGGTGGTTATTAGTGCGCGGTTGCACGCGAATTTGCTTTAGTTTGTTGTTGTTTTGGTTGTTGTTCTTGTTGTTGTTGTTTTGGTTGCAAGCAAAATCCAATTAGCTGCTCAAAAGTTTCGCAAATGTGCGCAGAAATTTAATTAATGTTGACACAAGTTGGGCGCTGAATTCAATTTAAGCGAGAGCGAGAACGAAACTGAGAAGGAAAGAGAAAAATATAGAGAGCTAAGAACTTAGTCCGCTGCTTGGCAGCTCTCGATTTTCTCTTCATTTATTTAGAAAATTATTTATCACTGTTTGATAAAAACAAATATATTTAGTGTTTCTTTTAACAAAGCAATCGACAAAAAATATTTAAATTTTATAATAAAACCTTTTTTTTGATAAGATATATTTATTTATTTGTGGAGAATGCTAAAACTAGTGTGAAAAAACTAGTGCTTAAAAGCGTTTGATAAAATTTGAAAGCAGAATGAATCAAGAGGCCAAAGAGGATCTTAATGATACTCCGCTTGGAAATCGAATAAGTTTTGGCGAAGATATGAAACTTTGAAAATGGACTGATTTTCGACCTGGTAACTTTACAAGTCAAAATTTGTGTTTTTTTTGGCATGATTTTTAACCAAAAAATCAAATTTAAATTGTTGTTTTATCATTAAACGTAAAAGCGCTAGATTTAAAATTTAAAATTTTTAAATATAAAATTAATTAAAAATCGGTATCTTGCGGAAAAAAATATTTAAAAGAAATTGAATACAGTTAAATTTAGAATAAATTTAGATTTTATTTTTATTTCGCTTGAAAATCGGACCAGTTTTGGCAAAGTTATGAAATTTCCAAGTTAGTCTAGCATATGTTTATTATTTTATAAATTCTCCCTTTAAAAATTACTATATTAACTTCTCAAAATGCATGCCATTATTTATTTAATTTCCAACTTTTGTTTCTTTTTCAAATTCCCTTGACAACTCCTAAGAGTTAAATTCTTTTTCTCAGCGTCTTTTCAATTTGTCGACCTTGTTGAAGAGGCGTTAATAAACCTTTTGGTCCCACCTCTCACCGTCTCTCACCTGCCGTCATTTCAATGTTGTTGCCACATGCCACCCAAACGGAGCCGCAGCCGAAGTCAATAACTCAAACTGAACTTGCCACACATTTCGACATTTGCAACATTTCAAATGGCAGAACGAGCGAACAACAACAACAACAACAAGTCCAGACCAGAAAACGGCGCACGGAGCCAGAAAGTGTGGCCAAAAAAAGCTGGAGCAGTCTTACCAATTGGACTTGCTTTCCACATTTCCATTTCCATTCCCATTCCAGAGGCCAAAAGCAGCAAACTGCCAAATGCTGGTGGTGCAGCTTTTCAAGCGTTAAAACATAAAAATGTCATTAACACTCAACAGATTTTTGTGGTGCGCCAACGGCCAGGTAACACCAGACAACAAAAACAAATGGCTTAAATGGCCAATAACAAATTGTTGCAAATGCGCGTTGCAAAAATAAAAATAAAAAAAATTTTTAAATAAAGCCCAATGGGAATAGTTTCAAACATAATTTTTGTGCTTGTTGTTCTGGTTGTTGTTGTGGTTGTTGTTGTTGTTGTTTGTCCATTTCGCTGTTGTTTTAACGTAGACGAAAATTTATTTGACGCTTAACGCGACTTGCAGACAAGAAAATGACACAGAAACCGAGTTAACTTCGAAACGCGTTTAGCTCTGAATTGCGAGCTCAACTCAACGAGGCCTCCAAAGTACCCCACTTTACCCCCCTTTCCACACCACTGCTTAGTTTTTTTTTATTGTCGTGCGGGGGTATCATTTACGCCATAATTTTTCACAGCTGAATATTCTGCTTAATGGTTTTTAATGAGCGGTTGAAACGCTGCGAAATTACACCTCGATTTTAACTTCGGTTGCAGCTCGCAAAAAGGTGTTGAGAAATATGCCTGATTTATAGAAACTGCAGTCTGTATTTAACGCCCCAAAGGCCGCGGTTCCCCTGATTTTGAGGGGCGTTACTTACAGCCTACTTTGACAGTTCCAAGCCGAGATTCAAGCCAAGTTCCAAGCTATGCTCTAATAATCGTTGTTTGACTTGGAGATAGATCTGGATCTAGGCCTAGATCTGGGCCAACTTAATGGGTTTTTGGGCTGTGCTGAGCAAGTGCCTGCCCAGGTAAGTACATTTTTACAGAGAAAGTACAAATTTCACTCTGTTCTCGCAAAAAGAGTAGCATTTACAGTAATGGAAAAGATAATAGAAACGATAATTATTTTGTATTTTAACATTGCTTCGGAAAAAATATTTATTTTTAATTTCATAATTTTTACTTAAACGTATTGAGCAATGTTTCAAAATTAATCAAAACAATGGATATCTAATAGAAATTTTCTATATTCCTGGTCAGTTTTTTATCATATTGTTAAATATTTGTTTGACATGTCAAAACGAGTCTCGTTTCTATTATTATTCCCTAACCTGTATTTCAATGTAATTAGACTGTGAAAAGAAACGAAAGTAAAATTATTCTAATCAGAGCATATGCTAATTGCTGGGGTGTTAAAAGCAGACTAACTGGGTAATTTAAACGGTGTTGTCCGGCCTTGTCCTTGTTTTTTTTTCCAGATATGAAAAATATCCACTTTTAAGTAGCAAAATTTCATTTATTTTTCTAAAAATCTGTAGAGCAAAGATATATAACTTTGAAATTAATTTAAAATCGATCGGACAACATTCAACATTTTAAATTTATTAAATTAAATTTAGGGAAAATGATCGGATGAAATCTGTTACTTTTTTTAATATTAATATTTTTTTTTTATAAAAAAACGGTTGCAAAAATAAACTTTAAAAATGGCTTTTAATTCTCCATTTATATACGAATTGTATACAAGTTGAAATCCGCTAAAAACCAAATGCATCTTCAAGTTAAGCTGCAGACTACATGAAATATGCAGTACTTGTGTAATGGAATTAATTACAAGCTCTTAAGCCGGGCTTAGTTAGCAGTTAGTTAGCTAGTTGGTCAGAAGCCATTCGTTAGCTGTATTCTATTCACAGTTCAGGTAACGCCCACTTTCTCTCACTTGGCTAGAAAACAAGTGCGAGTGGGGCAGCTTTTAAAGTATCTTTTTAATTTGCTAGCCATTTTTTTGCTTTATCGCAATGCTGCTTTGTTACATGCTGTGTGCGCTTATCAGATTGAAATCTTTAATTAATGTAATTAATATAAAATAGGCTTCGGCGGAGTTTTCTCATCATTAGCCATGGCTGCGTGTATAATTTGAAAGAGCCACTTCCTTGCCTAATGCACATTTTTATTAAATTAACCGTTTAGGTTTGAAATTAATTTTAATTACGACAACTAGACGATGCAGTTGCCGATGCAGATGCAGATACAGATACTTTCACAGAGATGGAGCTGCAGATGCAGGTAAGATACATATTCTCATAAATGTGTGTGCTATAAACGGACTCGCAGCGGAAACAACAACAACAATAACAACAACAACAAATGTTGTTAGGCAAAATCGAGAACAAGCTAGAAAGATGCATATAAGCTGCTCGACTGTTAGATGCCTAGTAGTCGTATCTTCCCAGAGACATGATTCAACCATTAAAAAACAAAATACAAATTAATGTAAATTAAAAAAAAAAAATATACAGTCGAACTTCCCTAACTCGAATCACCATTACCCGAGAAAAAAGTTCGACTTATGGAAGTTCGAGTTAGGGAAGCAGAATTGTATGAAATTTGCTCAGTAAACGCTATTGCCACTCGATTTTGTTCGAGTTAGAGAAAATTCGAGTTACGGAAGTTCGAGTTAGGGAAGTTCGACTGTATATATGTATATTATGAAAATATTCAAAAAAAATAAATTGGTTTTTCTGCACTTAAACTCGAATTTCTAGGCCAACAAGAAAACGAGTAAATTCTATCCAAAATACTCGGTAAAATTGTTGTAATATTTTGAATGCACTGATATTTTTTTTATTCGAATCCCAATAAATTTTACAATTTTTTCAGAGTTTATATCTTGTCAGTTTAATTTTAGTTCACAGATACGTTTAAATTTGACATTAATATTTGAACATTTCATATCAAGATACTTGTTTAAAAGGGCCTTAAAATTGTATACATATTTTAAATTAAATGGTTGATAATTTTCTTATCTTATATTCCAATTACATTTTTTTAATTAAAAGAAATTTTCTTTTATCTTCTGACTTTTGTGCACATTTAAAAAATAAATACAAAAAATTATATTAATAAAATGAAATAAGCAACAAATAAAATAATAAAATATACAATCGTATAAACTTATAAGCCTTTGTACTATTTGACTGGGCTAACTAGCTTAAGCAGCCAACTGACAGAGCGAGGCCAAGTTGCAAGTGAGGCAAATGCTTCGTTTTGGCAATTGAGCGCGAATTCGTTGCCGCCACACAATTCACTTTGTTGCATCGTCTCTTTTAGCACTTTGTGTGCAGCAACAACAACAGCAACAGGAATAACAAGAGCAACAACAACAACAAGAACAACAACATCCTCGCCGTGCCTCACTCTGTGTTTTACTCAATATTAATGAAGTCATTAAGACGACATCTTCCCCAAGATCGCGCGTAATGCGAGCGAATTATTAACAACGCACGAAAAACAAGCTCCAGTTCAGTATTCAGTATTCAGTTCTCAGTTCTCAGTTGCCGCCGCCAACGGCAACAACAACAACAACAACGACACCAAAAATTCAAAAACAACAACCTCAAGAAGAGAAAAAAAAATTAATAAACGAGCAACAAGAAACAAAAACAGCAAAAATAATAATAATAAAAAAAAAATAAAGTAATAATAAGAAACACAGGCCAAAGCGGCTTTCATAAATTTGCATGTCGCTGCCAACGGGCGGCTGAGCGCTGACGTCGCTGTCGCTGTCGACGTCGGCGTCGGTTCTGGGGGCGTGACAACAAGTCAATTCGGCTCAAATGTGGCACAGCCAACAGCACTTTTATTTTTTTTTGGATTTTTGGCAACCGAAGCAAAAGCAGCAAGCGCAAATATTTGGCGTATTAAACGCATGTTTGATGCCCTTGCCAAAAGTATCTGAAAGATACAAATTGAAGCTGAAGTGAACAGATAATTTTGTTTGATAAACATATTTATTGATTCCATGAATTTGTTAAAATTCTTAAAGAGATAAGTTAGATGCAAAGTGTGCAAAGTATCCGAAAGATACATATCGTAAGTTAAATTATGAATTTTAATATAATCTTAATTGAAGGTAATTTGTGGTTGAGCTAAAAAAAATATAATTTTCCTGCCAAAATATCTCAAAGATACGAAATATATTTAATCATATTTTTAAATAATTTTAACGAATCTGCAAATTGTCATTTTTGACAAATAATCTTTATCAAACTATCTTTGGTATGTTTTAAAGAACAATTTGTTTTCTTTGCCAATGTATCTTTAAGATGAATACTACTTATAGTCAATGTTTTCGGTGCACTAATTAGTCTATCTTTTGTAGCTAAAAGTATCTCTAAAATGCTCAATACATAACAAGTTCTAAATATTATATATCAAAAAATATGCCTTGTATCTATAATTTGTCTCGCTTTGCTTTCATTTTGTTGACAATGTCTTCAAGAAGAAAATTGTCTAGCAAAAAGTATCTTATTGTAACTAAAGCAGCATAAAACTTGTTAAGCTTTAGTTAATTTAGTCTAAGCTACTTTTCGTCTAATAATAGCACAAGTTTCGCTTTCTTCTGCTATTGCTACTTAACTCTATTTATAGCATTATCAGCACAATCTTAACAGCAAGCTGAAGTTGCAGATACTTTTACTTGCTTTTCAATTGCTTTCTTCAACTTTAACTTTGACTGGCCAGTCTGTTGACCCACTCAACACCTTCTGTGTTAGGGTATAAAAAAAGCAGCAGGAGAAGAAGAAGAAGAGTACATCAAAAGTAAACACCATGGATGCTTTTTTCCCTTGTGCTTGGCAATAAAATTGCAGCAACAGCGCAAAATTTTGAACGCATTAGAAGATTGATGCCGGCAGCTGTTTATACAGAGCCCAAAAAACCCCTCAACACTTTCCACTTCCCCGCCTTGCTCTGGACCAGACCCAAGTGATTGCAATTTTGCCGTGTTTACTTTGTGCAGATTTTCTTTTTATTGGCACACAGCAAAAGTTTCTTAGCGACAAACAAACAAAAATAAAAAAAAACAACTCAAGCGCAAGAAATGCAAATGCAAACACAAAAAAAAGAGTTTTCATATATTTTTTTACTCATTTTTTTGGGGGGAAGTGTATGGAAACTGGGTTAATAAGATCGTCTTGTTGCTCTTGTTGCCTGTTGCTTGTTGCTTTTGGCCAGTTTCATTTTGAGCATTAATAAATAGCTGCTTTTAAGCTGAGTCGCCGGCGAGCGCTGAAACTAAAAGCACCTCATTTGTTATGCATCAAAGATAAACCTAACTGAGATTAATGTCTCACTTCAGAATGTTAGACACCGTCCATCGTTTGTCCATTCTACATTTTGTTTGTTGCCGGCGCCAAATCAACATCATCAGCAGATTCTCAAGAAAAGAAAAGGAGAGAAAAAACAAGTAGAGTCACGCAAAGATCATCTTCCAATCAGGCCAATTATGTCGGCAGCTCATAAAAAACGCATTCGACAATTCTTATTATGCAGAGTCAAGTTGCAAGAAGTACTTGTATCTTGTATCTTAAGTAAGTAAGTAAGTAGTTGCCACAAAAGTTGGTAGTTTAATTTAAATTGAGCTCCTTTGTTGGCCCTCTGAATGTGCAGCTGGCAAATTTGCAACACGCAAGCGCCAAGCGAAAGTTGTTGAAATTCATTTAACCTTGCATCTGATACTCGTATCCATAAGATACTTGCATTTTTTCTTATTTTTTGTTGCTCTACGACTAATTTGAATTAATTTTGTTGTCAACACGTAGTCATTATGAGGATGTGAATTGTTAGCGAGCAATGTGAGAAGCACTTAAAAACAAGTAAGAAAACTAAAGTCGAGAGTGTTTGACTACAAGATACTCTGCGGAAGAGCTTCTTAGATACATTCTCACTTATCCATACACACAATAATAAATGCCAAAAATTATTTTAATATTTTACTTTAAATTTCCCATTTTATTTGATTTAAGATACATTTTCTGCAAACATACCAAATTTAGTGCTTCTAGCTCTTACAATTTATGAGATCTTATTGTATATTTAATTATTAATTGAATGTATTCTTTGAATTTATTTGATGCAGCAAGTTAGATTAGAAAAGTTTAATTTTTTTGTCAAAGTATCTTAAAGATACAAAATGTATCTGAAGAAAAAATTTTAGTTTGTTGATTAAAAAAAAATGTTGTTAATATTTAGAAGATGCATGCGTAAAAATATTGTAAATTTGACTTATAAAAGTATCTCACATATACAAATTGTAACTTAAGTTCAAATCTAGTACTTCTAGCTCTTAACATATCCAATATCTAGCTGAGTCGATACTCAGCTGTTAATAAATAAATTCTTTCCGTGAACAGCATAGGGTATAAAAATACAGATACAAATATCTCAAAGGGTTTTCTCTAAAGTAAATGTAACTTTTTAACTACCTGCATGTATTAAACGTAACTTTCAGAACACGTTCGCCATTAATAAAACTACAATTTACAAATAAAGCATAAAATACACTCTTCATTTTGCTTCACAAAATACAAATACTCGTATATAGCTTTTTTTAAGAGAGTTTGCCAGAGTTGAAAGTCATTTGCTTGTCGGCAATTTAATGCGAGTTTGAGTTTTTATTTTTCCTGGTATTCGCGTATCAAACTCATCAAAAGTAATGCTTAATAGCAATAAACACATCAACATGCAACATGCAGCATGCGGCATGCAACATGTCACATCCGTGTGACGACATCAGAGCAAAAAATATGAAAATAGCGACATTTTATTGAGTTGTCAGCTGCACGAAGCACATGCAAAATGCAAAATGCGTTACATGCCACGCCCCCAACCACCTCCGCCTATGAATTATGGCCTGCCCCCCTTTGCCCCCTTGCCCATTTTAAGTCTCTTTAGACTCATTTCAAGTACACACCCCAAAAGTTGAAAACATTTTAAATTCATCTTCACATATGTGTGAGCTCTGGCTAAAAAGGATGAGGTGCTGATTTTCAACGCCCCAGAGAACAGCCTCCCGATTCTCTCTCTCTCTCTCTCTCTCTCTCTCTCTCTCTCTCTCTCTACCTATATATATCCTCTCAATCTGGCAGAAGTCAAAGGCAATTTACACGAGTTTCATATGCATGTGTTTTAATTCAACGCCGTTGTTCAAGAAATTTGCAAATATTTATGTTAAACATTTTGTAGGCGTCTCTGGGGATGGGCGTGGCAGCAACTCCAACAATATTTATAGATTTTTGCGCCCACTGTACTTTTCGCTCAGTGTATTGCGTTTACTAACCCTTTATCTTCTAAGCATGTATTTCGCATAATTTGGCAGTAAAATTAAAAACAAGGGTAATATTCATATTTGAATTGAAGTGTGAGTGTGAGAGTGAGTGTGAGTATATATAGAGTACTCGTTGCCATGTCGACTGAATGCATTCGCTCTTGCTCTTTATATTATTATGTGCCTGGCAAACAAAAGAAGGGCGTTGAAATTGACACCTCGAGTGTAAAAAACAAATAAAAGCAGCAAAAAAAAAATAAAAAATATAAGAATATGTATAAAAAAAAGTAAAATAATAAACCCTTTTTCGACAAGAGACGAACGAGCAAAGGAACATATTAAAAACTGGGTCTGTTTAATGCCGCCTGCTGGCAATGCACTCGATCTAGAGATGACAACGTGAGCACCGGAAGGAAGATACTTCTACTAAAAAGTGGCACAAATGCGAATACAAATTTGAGAAAATAGTGTTTAAAAGAAATTTAAAAAATGGACAAATGGTGGATACAAAAATAAATGAGAGATATGTAAGTTAAAATGATAGATAGATTTTTCGCTTTTCATCTATTAGCATCTATTATCTGTAGTCTACATAAATTTAGGACATTTTTGCATGCGTTGTTTTTTCGTAAGAATTAACAGTTTTTAAATTTTATTTTCAAAAAAGTCTCCACTAACTTTTTTGGAAGCTTTGCAGTACAAATATTTTACTTAAAAAATATCTCAGAATTTTCTAATTTTGTGTTTTTTTTTTTGTTATTAAGTTATTCATTTTTTAATCTTCTGTAATAATTTTTGGAAAATGATCAAATATTTATTTTCCATGATGTATAAATACCCTGCTAAAAAACAAATTTATTATTAATTTCTCATAACAGTTACGCACTGTTTAAAATATTAACGACTTGTCGTTTTTAGAATCTCTCATTTATTATCTATCACAAATGTAAAAGCTGTAAAATTCAGACGCAATATAAAATTATCAACAGCTCATAGCTATTGTATCTTTTCATCTGCAAATTACTAATATTCAACCAATAAGTTCATGAGGTTATTGATATATTCACAGTTTACCTCTGGCAGCTAGTCTTAGTGCTTGAGAAACTATCTTTAAGTGATATTTATTTTTTTTTATTCAAAATTGTTGCCATCTCTAACTTATGCAAATATCTGCAGGCAGTTTGTTTGGGCCTGACGAACGACGCGCGTCTGTTGCGGACACACTTTGGCAATTCGTTTAATTATTATATTATAACGACACACACACACTCGCACACACACACACACCGCTGCATAATAATAAAGAGGAAAACGTCCATAAAAATGCTGCCAGGAAACTTGTGTAATTCATATCGCATAAAGCAGAAGGAAAGAAGAGATTGTGAGCGCAAGAAGAGAGGGAAAGGGAAGGGAGAAGTTTATAACAGCCGCAGGCAACTGTAAAGACACACACACGCACACACACTGACAAACTTGGCATTTACATGGCCCAACAATTGGCTTTGACAATCGAATACATATCTGAATCCGAACTCGAACTCGAATCCGAATACGAATCCCAAACCCAAACCCAAAACCAAACCCAATTCGCATCTGAATCCGTTTTCAACGTCCGTTCGTTGTCCTCTGCCTTTGAGCATATCAATTGCATTCACTTTTTTTCTCTCTCTCTCTTTATTTTTTCCTCTTCACAATTTTTCCCTTTTTATTTTTGTTTTTTTTTTGTTGCCAAAACCACACAAATTACACTGAGAGTTCGGGTAGTTGGCAATACCAATAGCAATCTCTACTTATCGCCGCGTTGGCCATGTTAATTTTTAGCCTCAGGCTTCGGGCCAAATCGAAAGCTGATCGTATAAAATTACAAATGACAGCGGACGCTGAGAACCGCAAAAGGTGACACTCGTTGTTGTTCTTGTTGTTGGTTGCCGCCTCTGAAATGTTGTTGTTGCCGTTGTTGTTGTTGTCACTAGTGCTGTTGTTGTTGTCAATATATGCATATAGATTACATATAAAGATAGCGAACAGTGTGCGATTGCCACAAGTTACAAGCTGATAGCTGCAGTTCGAGGCGCTTGCGAGGCTCGAAAGTAAAAGTATAAATAAATTGCTAATTGTGCGGCAGTTTGGTATTTTTGGTATTTGGTATATGAAATTCTCAAAGTAAAAAAAATGGCTTATAAATTATTAATTAATTTTAACTTAACATTTAATATGCTGTGCATTTGAGAGATACAGAAAAATGTATAAAATATTAATAAAAACAATTTTAAACAGTTTTCTCAAAGTTAAAAATTATTATTCAATTATTTCTACTAAACATATGATATGTTGAGTATTTAAGAGATACAGAACCAATTCTAAAAGATTTTTTAATAAAAAAATGTTATTTAAATATTTCTACTAAAGATTTAATATGTTGTGTATTGCAGAGATACAGGAACAATTTCTAAACGAGTTTTAATATTAATAATAAAAATATTAAACTTTGAAAACAAAGTAAAAAAATTATATTAATGTTTCTACCAAAGATTTAAAATGCTGTGCATTTCAGAGATACAGCCAAAATTTATCAAATATTAATAAAAACAATTTTAAACAATTTTCTCAAAGTAAAAACTGGTCTTTAATTATTTCTACTAAACATATGATATGTTGTGTATTTAAGAGATACAGAACAAATTCTAAAAGATTTTTGAATTAAAAAATATTATTTAAATATTTCTACTTAAGATTTAATAAGTTGTGAATTTCAGAGATACAGCAAAAATTTCTATACGAGTTTTAAATATTATTAAAAAATAAAATTGTTTAATTCATTTAATTAACTAATTCAAAGTTTTAGTATTTTCAACACCATTCTTTGTGAACTTCCTAGCTATTCAAAGGGAATAAGAGCGCTAAGAAAACTGCATAAAATAATATACAACTTTTAACATCTTGATTGTTTATGAAACATACTGGTATTTTTACATTTGTTCTATTAGATACTCATAACTATTTATGAACATTTAAATAACAGATTTAAGATATATTTAAAAATATTTATTCATTAAATTTCTTTATATTTTAGTAGATTTTTAATGCATTTTTATATTTTTAAAGCTTTTCAATGCAATTCTTTAAAGAAATTCAATTAAGAGATATATTATCCAATTAATAACTAAACTTTTTAAGACAAAAAATATAAGTGAAGTAAAAACAAAAGAAAGAATCGTTTTATAATGTTCCGGAAGGCTTTTTCTAAAGTCAGCAGAAATATTAAAAGATACTTAAGCCTCTTAACGCCTTCTTAACTCCCTCTTAACTCTAATGAGTTATAATCAGAGACACTGGAAATAAAACATTAAAGTCATATAATAAAATCTACAGACAGTAAATCTTCTCGTTGCGTCTTTATGCGTTTCCCAACACTAATAGGATATACCAAGAAATACTTGGAAAATAACTAAAGAGTCATATAAGAAGAAAATCCGCAATTGGAAAACCTCCGTTTCGGACTTTCACTGACAATGCCAAATACGCGTACAAGTATAGTGAGTGCTAATTAGTTTTGGCCAGCTGGCAATTGGTTTTCCACGCAGTCATTAGTCGCAATCACAAGATCGGGCCAACAGCCAAATGGGCAAAAGAGAAAAAATAAATATAAACAAAGATTTTGCGTTGTTTTCTATAAATGCGTAGGGTGCAGCCGTTAGTTGTTGGCCAATATCAGATGTGTTGGGGGCCTGGGAATTGGCCAAAATCGCGGACAGAAACCAATTCGAGCCAAGTGGCCAATGAACGGTTATTGCGTGGGAGTAAAAGTTGACGATGCCCCAAAAGGGTTAACAGGTTTTTTTTTAAACACCCCGCTGGCAGACAGAGAGAGATAGAGAGAGAGAGAGAGATAGAGAGAGCATGGCAATTCATAGTGCTATAATGCGTACATTTATTTGTCATTAAACCTCGTTGGCCATAAAAATAGTTTCTGTTACCATAAATATAAGCATTGAATAGGCCCGGCTAATAAACACAAAATGTGACACAATGCGGCTTATTTGTTGATAACAGTGGGAGACCAGCAAAAAAAAAAACAGAAAGAAAAAAAACTTAACTGAGATTGGCCATAAACTGGTTTGGGGGCCAGGTCTAGAGTCTCGTCTAAGCCATAATCTGGGCGTGTTTAGCATTTGATATGCGAGCACGACATGGCCAGCCGGACTTAATAAGCATAAATAGAGAATTTAATTAACAAATCAAATGCAATTTGATAAACGACTCGCAGTGAGAGTCAAACGCAGCCAAAGGGAATGCAAATGGCGATCCTGCAACCGAACGCATGGGCGTAGTTAAGTGTGAATTTCGAGGGGTAAACAAAGCTCAAATAATTAAATGATTTTTGAGAGATTTCAAAGGTTTTAAATGTGTATTAATTATATTAACAATTAAATTAAAATAATTTATAAACTTATTAATAAAGCATATGTGAATTAATAAAAAAAAATAAAATTTTAGCCCTTGGGCTCGTCCGGGAGTTGAACCCGGGACCTCTCGCACCCGAAGCGAGAATCATACCCCTAGACCAACGAGCCGACACAAAATAACTTACTTAATTTTGTGACAGAAAATTTATTTTAATTTATTTTTTATCCAATAAAAAGACAAAATATTTATTTTTTTATATAGAGACATTAATATACCAAAATTATTTTTCTTGAATCTTTAATAAGTTTAGAGCGTTTGTATTTGGGGCTGATAAATAAAATCGCTGACACTCATCTTATATTCGCTTTTCCACTTCACAAAAACGCATAAAATGTATGTTAAAAGAATTTATTTTTAATAAAACAAATTAACCTATAATAAATAATTTCCGTTAAGATTTAAAATAAATTTATGTAACTCTGAAAATCGGTCAGAAAAATAAATAACTTGATATTTCAAATAAATTCAATTTTAAATTGCATAAAATAAACTTAAAATAAATTTATGGTAGCCAATATTTGCAATTGCAAAAAATAGCCGTAAAATCTGTGAAATTTTACCTATAATTTGAATATTTTTAAGGTAATTGCCAACAAAATCTCTAGAGATTCAAAACACATACGATATTCAGCTATGTCTACTTCTAGCTGTTTTCCCTCTCTCTCTTATCCTATTACTTTACTGTGCAGCCCCCTTTTTCTAATTCCTGTCGACGCCCTTGTGTTTTTGAAACTTCCTTGCAGACAGACTGCGGCTTATTTACTAAATAAGAGTCACTTTGACTAATGAATCAATTTGCCAGGCCGCCAAGTTAATGATGAAGATGTGTGGACACAACAGCGAGTCATGACTGTAGTTGAGTTCAGTCGAGTTGAGTTGAGTTGAGTTGAGGTTGATTAGGGCGGCTCCATTAATGACAAGTCCGACAGGATATGGATACAGTTCCAGACAAGTTCACATCATGACGTCGACCTCTCTCTACCTCCCTCTCTCTCTCCTCACTCCATCTGTCTCCCTCTTTGTTTATATGTCTCCTGTCGTTTGTTTGTTTGTTTGCCTGTCTGACTTTTAGATTCTCTTAAACGCGTCTCTCTCTTTTACATGCTCCTTTTTTTTTTCTCTTTTTTTGGGTCGCTCGTCAATTAATTGCAGCAAAAAGCAACAACAAATGTAATGAAATCAACGGCAACAACAACAACAATAAAGGCAGCTTAAGCTAAAGTTGAAATACCGTTTAATGCCCATTGGCCACGCCCACTTTTCCCACACTGCAACATGGCGTGGCAAGCTGAGGCTGTGTGTGTTGTGTTGTGTTGCAGGGGCAAATAAATGCGTCAAGAGTCAACTTTGACTACGACACACACACACACACACACACATGTGACTACTCAAAGTGTGTGTGTGTTTGTTTGTGCAATTGCAGTTTTAGCTTTTTATATACCCTACAAAACAGGGATTAAAAGTAGATATTAAAGCTAAACTCTTCTTTTTTATGTTTATTATATTTTGTTGTCTACAAACTTTATAACTTTTGTTGCAGAGTGTTGAATTTTGACACATAAAAGTGTATTTCAAGATTACCCAGGGTATAAAACAAGAGTTTGAAGGGTATGTTGCTTTATAAGCAAAGATTTTAATTAAAATTAAAATATTATTTAGATAAAAGTAAAATTTAATTTCTCACCACACTGGAGAAGTTAATGTGAAAAATTAAACTATATATATTTCTATGAGTTTCAAACTATCCATAAGGTATTTTCAATAAACTGAAAAGTCATTTAATTTTTTAATTTATATATATTTTCTTTAACCTTTCAGTTTAAATTAAAATTTAAATATAATTCATATTAATTTAAATTTATTTTAACTTTTTAAAAGACAACTGCTCTGAGTTAATATAACAGAAATAAATAAATAAGTAGCTTTAAAAAAATTAATCGGTTAGATTGAGATAGTTAGAAAAATTTAGAAAATACAATGTTTGGCTCTTTTTTGCACTTTTAGCATTTTCTAGCTAATTAAAAAAAAGTGAACATTTAACTAGAATTATTTTATTAGAGCACTTCATATTGATTTATGATTTGGGAAATATAAAGAAAAACTTAGACTTATTTCGGCATTAGAAAGCTTGCCTTGAGAAGAATTTAATTATTCTATTTATAGTATTTTAATATTTTCTATTCGGTATTTTTCATATTAAACAAATCTGCAACATTATTGAATTAGGAATAATATTTCTAGCTTATCTATTTCTGTAATCTTTACGCAAGTTTTTACGGTGTATTTAATATTTTGAAATTTTCTGCAACTGCTGTAGGGTATTTCTAAGTCTGTCAGACTCTAATCTAGCTGCCTTAGTTGTTAGCTTTTGCGTTTTGTTTGCACAGTGTCTGCATCTCGAGTTGAACCGAGTTGAGTCGAGTTAAGTTGATTGCAGCTGCTGCCAACTTCCTCCCACACAATTGTTGCCAGCTCCCTCCCACACTATATATCTCTCTCTCTCTCTATCGCTCTTCCCTCCCCTGTCTGTGACTCATTTCTATTGACAATTTGTCATTTTATGCACTGATTAATAAATTAAAACTTTTATTTATCTCCCTTTTGTTGTGCAGCTTAAACAAAATTTTCTTTTGCTGAGTTGAAGAAAAGCGCTAAGAAAAACGCTGGAAAATAAACTGACAGAGCTGCAAGTTTTTTTGGTTGCAACAGACAGCTGACAGTGACAATTTTGTGTAACATTGATTTTTAATTAATATAACTCAAGTTATAATTGTAATTTTTAAATTATTTTTATTTTCTTTGGTTTTTTGCGCACAGAATTTCCAAGTAAGAATTTTGTGTACGTGCCGCGATTTGAGACAGCTATTTTAGGGGGCACGTGCCGCTGATAGTAGCACATACTGTAGCATAGAATATGGGAGCACATCTAATAAACAAGTTTGCCGCTGCTGCTGCTGCTTGTGGCAGCCACTTTGGGGCATGCAACATTTTCCAGCTGCCGCGCTAATCGCCTTGCGTAATCTTAAACGCGTCGCGGCAATTGAAATGGATTGCGACTCTCTGGACTGGACTGGACTGGACTCTCTACCTGGAGATGGAGATGGAGATGCTTATGGTGGTTATGGCTGGTTATGGTGGTGCAGCTGCCTGCTAAGTGGTTGCCTGCTTTTTTTTATTATCATTATTATTTTTATTGTTTTTTTTTGTCGATGAGTCGCATGTGACCCACAATCGATGCTCAAATTTCATTGCATTTTTCAGCGCGCGCGTTGGCTGAATAATTTTTTTTTCAATTAATTTTTATGCCTTGCCACAGTGTCTGCCAAAGGCTTCCCCCAACTGTGTATGTGTGTGTGTGTGTGTCGCTCCACAAGTCATTGTGCGCTAAGAATAGTTGGAGTTGGGAAGGGGGCAAAAAGCAGCTAATTGCGGCGAGTAGCAAAAATAAAGACAACTTGCAGCGGATTAAAGCGTAAACAGCGAGTGTGAAGAGAGATAAAGAGAGAGAGAGACAGAGAGAGAGAGAGAGTGAGAGAGAGAGAGGCAATTGGGTAACTGCAACAGGAGGCAGCTGAAGCTGGGCCGTGGGTCATCATAAAAACATTATGGATACACAGCAAACAAAATAATTGTGGATAACAATTAAATTTACTTATTTATTTTGAAAGCTAAAGCAATAAAGTTTGAAAATAAAAAAAAAATTACATATTTTTAAAAATATACAAGTTGAAATAAAAAATAAATAAATAAATAGATAAAAATTTTAATATGTAAAGAAACAAAGTCAAAAGTTTATTTATTTTTAATACGCAAAATACTTGTTTTTTATTTGCCTCTCAACAAATATTTTAAATGTCAGGGCTTTAAAAACAATTTGTTTACCTTTATCAAATACTTATTTGTCTAATTTAATGCTAAATCGATCTGCAGTTTCATTATTATATCCTGAATTATTCAGAAATTATTCAGTTGAAAAAGTCAACTACAATTCAATTGATTTAAAAAAGGAGCAGATAAAAATCAAACAAATTTTGAAATAAATCAAATTCAATTTAAACAAATTAAAAATGGATTTATTGATGGTTGAAGCTTTCAAATAAATAAATTAAATATTTGTTTATTACTGGTAAACAAAGGTAAACAACTTGAATTTTAGATTGATTTTTTTCAGTGTACAGAAAGAACAAACAAGAGCTGCGCCAATGTTTAGCTGCTGCAACTGGTGGATGGAATTTTTCAAAGGAATTGCAGCCAACAACGAGGCGTGGCAAGGGGGCATCAAGGAGGGGCGTAAGGGGGCAGGGGCAGGGAGTTAGTTGCAGCAGCTGCAGATGCCACAATGTCAACGTCTTCTTCTTCTTCTTCTGCTTCGTCGTACGGTGCGTGTGTTTGTCACTGCGGTTTGACAGGCAACATGCGAGAATTTGATGAGCATGGCAATGCTGCCCCCGCTGCCCCCGTTGCCCCAAAGTCGCTTGCACTCTGCCCCTCTCCCCTCTCCACCACCCCACTCCTCCCCCTCACTTCCTCTCCCTGCCTCTCTCTCTCTCTCTCTCTCTCTCTCTCTCTCTCTGTGACTCTCCGTTCGCGCTTCTTTGTCGTGTGACTTCATTTTCGGGTGGGTGTGTGTCTCGATCTGAGGGTCGTCGCACAGTGGGACTTATTATCATTTTCCATTGAAAAAATTCAAATGTTGTCTTTTAAACTTTTTACAATTTTTTAAGATTTTGTTAAGATTATTGAAATGTAAATTTGAGCCTGTCCCTTCACTTGTTTAACATATTTTATATAAATAATTTGCGTATTTATTAAAAACAATTAAAAATTAATAGAGAAAAAACCATTAGCTAATAACCTTTTAGGCTAAAAAATGCTACATTAAACTTTTGGCAGAAATTTAATATAATTTTTGTACATATTATTGTAATTATAATAATAATAATTCATATTTCCAATTAGCGCTTTTAATAAAAATAGCTATAAATTGCAGCTCTATTTAGACTCATAATTCAAATTATTATAATTTAATTAACAAACGATTTTTTGTTTGACTGCGTGATATTTTTAAAATAAATTTGAATATCTACATGCTATATGTACAAAACCCTTTAAATTATTTAAGAAGTTATTGAAAACCGGATATAAATATATATTTATGGCCATCCCTGCTCAAGCTATAAATCATTTTGTAATTTAAAATTATTTCCAAGCTACAATAGAATAATATCAATAAATTTTTTCCAATAAAGCCCTATTGTACGTTTGGAAAATTACTTTTAAATATTGCTGTCAGAATATTCATGTTTACCAAAGTTTTTTGCGTTGAGGCCCCACAGTGCGTCGTAGCCACAACAAAGTCTGTGTTGGGTGTGTGTTGGGTGTGTGTGGCCATATAAAAAGGTCATGTTGTCTGCCTATTGTTGCCGTCACGCCGACGCCGACGCCGACGCCGACAGTGACGCCGACAGCGGCGTGCGAACACGTTTTGCACACAGAGATTGGAGCTCACAGGTGTTTCTGACTCTGACTTTTGGGCCCAGGGGTCTGATCAATGGGCGAAATGTGCAATGGGCAATGGACAGTGGGGCAAACAGCACGAATTGCACTTCGATTGGCTGTCGCCTGTCAAGGCTCTGTTGTTGTGGCTGTTGTTTTTGTGGTTGTTGTTTTTGTGGTTGATTCTTTGGATTTATTTGCAAGAACCGCAACTTGTGGCATTTATTGTTATGCTTATTGTTTGTTTTTTATTAATATTTATTTATTTCATTTGTAGAGCACGATTGTGACAGCTCTCAGACAGATAATTGTGAAGGTAACGAGTTGGCTAACAAAAGCTGCTTGCTTTTGTTTATATCGTGAGTAGCATGTAAAATGCTTGTTGCTATGCAACTGAATTAACAGCTTGTTAATATCATTACTTATTATCAATTGTAATAAAATATCTTAAAACCTTAAAACTAATTGAAATACAGCTGGAATTTTCAATACTAAACTCAAATTTTATCAAAATAAACTATAAATTTGTAATCAATTATCAGCTAAAATTAATCAATATACACTCTTTCTTATCAACATCTAAAAATTATTTTCAAGACAGAAGAAAAACCTTTATAACTAATCTAAAACTTTTTCAATTCGAAAATATAATTAATAATAAATTATTTCTCAAAGTTTAAAAACCACAGAAATTTCAGTTACATGAGTCAGAGCCACATTATGCCTTTTATTTATATTTGTATTTGTAGATTCAGCTATTAAGTTGTTGCCTCTGTCATATTTACTTCCATCTTGACTACTGATCCAAATGTATCTACTACCTTTGGGTTCACAAAGTAAAAGGAATCGAGTGACGCATCTTCAAGATGTGTCGTCACTTGAGTTTAGACTGTTTGCATTCGATAGCTTAACATCTCAATGGCCAAAACACTTTTGAGTCAAGTCAACATGATCATAATTATTATGTGAAATGTGCAACAACTTTAATGTGGATGCCACAACACAACAAAACATTGATGTCCGCAAAATATGCAGTCAAAATTTGTTAGCTTGTAATGCAATTTAAATATGGCAACATCGTCAACATTTTTGGCCCAATTTAAGCCCTGACCTTGTTGACTGTTGACTGTTGACTGTTGTAGTTGAAGTTGTCGTTGTTTTTGTTTTTGCCCCTTTTTCGCATTCATCATTTTATTGCGTGCGTCTTTCATTTTCGCATCCATAATTAAAATGTTTGCTGCAAGTAGCACTTTTAATGAGTAGAGATATAAACTGTTGTTGTGTATTTTTAGCCAAGTTTAAAAGCTGATACGAGTTGACCACCCGGCGCGGCAACGTCGGCAACTTTTGGCATCGCCGGGGGCGACTCTTGAAACTCTAAAAACTTTTGTTAATTATCGCGATAACGCAACATGTTGTCTGTCCGTCTGTCCGTCTGTCTCCCAGTCTGACAGTCTCTTCTCTCTGCATATAATTATTATTATATTAATATACATAGTTTTCTCTGTTTAGTTTCAGCCAAAACAGCTGACGTTGGCCTTTTGATGATGCCGTCACCGTCTCCGTCTCAACTGTCTCAACTTTGACCTCATCCATTTTATGTGACCAACACAAAATATGTTTGTGATGGATGTTCACTCATAAAGCTCATCATTGCCATGCAGCTACTAATGAGCTGACTTGCAACAACAACAGCAACAACAACAGGTTATAAAACTTTAAGACTATCATATTTTATAGCCCATAAAATAGCCAATAACCAGGGTCGCGGGTTTATTTTAAAACATAAACCCTGCGTAATTCTCATTAAAACTTTCAACAAACAAACTATATGTTATCTATAAAAGACAGGGGTATAATAAACTTGTGTATGCTGACAAAAGCTATGTGATATGAAAAGAAAAACACTCACATTGCGTATTAGGCAACAAGTGAAGTGAAGGAAAACTGTATCAAGTAAATCATCATGAAGAAATTATGCCAATAACATAGATGCAAATTTGGACTATAGAATTTTGTTTTAAGATTTCAAATTGCAAAATAAGATTATAATTTAAAACTCATAGTGAACTTTTTAAATAAAAATCTATTTAATTAAAAATTATGACTTTTAAATAAAATTCGAAACTTTGCAATTTTCATTTTATATTAAATAATTTTCGAAGCAATCTAAAAATAATTGGAAGTTACTAAATTCTTATTAAAAAATTTGCATTAAAATTTGCAAAGTAAATTTATTATTAAAAAAACAAAATGTAATACTTATTTGCCATTTTTAAATAAGAAACGAAATAACTTATTTTCTAAGCAATATGAAAATAATTGAAAAATTAAAAATTCATATCAAAGTTATTTAAAAAATGTTATAAATGAATTTAAAAACAAAAGCTGGCAGCTATCAAACTGTTAATTGCTATTTTCAACAACAAATAAATAATTATCTAAGCAACATAAACATGTTAAGAAAAAATTAATTTCATATCATTTGTAATTTAAAAAATTTAATTACTATATTGTTGATATAAATTCAAGCTGGCAGCTATGAAGCTGTCACTTTTTCATGCGGCTAGCGTATCAACTTTGACCTTTAGTCAGCCTGCTGCTGCTGTTGTTGTTGTTGTTGTCGGTCTGTCTAATTGAATTGCATTGTGACAAAAGCAAAATACAAATGTAAGAAAAAAATAAATAAATAAATAGATATAAAAAAAATATGAAATCTTCTAATTGGCAGCGCTCGTCGTCGCCGTCATTGTTGTTGGCACGTTGTTTGGCATGCAGACGCGGTTAAGTCGTCTCTACCCCCTCCCCCTCTCCCTCTACCCCCTCCTCTACAGCTACCTGCCTCCCCCGTCGCTCACCTGGGAGTCTGAGTCTGCGGCCTCGGCATGCATTTCCTTTTTGGGCTCTGGCAGCGACAACGACAACGACGACGACGACGCATAGAAATTTTCTTTATAAATCAGTTGTTGTAGCTGTGTATGAGATGTTGTTGTTATTCGTTGTTGTTGTTGTTGTTGTTGTTATTGCTGTTGCTCGTTGTTGTTCGTTGTTGTGTTGTGAGCAACAAGCAAAAGTACAAAGCAAGTTGTTAAAATTCCTGTTTAAAGTTTTGTACGCACATGCAACAAGCTGAACCCCCTCCACCCCCCTTTCCTCCCCTTCCCACAATTGTTGTTGTCTCCTGGCCAATAAGCCAACTTCAAAGGAAGCTGCTTCATGCTGCATGTTTGCATTAAAGACGCATTTTGTTTGCCCAGATCGAAGCGAAGACGAAGCGAAGTCGACGCGACGCGTCCGCATCGTGTTAGAATACACAACATGTTGGGGCCACTCATAATCAGGTTTTAGCCTGGCCTAAACCCATCCATCCCATCCACCATCCAGCATCCAGCATCCATTGGCCGCAGTCGTGGCTAAAAGGGAGTAAGTTCTTGGCATCGACTTGGACTTTGGCGTTGGCGTTTTGCCCAGGCCGCTTATTGACTTGGCTCTGCACATGACTGCACAACAGAGCAGCAACGATACGAATGTAACAGTCGAGTGTGATCGACTGCAAGATACCCGGTAACAGTAACAGTAGCATTTCTACTTCATTATTCAGCTTCACATTAAAAACAGCAGTGGACACAGTTTAAAAGGAGGAGGAATAATTACTTAAAAATACAAAAATTTCAAAAAACATTTGAATTTTCCTTATTAACTAATTTTAGATGACAAATGAATTAAGAAAGCACACAATAATCAAAAAATGTTTTCAAACAAATCAGTTAAGTTTTATTGAAATTATAAAAGTTGGAATTCAAATTAGAAATATAAACAAATTTAGATAAACAAATTTAGACGTCTATTCATAAAAAGAAAATGTCATTCTGCATAAAAATCGGTTGAGTTTTGACAAAGTTATGAGAGTTGCAAGTTTTTAAATAAAATTTAAATGTGTAGTTTTGAAAAATATGTGAAATTTCAGACAAAAATTCGGTTTTTAATAAAAGATGTTTTTAATGTAGGATAGATATTCAGGTCAAATCATAAATAAATTGACATTCGACACGAAAATCGGTTAAGTTATGAAGAAGAATTGAGATTATGAATTTTTTTGAAAAAAGCGTAAGGGGTAAGTATGAGAACTATTGAAAATCGTCAAATAAATTTAATGTCGCCAAAAAAATAAAATAAAATCCAAATTATAAAAACAATCAATCATGAACAAAAAATATTACCTATCTAAATCGGTCAAGTTCTGAAAAAGTTTCAAGTTTCGTAAAATCTGTAAACTGTAGAATGTACAATCAATTCATATGTGGATCAGTAATATACAATTTGTATAGCATGAAAGATACTCCCTCCGCCTGTTGCATGCATTCTCACCAAGTTAGAATACCCTTTAGGAGTTGTGAGTAGCGGGTATAACAACTGCTGCTCAGGTGGGCCAAGGCTAAGGCTGAGGCTGAGGCTAAGGCTATGGGCCAAGGCGGGCGCTTTGGACGCGTCTCGAGAGCTAACTAAACAATTATGGCAACGGCCTCGCGATCAGCACAACAACAGCAACAACAATGATGATGATGATGACGATGTTGCCAACGGCTGCACATCCTCAACTTCATCCGCATCCACATCCTCAACCCCAACCTCATCCCCAATCTCTTTTTCATCCTCATCCTCATCCTTTGCCTCGTCCATCTAACTATCGCTCGCTATCTATGCATCTATAGTTATTTGTATTATTATTTTGCGTTGTTTTTTGCTGCGTGTGCGCTGCCACAACAGTTTCTAGTCTCTGCCACAACAGTCTCCAGTCTCCAGTCTCCGGTCTCAGTCTCCGTTCACAGTCTCCATCTCCATCTCCACCTCAGTCTCAATTTCAGTGCAACTTTTGATGCATTCACATGTGTGTTGTGTCCCCCCTTCATCTCCTACTCCATCTCCATCTCCTCCTCCGCCACCTTGGCTATTGTTGCCTTTCGGTTTTATTTATAGTTAAAGCTGCTTTAACGCTCCTCCGGATCCGTTCGTTGGCTCCGTTGGCTCCGTTTGCTCGGTCTGGTCGTTGGGTTGCTTGATGATGCTTTGCCGAGCTTAAAATCATCATAAATGCATGCTTACACATACGAACAAATGCTGCAGACCAGAGAGACAGACAGACAGACAGACAGACAGTGAGACAGACGAACAGATAGACAGACAGACATGAGCAAGCGAGGGTGGCAAGTGCAGTTCTCTACATAACTTCCTGTTTTTTTTTTTTGTATTTTTTTTTCAACTAAGGAAGATGAAGTTCACAGTTTAAAAGAATTCACTATACTTTAAAAGTTTTACTTTTATTTTTATTTATTTTTTTTTAAACTTTTATTATTTTTAAGAGTACTCTGCATTAGGGTGTCCCTTATTTGGTCAAAGTCAATATTTTTAAACGCATACGGGCTAGTTTTGTTCATTAGGTCCTAAAGGACTCAGAAATAAATTTTCACCTCAATCGGAGTATGATAACCCGTGCCGACTTGGATCGGAAAATTTAAAAATTATATAGGAAAAAAAAAATTTTTTTTTAAATTTTTTAATTTTTTATTTTTTTATTTTGTTCATTTGGTCCTAAAAAACTCAAAACCAAGTTTTCACTTTAATCGGAGTACGATAACCCATTCAAATTTGCATCAAAACATGAAAAATCATCGAAAAATGTATAATAATCAGTGTTAAAACACTGTTTTTGCATGTTTCGATGCAAATTTGAATGGGTTATCGTACTCCGATTAAGGTGAAAACTTGGTTTTGAGTTCTTTAGGACCAAATGAACAAAATAAAAAAATAAAAAATTAAAAAATTAAAAAAAAATTTTTTTTTCCTATATAATTTTTAAATTTTCCGATCCAAGTCGGCACGGGTTATCATACTCCGATTGAGGTGAAAATTTATTTCTGAGTCCTTTAGGACCTAATGAACAAAACTAGCCCGTATGCGTTTAAAAATATTGACTTTGACCAAATAAGGGACACCCTACTCTGCATGCTTCCTAACGAAGTTTCTGTGTTGGAATAGTAATTGAAATAATTTTTAACTATTATTACTTAAAGTCACCGATGACTTTTAATTACTTTTCATTTTTAATGATTATTAAAATAAATATTTTCACTAGTTCTACTTTTTTTTAATGCTAGTCAAATGAAATTTTCTTTGGCACTATTTATTTCAATGCTAGTAAACTGACAAATTCTTTAAAAAAAAAGTAGTTAACTAGAAACAACTCTGGTATGTTACAGTTTATTTTTAACATTGCAGGTTGGGAATCGAAGTTGTTTCTACATTAAGTATTATATTTACCCATTCTCAAGCTCTTAAGGAATCAAGCTTTCAAAGAATTAAGCTGATCTGCCATAGTTAAAATTTCACTTTTTTAGCATATATAACTGCATTTCTTACTGGAATCATTTTCGAAATACTTTCTTATATATTTAAAACCAATTAATATAATAAATAATATTTTATTTTTTTCATTAATACATATTTTATTTTAAATATATAAAATTAAAAATTTTAATTAAATTTATTTACTATTAAGCTAATATTCTCTACTTAATTTCTCAATTTCTGAAATCCCGTAATTGCTTCAACTTAATTAATTATGTAATTAACTCTGAATTAATTTTTAAAATGGATTTTGAGTGGTTTTTATGCATTTGTTGTCATTTTAGGTACATTTTTATATTACCAAGATTTTCACTGTTTTGATTACATTTTCTTTTTTTTAGATTCCTTTGAACACTCTAGTTTTGAAGGCTCAAAAGCAGCAGCAGCCAAATCATTATAACATCGATTGTAAGCTCTAATTTAACGCTATTTATTTGTACAAATTTTATTTTGTTAAATTCTGGGCAACTCTTCAAGCGACCCACGCGTCTCTGTGCCCATGTTGTTGGTGCAATACAGGCAACTTGATGTTCTGGGTGAGTGGGGCTGTATTTTAGTTTTAGTTTTTATTTTCGTCATTTGCAAGAGATTCTTTTTGCAGCAGTTGTTGCTTTAGTTGTTGTTGTTGTTGTGTTTGTTGTTGCCGCACAGCATTTGCTTTTTTTGTTGCATTGCGGTTTTCACGTGTTGCTATTTTTGCAAGCTTTTCCATTTTTTTTTTTGCTGTTTTCTTTTTTTTCCAGTCATGAATAAACAGCATAAAAAGCAAATGAAAATGAAAATAAAAACAATAACAAAGAAACCGAAACGACTGTCTGTCTCTCTGTCTGTCTGTCTCTGTCTGTCTGTCTTCTCATCCGCCCCGCCTTCAACTGACCCCACGCGCTGCCCACGCAGACGCCGCTGCCGCTGTCGACGTCGCCGTCAGCGTCGCAGTCGGCGCTAATAACTCAGCATTTGTTTCAATTTTTTGTTGTGTGTTGTGTTTGTTGTGTGTGTTGTGTGTGTTGTTTTGTTTGTTGTGTGTTTGCCAAATGTTTTGTCTTTTTTTCCATTTTCTTCTTTTCTTTTCGTTCTTCTTTCTTTTTTTTTTTGTTTTGTTTTAGCAAGTTTGTTATTTATTCTACACATTTTTTGGCCATGCTTTTTTTGCTCGCTGCTGCCGGTTTTAGTTTTTGGTAAATTATTTTCTGGTAGCCACATAAATACACATACAATTTATCAACTTGGCTTAGAGCTTGGCTTGTTTTTTCTATTCTTCTCTCTCCCTCTCTCTCTCTCTGTCTCTGTCTTTGTTGTATTTCATTTGTATTGTTTTCTTTATCGTGTGTCAAGTCGTTTATCAGACTTGAAAACATATTGAACATCATCACTTAATAATATCGACACTTTTCGTTTTTGGCTGGCAATTTAGATTCAGATTTTTCCCCATTGTAGACATTTTTATTTGAATATATATATTTTCGATTCCCCTGTCTCCCTTTTTTCTTCAAGTCAAAGCGCCCACGATTACGAATCGAAAATGAGATACGCACACAATCGGCAAATTAAGTGATTATGTTAACCGGTTGTTGTTCCTCTGTTCTGCTTCCTCTTCTTGCATAAAAGCCGGGCCCAAAACAGAAATTTACATGAAAATTAACTTGTTATATGGCGAATCAACAACAACAACAACAACAAGAGCAGCAACTACAACAACTACAAACAACTCAAAAGACAGCGACAATTTAAAGTTAAGACAACGCAACTGAAACCGAAACTTTAACTTTAACTCAACCTGAAGACATACACTGAAACAAAAATGCGGGATTTCGTAAAAAATTGAATTGATTACAAACTGTGTCAAACATTTGGGATATTCCTAAGCCGAATACTAAGCACTTGATTCTAGTATTTTTGACCTTTTGCCCTCAGCAAATATACAGATTTGTTATCATTGTTTTATTTATAAGAATTTGTAAAAATTAAATTTCTTTATTAAAGTTAAATATTTTAGTCTTAGTTGTTCATTTTAAATACGATATTTGTATTTTAATTTAACAATTACATCCTGTATTATTCAAAGAAGCAACCAAATTATTTAACTAATTTAAATTGATTTTAAGAATCTTGTACATGAAAATTAAACTAATATCAAAAGTTGATGGTTGAAAAATGTAACTAAAACTATATTTTTATAGCTGCAAAAACTGCAGTAAATAATTTATATTTATGCTAGAGATGTTTGAATTAAAAATGTAAATTAAATTTATTCTTTTACTATTTAATTTTATTATTATTAAAATTTAATCACATTTAGCAACAAAAATAAATCAAAATATTCAGTAGTGAATTTTAGATGGCTTTCTTTCTGTGTACATTTCCTCTTCATCCAATTTTATTTCCATTCTTTTCTCTCTTTCGCTCACTCCTCACATGCTCTCTCTCTCTCTCTCCTTCCACCTTCGAGTCGGCAATAATTTCGGTATAATTTCGAAATTAGAGCTCATCATCAGCCCATATCAAAGTCGTTGGCGTTGCCGCAGCTACTCGCTCTCTTGCTGTCTCTTTCTCTCCCTCTCTCTCTCTCTCTCTCTTTCCTGCTCCTCCACTCTTTGAGTGTCCGTATCTGTGGCCATGGTCTGTTGCCTGTTGTTGTCTGAGCCATAAAGCGCTTCAATATTGGCCGCAACTTCATATATGTTGACTTGCTTTTTACTCGTTTCTGATCTAAATTGTTGTCATTCTTTAACGATTAGATAAAGTCGACAATTTGCATAGCCAACGACTGTGGGAACTCATATTGTAGCTATCTAAGAATTACGAACATTAAGCAAATCGTGAATCAGACACTGAATTATTTAAAAAACAATTTCAAATTATATTTTATACTTGCTATTTATTAACTCCAATTAAAATAAAAGTAAGCTAAAAATTACATTTCAAAATAATCAGCAATTGTTATATTTTATCATTCATTATATTATATTTTTATTGCACTTTGACCATTTTTAGACCAAGTTAAACGTGCCTAAAAACCTAAACTGAATGAAAACTTTTAATTTTTTGCTCAACTTTGTTTTTCCGCTCACAGTTTTTCCGGTTTTTGTTTCGTTGTTGGCCAAATGCAACAAGCTAAAACATTACATAGAGTGCATTAAAATGAGCACAAGGCCAAGACAATAAGAATAAGAACTAGAAGAGCAAGATGAAGATGAAGATGAAGAAATTCAAAGCATTGCAAATTAAGCCCAAGTCCAAAGCGCACGAACAAATTCAAATGTATCTTTGAGTTACTTTAGATTTTTGGCGACTTCCGTCAATGAAATTTTTAGATTTTCAAAAATATTTATTTGCAACACGTAGCAAGTAGCACGTATCACATACAGTCATGGTGAAAATAATAGAAACAAGAGTCACTTTGGACAAATCAAATGAGTTTTAAATAATATGATAGATGTGATAAAAAAATTCTAAATTTTTAAATATGTATTGCTAAATAGATATAAGGTAAAAATTATAAAACTAAAAAAATTATAACACAAAATATATTGTTTCTATTGCTTTAACTATGAACGTAACTGAAGCTGACTCAAGAGAGGAAAGAGAACCGTGGATCTCTTTGAATACTTTGTCTCGCTTAGTTCAAATTAGCCGCGTTTTAGTTTTCTATAAACGAACACGTTGATGTCTCTGTCTGTTTATACAAAACATATATCTATCTAAACCTATTTCTAAATGTATCTGTATCTTTATCTTTGTATATATTTATTAAGATGCTGATAAAAGTTGCCTGTTTGGTCGGCATATTCTTTTGCTGTGCTGTTAATTTATGGCCACAAAGCCATTCTAATTCTCACTCTTTCTCCATCTCCATCCCTATCTCTTTCTAACTGTCTATCAGTCTGTCTCATTGTCTCCATTCGCTGTCTAATGTTTATTCAAATTGCAAACGTTTCTTTCTGTCTTCTGTTTTTTTTTTGTATTTCTTCTTTTGCGACAATTCTTGTCTTGAACTCTGAGCTCTCTTGTCTGGGGCAGAAAAGCGTCTAGACTGTAAACTGTAGACTGTAGACGGACGGAAGCCGCTACAAGCTGCACTTGAACTTGGCCAAGACTGCGAGGGATGCATGATTCAATCTGCATGCAACCCTCATGTGTGTCTAAAAAACAAAGCCTGAATTCATGAATGAATCGAGCAAGGGGAGAGACTGTTGTTAAGTAGCTAAAAGGGACTTCAGACAGACACTTGGACAGTTGGACAGACGGATGGCAGACACCTTTTGTTTTAGCCAGAGAGAGATCTTGATGTCTATGCCACATCCACATGTGCTTAGGGTGCTTAGTGTCTGTCTGTCTGTCTGTCTGTCTGGGTGTGCATATACTTGTGGCAAGCAGTGTCTGCTGGCTGCAACTACGAGTATTGTCATGATTTTAATTACAGATTTCTATTGACATTTGTTGTCTATATACATTTATTCTCCTTTATTGTTACTTTGTTGGCTAATTGAAAACTTTGCACACATTGCGTATACTTAATAATCAGCTCGTTTCATTTAAGTTAAACGACAAGTGTTTCCTTAGCTTTGGCTTAACTTTTGTCCAAGTATCTTAATGCTAATGCAATTGGCACGTGTTCTTGGCCAACTTACATCTAACATATCTTCGGGCCAAATATCATTATTGTTTTTGGCCAACAACATGAGCTTCAATCTAATTAATATTCATGTCTGTTTGCCAAAAGTTCATTACATCGTTTGCTACAGTTTTTCTGCACAGCTGGAATTATTATAATGGACAGATAATAAAATAAAATAGCTGACTATTGTTAAATGTCACAGCTGTGGCTAATAAGTTGGCTTTAAGTGAAGTCAGTTTGCCATTAAATAGCTGACACTTTAATAAATTAAATTATTATTTAAGCTATATTTAAAATACATTAATAAATATTCAAAAATAAATAATAATTGTACTTGTGTTAGTAGATATTAAATAACGAAAAGAATATTTCTAATTAAATCTTGGGGTTATTTAAAAAACGCATAGTTTTTGTCTTCTCTTTTTACATTATATTTTAATAAATTTTAGAGTTGAATTACTTCAAATTAAAGTCATAAATATTCCCCAATTGACTTGGAAATACAAAAGAATTAAAAAAAAATAAATCTTATTAATAAAATTTTATCTTAGGAGATGTAAATTTTGTTCAAGTAAAATAAATCGAAGATGTTTCTAGTATTTTAAAAAGGAATTTCTCTAAACAGAGATTAAATTTAAATACGCATTTTTTTGCATCTTTTTTATATTTTTTTTCCTTTGTATTTTTAAAAATGTCAGAGTTGAATTACTTCAAATTGAAGTTATAATTATTCCCCAGTTGACATTACTGACTGGAATATAAAATAAAAAATGTAAAAGACCAAAAATAAAGACAGGCTATTAAATCACGCCCTTGTAAAGTGGGCCTAATGTGTTGTCATTTGTTTGTTGCTCTAGTTAATGTTGTTATTATGCCAACATCAAGTGGCTTGTAACACACACACATACACACACACACACATCGACACACACACACACACACACTCGCACATTGGGTCAATGTCGATAATTTCGAGTGTCAGTTTTTGTTGTTTCTATATTGTGTGTGTTTGGCATGTAAAACGCCACTTGAATTGTCAATTTATAACAACAACAACAAAAACAACAACATTTAACACATTTAAATGACAGACAACAACGAGCAAAGATGTCAACTGTCAAATTTAATCATTGGATATTTTATAAAACCACAAAAAACTGATACTCATGTATCAGATACTTGTGTATAGATACAAAAGCACAGCTAACAGATAGCAGATAAACCAGGCCAAAACAAGCCAAAAACAAAGCTAAAACAAAACAAAAGCCAAATTGCAAATAATGTCAAAGTGTCGTTTAAAATGTTCGTGTTATACTCTGCAATTTTTGGGTATTTGTTAATTGTTAAATTTGATTTGATTTTGATGTTTGCTTATATTGAATTCAACTCGTGTTTTGACCAATTGGCTTAAACTTAAGATTGTTGCTGCCTATTTTGACAGCTTATATTTTAATAATGTAATTTCTAAAGTAGTTGAAATAAGCGATGGCATTGATTTGGTTGATTTTATAGATGTTGGATATGTTGAAAAAATATTTATAAAATAAATTAAGTCATATTTTATAAGTTTAAATATCAGACAAACAATTTTCAAATTTTTTTTTACATTCTTTTAAATTTAGACTTTATAAAAGCATAAACTTTTTCTAGGGTGCTAATTGAAATAAGCTGTGAGCCACTGTAGATCAGATTGTGTAATTATAGCTTAAAGCTGTCAAATCCAATGATCAACAGAAATGTGTAAAGAAACCTTTTCAGATTTTAGCAACACTGAAAAAAGTAATTTTTTTTCATATTTAACTGAAATTAATATCTCAGCATTTTTGCAATTAGTTTATATTTTAATTTGTTCATCTGGGCTTGGGCCCATTATTTATAGTGCACCTAAATTTTATTTAGAATTGTATAGAAAATCATTTTATTCAATTATATTAATGTATTATTGGTTGAAAATTAGTAATACTTTATTTATAATTTTTAAATGATCAATACAAATGTTTGAAGAAATATTCGTTATTTTATTGATAGTTAATTCATATTTAAGTCTCTGTATTTTTAAAATATTTCATATTTTTATTTATTTATCATGTATTTTGGGTTTAGCAAACATTTCTATTTATTTATTAATTTTTAATTCCATAACTTTTATTTTAAAAACTAAAAATGTCATAAGACTCTTATTTGGATTATTAGATTTAAGCATCCATTTCTAAATATTTTTTTTTTATTTCTTAATTAAATTTCTTTTTATTAATCAAAAATTGAATTAGATAAAGTTGTTCACATAACCGATCAACACTTTTGGCAGTGTATTTAAGCTGCGGCACACTTCCTAAGTATAATAACAGTTCTCACTTGTTGTCAATCTGCTTGTTGTTGTTGTTGTTTGTGGCTTAAACCAACTGACTGACAGACTGACATAATTTGGCCAAGTTTGCGGCTTTTTTCGCTTTGTCATCTTTTTATATTTACTTTGTATTTTTTTTGGCTAATTACAGTTGAAATATTTGCGCATAAATCAGATAAATGTGTAAACTTTATTTGTTTTGACGTGTTTCGCTTTGATTTCTTAATGCTTTTACCTTTTGTGGCTGGCGGTAATACAAAATGGCGTGCGGCCACTTCCGTTTCCTGTTGACTAACGGCAACAAATATCCAATTAGAATTTCGCAGCTGCGCAGGCGTCACAGCTTTGCCCAACTAACTTTCAATGATTTAACAAATTGGCAATATTTATTTATTGCATTTTAATATTTGTAAATTATTTATAAATTTTTTGCACTTTTTTTTGTGTTGTAAAAATTTCACGTAATTTTTTTACACTTTTGGCACTTTGAACAATTTGTAACTGTGTGTGTGTGTGTATTTATTATAACTGTAAATGCAATTTGTTATTTTAGTAAAAGGAGGCAGCTGACTTATTTGAGGCACTATTAGGCACAACACACAACAACACAATATTTAATACAATTTTCTTTTTTTCTTAATTATTTTTTAATATACCGAATCAATTTAGAGTTTAGTTTTTGTTTTTTGCGTATTTATTTTGTTGGTCGACAAACCGAAGGCGAAAGATTGAAAAACGCGCGGACGCGACGGCGAATTTTGTCTGACGAGCGCCAAGAATCAACTGACTCCAAACGCAGCGCGTCGTTTCACTCAGCGCGTCGTCGTTGTCGTTGTCGCTGTCGTTGCACTCACCGAATGTTTGTCACTCGAACGACTGCAATCGAACATGTTGCGCCTCGAACATGCTGCCATCGAACTCGTCTGTTCACTTTTCCCAGTTCGTTTCATTTGCCAAAACGTTTCTGCTCGCTCGCTAACCTGTCCCACTGGAATCGATTCGGACCGTCATACTGCGAAGCCGCGCTCTGCCTTGCGCTTGAGTTCGAGTGCAAACAGGTTTCGTTTTCTCAGTTTTGAGCGCAATTTGTTTAATTACTCAATTATGTTATGCTGCCCAGTGACAGTGCGAGCGAGCGAGCGGGCGAGCGGGCGAACGTGAGAGAGAGAGAAAGCGCTACATATGCATCTTTGTATTTTAGAAATTTATTGTTTTATCCAATTTATGTTTAAGTAGAAGATTCTTTTTATGTGTTTACAATGTTGTTGGTGTTTTAGCTGTTCGACATTTTCACTCAAAAGGCGCTAGAATAAAATGAACGTGTGAAATTTTCAGTTTATTAGGGATATAAATATATATATAAATAATAAATAAAATTAGAAATATATATTTAATATATTTAATCATAGAACTTAAGTTCCAACAAAACTTATAAAAAATCACTTAAAATATTAGTTTAATGCAATCTTATAGGCAACTTTCTCTTAATTTCTTTCCTTTTCCCGATTTTTAAAAATTGTTTTAAAAGCCCACTTCAAAATACAGTTGAACTTCCATAACTCAAACTTCTATAACTCGAATTTCTCTCTAACTCGAGCTAATTGAGTGGCAGTAGAATTATTAAACTTAAGAAAAAGAACTCTAACTCCAATATCTCCATAACTCGAAACTTTTCTTTGGATAATGGTGATTCGAGTTAGGGAAGTTCGACTGTATACAACATTGATTTTTTGCACACTTAAATCTTTATGTATTGGCCCAATATTCTGAAAATTTCATATTAATTGGCTGGCAAATAAAGTACTTAATCGATGTTTTTCAAAATGCAGTTTAACTAAATAATTTCAACTTTGCTTTGAAATATACACTAATAAAATAGATTGGTTCTTAAAATCAAGAATATTTTTCTGAATACTTTGTTTTTAATTTTCTTAAATAAAACAGCTTTAATAAAAAATATATAAAATTACATAATAATAAATAAAAAATATTAATTTAAACATAATTAATAAAACAGCTTTAATAAAAAATAAATATAAAAATACAAAAATAAGTCGGCCTACAATCAAGATGTTTTCTCCATTTTTAAGTTTCCGATAAAGGTTTTCCAATCAAGATATGTGTCCCAAGTTTTCAAATAAAATATGGTATGGAAAGCAAAAGATTCTTGCAGCAGTTTATATGAGCTTTAGTTTGCCTTATCTTAGCTTTAAATACAGGGTAAATGTTAGTCCAGTTTTTTCTCTCTAATGTTTTCCTTTTTTTTCGCAAAACTTGTTGCACTTTTTGCCATTTGCCAGTGAAGCAAAAAGGCGAACAACAAACAGATGAATTCTGTCATTTCAGTTGAACACTCATAAATATTTATGTGGGTATTCGTGGTGCATGTTCAATGAGTGTTGCCAACACCAATTCCCATACTCCATACTCGAAACTCCATTCCTATACCATAGATATTTCTATAGCCATTTCTATGCCCATTTCCCATTCCCCATTTCCATTTCCATTTCCATTCCACGAACAACTCTTTTTCTCGCTCATGTTTTGCATCTCTCGTCAAATTCTTAAACTTGGCAATTTGTTACGGTACTTTTTTGCCAGTACGAGTTGTTGGCCCGTCTCGACCAGTATCACTTTTGGCCAACTTCTTTCTAGCTGCAACTTCAGCTTGCAACACATTTATGCAAGGCAACGTTGTGCGCACTTAAAGAAGATGCCGCATGGATAATGACTTAAAAGAGAGAGAGAGCGAGAGAGAGAGAGAGAGGGAGCGAGAGAGAGTGAGGGAGAGAGAGAGCGAGATTTATGTGTGGATATTTGTGACAAGTGTCTTTCATTAGCATAAGTAAATCTTCACGAAATCCTCAAATTTATTTGTCAACACTTGACAATTTCATTGTTGACGCTCCAAAGGCGCAGCTGCAAACGTGTTGTTGTCCCCCTCCCCCTTCCCCTTCCCCTCTCCTCTCCTCTCTCTTCTTCTCTCCTTCAACGACTACAAATCATGATTTGTCTCTTGCATGTCATTTTAGCATAGCCTAAACTATACCCTTTCCCCTTTCCGCTCGACTTGTGGCCAGCACAATGCAATGGTCAAAGGCAAATGCCGTCGAACGTACTATGGGCCAAAGTGCCCAATATTTTAGCATAAATTCTATTTTTCATTTTTGTTCAGCATTTCGAAATTGTTTCGATATTTTAGGCCATTTTTATTTGTACATAGAAATTATAAAATTATTTCTTGTAGTGATGTAAAAATTCCTTCAAAAATCGTCAAATCGATATTTGCGGCAGCGATTTTCAAGTACTTTAAGTCGATTATTTTTTGACTATCGAGTTAATTAAATCAATTTTCATGAAAAATTGACAAAACACTTGAGTTTATTCAAAATATTGTTCAAAAATTATGAGTTGATTTAATGTTAGAGCTTAAATTTTGAAATTTTGGATTTTCAAAAGCAAAAAATATTTCAAAAAATGTTCAAAGACACATTCCGCTTGAAAATCTGTTCAGATATGATAAAGTTATGTATTTTGAATTTATAACGTCGTTTTCTTTTTAATATTCTTTTTTTGGAAAAACTTGATAAATGTCATATAGTTATTATTTAAAAATATATCGAGAACTCGATTTATTTTTGACGACTTTTACATTTCAATATTAAGCTCGCTTCACTCTTTGGAATTACATCACTAGTTTTTAGAAACAAGAATATTCGGCTTAGTTATTATATTTTCTGATTTTTTTTTCAAACAATATACTTTTAAATTATATTCATGACATTTTGGGCCCAAGAATTGGTGTTTTTTATCCACAGTGCAGCGTTGCAAGTTCAACTACGGCTTAAATCAAAGTCAAATATTTGACCACAAGGCAGACAACATTAGCTTTGGCTTTGTCTCTGACTCTGACTTTGGTTTAAGTCTTCAGTGCTTTTAGATACCCTGTAAATGTCATAAAAACTGTCATAATTCTGTCAAAACTGCAGGGATTTTCCTGAGGAATGCCGTTCTGATTGCGCACTGTTAACAAACTTGATTTGGCCATTTAAGTTTGTGAGCTGTAAAGTTTCACACATATTTTCGAGAGCAGAAATTTGCTTACTAACTTGTTTTCACATTCGAGCTGGAGACAAGTTCTAGAATATTTTGCCTTTCACTTGCAGATATTTATTGTTGTATTTTATTAAGGGTCATCATTTGAGCCATGGCTAATTGCGTCTCTTTCTTCTCCTGCTTCTCTTTTTGAAATGGTAGCGAGGACTTTGATGTCTTGAACTTTTCTTATCTCGCTTATCAGCCAAAGTGTCAACGTTGTGGTCATCATCGTCGCCTTAGCCACAGTCGGGGCATTATGGCCAACACGCCATTACCAACAAAAGTCGTTGCCATTCATTAACAACTCTTTTTTCTTTCCCTTTCCTTTCATTTCCTCTCCTTCTCTTGTCTTTGTCTTTAAGTTCCTTTAGCTGATTTTGTCCCACAACAAAAGTTGGCAACGATTTCGACTTGAACTTGGCCAAGTTGTGGGCTGTCTCGCTTAATGCCAACATAATCTCAAATTACTGCAATTCTCTGCATTTCTTATTTTACTTTTTATTAAGTTTAATTTTTATTGTGCATTTCCAAATGCGATTTGCGACTTTTTCAAGCTCTTCATCGGCTTCATTTTTTTATGGCCAAGTCTTTTGCTTCTTCTGTTGGCTTCTTAATATGTTCTTTTGTTGCTGTTGTAAATCTAGCATTATTTTGATTGTTGCACATTTTATTGTTATGTCAATAAGCCGCCTCTTTTATGCCTCCAAATGTATCTCTTAGATGCGCAAATCCCCACTGGCAACATGCAGCGCATTTCCGTCTTGGCCAACATGTTCAGCCCCCTCCTCTTGGTATCCACTTGTAGCTGCTCAGAATCCTCAACGATCACAGGTGTGGACAGGTGTGCGCTGAAGGCCATTGAAAAGCGTTTGATAGCGTCTCTAAGAGTGATGTATTTAATGATTCCTTTTCCTAAACACGCATGTGCGGATTTCTCTGCCTCTCTTTCTCTCTTCCACTATCTCTCTCTCTCTCTCTGTCTCTTAGCTGCCAGGGAAATACTTGTACTTTAGTTTATCTCGAAGATAAATATATTTAACTTATGCAATTTTCATTCATTTCAACTTCCTGTTCGAAAACTTCTGGGAACAAAGTTGTCAAGGAATAAAGAAATGTTGTGTTTAAGTCGAATAATAAATCTAAGTACTTAAAACTTATACTAAAGATTTTAAAATATGTATTTTATAATAATTTAGAATACAAATCTATCTTAACTGCAAAGTTCAATCTAAATACTATTTTAAAAAAATTAAAAATTATTTTAATGTGTAATTTAATTAAAATTAAATAATTAAAGAGGCTTAACAAATTTAAATATATATAAAATTTAACTTATATTATTTATCACAATTAAATAAAAACAAAAAATTTTAAAATAATTTAAATAACAATATTTTAATTTTGTTAGTTGTTTTAATGTGAAGTCGTTTTTTAAAACCTTTCTTATTGTTGTGAAAGATTAAAAAAAAACATTAATATAATTAATATATTTATATTATAGAAAACATATTTTAATAATAATAATAATAAACCAAAAATAATATTTAAAATTTTTCTAAAATTTTCTTTTGAATTTAACGCTGTTATGATTTTAAAATATGTAATAATGTTAATATTTAATTCTATATTTAGAATCAAATAAAACAAACACTGAATTATCCAAAAATTAAACTTACTTTTTGCATATTTAAATATTCCAATTAAACAGCTATTTAATTAGGTGCACAAAAGTGCACTATTTATGATCAGTATACCATTAAAAAACTGAAGAAATAGCATACAAAATTCACTTAATAAAATAATAAATTATAATTCTTATTATTCTAATAATAAATAAAAATCTTATCGTACAACTATTCAATTAATTATATATTTAAAGACTCTATTTTTAATAAATATCAATTAAATTCTATTTATATTTATATTATCAATTTATATAACTAGTATCACTTCAAAGAAAACCCCAAGAAAATTAATAAAAATTCACTTTTAAAAAAATAAAGGTATTTCAATAATAAAATGTATTATTTGTCTATATAAATGATCTATTTAACTAGAATATGTTTATGTGCAGATCAGCTAATAGTTGACACTTGGGCAGCAAATCAATTACAGATAGATAACTCAAAGTGTCAGTCCATATGGCACCTAGACGTATCTGGTTGCCACATCGTTAATGTGGCACAAAGAAGAGACAGAGAGAGAGAGAGACAGAGAAAGAGAAAGAGGCACCTGTTGCAAGGCATTTGCTTTAAACAAACTGGATGCCAAATTGGGACTGCGACAATTGCTGTATGTACAATGTACAATGTACATACATCATACAGAACTTTAATTGTGCCTGGCACTCAATCTTTCAATCACTGTGCAACACACACAACACACACAGCAACGAGGGGGCAGACAGGAGGGGCACATTGCAAGAACGCGGATTACATGTGGCGGGCAAAGGAAGAAGCGAATGAAGAATGGCCGGGCAATATAATCTATATAATCATAAGAGTGCAGCATGTTGTAACATAGTCAGTGAAGAGTCGCGACTATGCCCCACTCTGCCCCACTGTGCCCCCTTCTGCTCCACTCTGCCGCATGCCGCACGCATTTGCGACATGTTGTCAACTCGAATTGCGTTCGACTGATTGAAGGCAGCCCAGCCCAACGATGACGATGCCCATCCCAAGACCAAGTCCACGTCCACGTCCAAGTCCGAGGTACAAAGTAGGCAAAGGCAACTTGCCACAAGACGAGGCACGTTGCCTGCCTCACTGGAGACAGACAGACAGGTTTCTTAGACAGGCAAAAGGACAACTAAGCCAGGGCACTATGGTAAAAAAACGCGATATTCTGGCATAAAGAGGAATATCTTAATAAAAATCACATTTAATTACTTTTTAATTTAATTTACTCTTTAAATCAAATTTAATCAATGTTTTTGAAGTATTCAATAAAAATAAATATTTATAATTATTTGTAATTTTATTTACTTAAAGTCTCAGATAAAAGTTTATTTACGGTTTGCAGAGACACTGCTTTAACAAACAAATTGACGTATTGTAAACAAAAATCGCATTGGTTTTTTAACATATATCATATATTTTTTTTTTTTTTTTTTTTTTTTAGTTGAAGTCTTATTCAATAAAAGTTATTTTCAGTCCCTGCTTTCAGTTTTTAAGGATTATCCTTGATGATTTGAACTCCCTTTAAATCCATTTAAAGTCTACCTTAGTCTAACTTAAGTTCATGCCAAATTTCAATTCCCTAGCTTTCGATGTTAAGTCAAAAACTTCGGGCTTTTTTACCACAGTGCATTGGCTTGCGTTTTTGGGTAGGCGTTGCAGATTGATCAACAGAACTTGGCCCAGACAGTCGCGACATTTGTCTAAGTCGCCTGCCCCTTGCCCCCTGCCCCCTTGCCACTTGCCACAGCTTGAAGGAGGCAACAACGAGTATAGACTGACCACAGGTCGACAAACATTTCAAGTAATTTTGCCATCAATCTTTCACTTTTGCACTCCTTTTAAACAGCCTGTCTCCCTCACTCAATCACCCCCTCTCTCTCTCTCACACACTCTCTACACGACCTTGTCCTCTGCCCACTCACCTGTGCGTACAGTTTATTTTGATCTTGGTGTCTCCACGATTTGCATAACTTGTCATCTTCAGCCGACAACAAGGATGAGCAGAAAGAGGAGGAGGACAAGGAGGAAGAGTAGGAGAAGGAAGAGGAGGAGGAGAAAAGCCAAAGAGGAGCTGCCATCTCATCAGAGCAGAGTTCATTGTCAGTATCAATAAATATCAACGCGCTGAGCGACAACTTCTTTGCCTCCGACCACAACGCAGCTATAACCTTACCAAAAGGGGTACTATAATTTTGTGAAGCCACAGGAAACACGAGAAGAAACGGTCTCACTGTGTTTGATATTTAAACATTTTTTTGAAATTTAAATATGCATTTATATATTTTATGTATCTTTTAAAATAAAGCTCTTTGTTTTGACTGACTCCATAATCATTGTGCAGCCCAAACGGTAAGACCTAGGAAGCTGACATTTTCACACAACATAACTGAAACAAATTCATTAATTTTATATCTTACATACTTAATTTATTAATATTCTTTATTTTGACAATCTTTTTCATTAAACTAAAGTTTTTTTAAATTTAATGGTAATATATTTTCTATTTAATGCCAAAATGCTACGTATTTTCTCTGGATTTATCTAAAAATTTACTAAGTAAAACATAGGGAATAATACCACAATTATTTTGTTAGTCATTCCTGCAGAGAATTATATTTATAATCATTAGAAGAGATTTATAAATATATTATATATATACTAATTATATACGATCATTAGCAATATATCTGTCAAGTGCTGATTTATTTTAGTTGAATATGAAAACATCTAAGTCATTTCTTTTTTTTTTTCATTCATTGTTTATTTAAAATATATGTTTTTTTAGTGCATCAAATCTTCGTTACGCTCCAGTTAACTGTCCTGACTTGTTGTCTTTGTCTCCATACACATCCTCAAAAACATACCCAGCCACATCCACATCCCCATCCTCATCCTGGGCCTCATCCTCATCCTCTTCCTCAGTCTCAAGCTGAAAGTCAAACTCATCGGCAACTGATTCCGAGTGGCACTGATGAGGCCATCGTATGTCAGCAGCATTTTTCGTGTGGCGGTTAACATTTTGCTATTTTATGAGCACTGATATAAATGATCTTTTAATTAATATCACTTTAGATAGAAACCGAGCAGACCGAGGACCGAAGACTAGTCCTCACTCAGCAATTGATGGAGCATTCTTCTTATGCAAAGTGATGTTTACGATTATGCATTGGGATCGGAGTCAACGCAACGTCAACAGCTTTTGCCAATTGTCTCCATTCTCAGTTCTCGATTCTCAATTCTCCACTCTCAATCTCTGTCTCTGTCTCAAGTCGTTGCATGGCTCTTAAATACTTTTAATGACATCGCCATGGATTAAGGCTTTAAACTGGTAACTTGGTCTATGAGGCACTGCAATGTGGCTTTGGCTTTTGGCTTTGGGCCATTTTAGCTGTGGATACTCTGGTTATGTGACCAGTCAATGATAATCGGATCAGATTACCATTCAGATAATGTTAAAAGCTTTTTGCAATTTGCAAATACAAATTGTTGTTGTTGTTGCTGCTCTCCTCACTCTCTCTTTCAACTTGCCACTTTGCACTTAGCCAAGGACATGGGAATATTACGCATATTCTAAGGCATTATCCATACATATGTATATCCAAATAGAACATTACTTATGCCCCAAAAAGGCTCATCAAGGAATTTACGAGTTGGGTTGGGCTGCTTGATGCAAAGATTACGATTATGAGGCGATATTTGGTAACTGAAAACTTGTGTGTTTCTAGCGAAGATTGAGATACAGATTGGAGATACATTTGCTGAGCTAAGAAGTGATAAAAATAAGCCGTAAAACTGAGATTGTTAGTTTAAAGAGCAAAAAAGAACATGTTTTGTAAAGGCATAAATTGTTTTAAAGGAAGAATTGAAGTTTTGATAAATGTATGACTAAAAACTACGATAAGCTCTGACTTCTATAGCTTCTTTATCTACAGCTGTTGATAAGTTACATAAGTGATTTATAAAAAAAATTAGGATCATAATAAAAATTAATTTTCAAAAGGTTTCCAAAGATGGGACAGTAAGTTAAAAGAGCAAAGTAAATTGCATAAATTTCTATTTAGTTTTGACATTATTTTTACATTTTTAATATCTATTTTGTTTTTTATCCTTTCAGCTTAAATTTTAATTTATAATTCATAATTTTATATCATATTAAATATTTAATTTTATTTTAATTTTTAAAAGTATAATAAATAAATAAAACAAATTATCCAAAGTTTTAGCTTTTTATTTGCTGTATCTGAAATAAAAATAAATAAATAAAATAAATAAAAAATGAATAAAAAACCGAAGATTGAAATACATATTTAATGTAGATTTTTAAAGGCAGCAACTGCTAAAGAAACTGTGAGTTGAAAGTGCAAATGAGAAAAAATTACCTTAATGGAAAAAAGTGAACAAATATACCAAATTGAAGTACTCTATAATTTCAAAAATATATATAATAAGTATGCAAACTGAAAACAACTTTTTAGCTGCTCATTTGACTCGACGGTGGACTACCCCATGTATCTGCTGTAACTGTGCCTGTATCTGTATCTGCATCTGGTGTATCTACAACTTGTGATAAGATCGCAATGTGGCGCTATTTGCTGACGGGCTGTGCACATACACGTTGCGTTAAAAATGAAGTCATTAAATGCTATTACAAAGCGTAATTGTTCACAAATTATGCGGGGCACAGGAACTTGAGTTCAGTCTTCCCTACCTTACCTTACCTTACTTATATACCCTGTAAACACACGCCAGCAATGTGCATTTACACCACTTAGCTAGCTTAATTATAGGCCTAGTGCCTTAAGTTCCTTTTGTGCACCTGTCATACTTACTGTACTCTGAGTGACACTTGCCCCAGTGATAGACAAAGGTGATAGGAATTAACATATTTACATTTTCAACTCAACTCGGAAAAGAATAAGAATTCCGAAACCAAAAGTGCTGGCAATTTGGCAAACAATGCGCGGCGTGTACAAAATGCTGGTTAATATTAAATTTATTACGAATCATCGTCATCGTCATCATTTGGGTTGCTACTTACACAGACCCTTCATGTGGTTTGAACTCTCAACTGTGACGCGACTCTTGTGAGCTTCGAAAATGCTATTAATGCTCCAATATATTCTCATCTCTCTTATTTTTTTTTTATTATTTTCGCAAAGTCATCGTCGACACAGAAGGCAAAAGTCATGTGAACTTCCTGAGTGAAAAACCAAGTCAACCAACTGAACAACTCAGTCGCCCCTATAAAATATACTATATGAGTATGCGATTCTCATCGGCGGAAATTGTGTCATGATTATAGACTAAAGCGCCTATTTAGTTACGCCTTATTATTTCCTTTTGCTGTCTGGCCGGTGAATGTTCTCCAAAATTGAATTGAACTCCGCCTAATTGAAGTTGTCTGGAAATGACTTGGATCTTTCCTTTACCCCAATCCCTTCCCCTTTAGTTATCTCCTCAACTATCGCTGCATTTGGCTCATTAAAGTTCATTCGGTTTCAATTCATGTTCTTTCGGCTTAATAGATCTAATTCTTTGTGAAAATGAAACATTTACTTAGACTTTAGCTACAATAGTTGATCTTAATTAGCTTGAAGTAGCATTCAGTTTGATAAGCTGAAAGATTTCTGAACTAGTTTAAAAAGAAAACTAAATTGACTTATTCAGTTATTATTATTAGCAATTAAAAGTTAAAAGTAACTTAAGCTACACTAATATGTATTATATTTATATAATTTAATAGCTATAGAAATTTTACGCAAAATTGTTGTTAAAGTATTTATCATGTCCTTGACCATCTTGAAAGTCATTTAATGATGTTTTAAAATCTATTGAAGATCAATTATTATTTATCAATGTCTAAAGTATAGCCACTAAGCAAACAATAATTACAAATTAAATTTACGAAATAAGGTGAATAAAATACATTTTATAATCAAAAATTTAAAAATATAAAAAAATTCAATTATATATAGACGAAACGCGTTGGAAGACAATTTTTATAAATAAAAATGTAACTTATTATAAAAATACCACAACGGCCCAAATTAAATTTCGCAATATATTTTAATTTTTTCCTTTTTTTTAATATCATAATAATATTTTTATAATCTTATTTAAAATGAAATAAAAATTTAATTTTTATCCACTTTGGCAGGCTTTTAGCTCTGCCATAATTCAATTCGAAAAGCGATCTTAACTATCGACACGATCAAAAAGAGAGACACAGAAAGAAAGAGAGAGTGAGATATTTGCATGGCAGAATGCACAGAGTGCGAACTTTTAGACCGTTATCGGTTATCGGTGTGGGGTATCAGCGCCATCTTCTCATCTCATCTTCAATGCGACATCATCATCGCCAGATGATCGCAAATTATCTGCGTTAAGAGTTGGAATTGCTCTTGGAGTTGAATTTGCAGCTTCAGCTGGCAGTTCGATTCATTAATGGTTTTGTGACATTTTTCATTACTTAGTTTCGATTTTCTTTATATAACATTTTGAATATTACACGGTTCTAGATTACCAATTTCTAAAACAGAAGTCTAACTCAGATTCTAAATCGCTCATTGATGGTCGCTTTTCCGGGTTGCTGTCCCAACAGTTTGTAATCATACATCTTATATCCTTGATATCCTTTGCATCCTCGATAGGAGGCCGCTCCCCTAAAGTCGTAAAAGTATTAAGAACTATTTAGATAAATTAACTATTTACTGACCTTTGCTGACTAAATTCATAATGGCGAGTGGATGTGGATTATTCAAGTGGTAGAATGGTTTCTTTCGTGACATCACCTCCCACAAAACGATCCCGAAGCTATAAACATCACTTTTCTCCGAATACTCCCAACCTAAGCCAACCTGTTTGTACAAAAACATTTGCGATTTAATTGTTGGTCTTCTATGAGAAATATCACAGACCTCTGGTGCCATATATGCGGCTGTACCAACATAATCCTTTGTCATCGAAGTTGCCTGTTCTGTTACTGTTCCAAAATCTGCGATCTTCAATACTTGATGATTGTCGGTAAGTAACAAGTTGCTCGTCTTAATATCCCGATGGATAATTGGCTTTGGCTTCATTGCATGTAAATATTCAAGACCCTACAATATAATGAAAACTATCACGATTACTTCATAGTACATAGAAAAAAAATGCCATTCTAAAATCAAGTTTAAAATACTTAATTTAAGCATGCATTTTTTAAGAATGTATTCAGGATTAATCTGTATAACTATGTCCGTATCAGGATTAAAATGGGAAAATAAGCCTAAATTACTTGATTCAAGCTAAGAAATTCTTACAATGTCCCGCTGATCACCACCTGTGTAGAAACTTAATTAGAATTAATCTTACCATGGCTAATTGTTCCATCCAATCGAAAGCATCCAATTCGGAATAGTCTCCTTTTTTATGTATGTATTCGTAAAGTGATCCACAGTCAGCAAACTCCATCAAAATCAACGTTTTTGAATCCTTGGTATCCTTGGTACCAAACAATTTGATAATATTTCTATGGGTCACTTGTGATAGATATTTCACTTCTCTTTCAATGCCTTTTTTGGCATCGTCTTCTTTTACATGGAATTCTTTCACTGCACATGGAACATCCAGAAGTTGAGATTTATAGACAACACCAAAAGATCCAGACCCGATAGCCTGAAAATTGCTCAGTTAAATATACTTCAATAACTAATAAAAGTTAATTTAACCTCGCCTAGTTGTATATCCACAATTTCCAATGCGAAAGTTCTGGCTACTGTTTTCATACTGGGCCTCTCTAGCGGATTAAAGTTCCAACAAGATTTAATCAGCGATCTTATATTGTCCGAGGGCAGATCTTCGAGAAAAGGAGTGAAATCATCCCTCATCTCAAGGAATGGCTTTCGTCGTGTCAGAACTTCCCAGAGCACCATCCCAAAACTGAATACATCATATTTGTGATCGTAGCTAAGACCGATCGTTGTGAATCCCTGAAAGTCGATTGCTACTTATTATTATTTGACATATAACAGATATGTAGATAGATCTTTACCTCTGGGGCCATATATTCAAGAGACTTACGTTCCTCTATTAGGTCAGAACGAACTCCCAATTCGCCGATCTTCAACTGACGAAAGTTGTTTGTAAGGAACAAGTTTCGGGGCTTTATATTAAAGTGGATATTTAATCGTTTATGTAAATAAGTAAGACCCTAAAAAAAGGAGATAATATAATATGACCCAATTATTCCTAGGAAACATAAGGTAAATCGACCTTACCTTCGCACACTGATACATCCAATTGAGGGCAGTATCTCTGGTATAGTTTTCTGCTCCCGTTCCATGAATTTGTTCGTGCAGTGATCCACAGTCCGCGTATTCCATTAATAAATAATAATGATCAATGAGTCTTGAGGTACCATAAAACTTTAAGATATATTCATGATTGGTGATATATCTCCTCAAGTACACATCTCTAAAGTGAAATTGAGGCAAAAAATATGTATTATATCTTTTTACCGCTACCGTTTTATTATTCCATTCAGCTTTGTTCACAGCAGAATCACAGTCATTTCCGAGCTTCTGTAAAACGCCATTTAAAGAAAGGCTTTCAACATCATATTATTTTTTTAGTTAAATATCAAGCAATTTCAGACTACACTCCATGAAAATGCTAAGAGTTCTTCGGCCGAATAACCTGATAAGAAGTAACAAGTATTCCCAACAATAAAGACAGTTTAGGTTTTATTAATTTGTAAATTTTGATAACGTATTATCAAAGTGGTCGCAAAAATGCATTCTCAACTTGCAGCAGTTGTAAGTCCGTGATGTCATTTCTATTTTTAGCCTAATCGTTAAATTGATATTAACTGATTGTATTAAACAATTGCCGGACTCTATAAAAATCATATTTTAATTCTAAGTAATTTGTTTTACGTTTTCCTCTGGCTGAAGTTCTTAAGTTCCACATTAATTAGGAATATATTCTCTTCTTGATTATTTTATTGTTTAATTTTTAGTGCGATTCTTAATGGTATCAAAATGAACTTATTCCTTTACTAAACTCTTTCAAAGATGTTTCAACTCCAACTTAAGTCACTACTACATATTTAAAAGAACGGTGTACTAATTGTTATTTGAGATTCCGCTGGTGATTTATGTTACTACATTTTTCGTGCTATAAATACTATAATATAAGTTGAATCTTTTGTTTTCCTCCGGATATATTGTTATGAAATATCCTTAAACTTTTCTCACATATTAAACGATTGCCTGATTCGATAAAATTTTAATTTTTTGGTTTCGATTTCTTTTTCATAATGATACATTTTCTGTAGTTATCAGTTTCAATCGCAAACGTTTCAATTTCTAAGCGAATTTCTAATATTAAAAGGTCTCTTGAGGCTTTACCTCTTTCACTCGTATATCGCGAAAATTCACTTTTAACGCCATGTCCGTACGTTAACAGCTCTTTCGACTGACTAACTTGATGGGAAGTAACAAATATAATCGCAACAATAGCGACTGGTTGTTTTTTTTATTACCATAATAATTTTGATAACGTGTTATCACCAAGCAAACAATACATAGAGGCGTCAAGCAAGCATTTTTTTGAGCTCTGGGTTTTATTGAAAAGAGCATTCGGCTTTGCCGAAGTCTCTGGGGTTTCATTGCATAAAAATATGCTTGTTTGACGCCTCTATGTATTGTTTGCTTAGTGGTATAACTAACTGCAATTAAAAATTATTAAGTGATCATTGTAAGATTTTTTATTCGCCATTCTAAGATCGCTGGCTTAGGATCTGTACAACTCCATTCCCCTGTGTATAATTTTAAATTATAACAGATCTGTTTTTAAGGATCATTTATTTATTTATGGTATTTATTTAAGGATCATTATTTGTCTATTTTAGATCATTGAAACGCAAAATATCATTTGAGGATCATTAAAAAAATGATTTCATTTAAAAAAGATATATCGAAATATATCAGATCTATTTTAAAAGATCATTGGATAGATGGCATTTATTTTAGGATCACTATTAGTATAATTAAGATCATTGAAGCATAAATTGTCATTTGAGGATCATTTCAGAAATATTTATCAAAGTAAATTTTATTGAAAATCAGAAGATCATTTGTGAACCAATTTAAGATTGGCCTGTGCTTATTTCCCTCTTAATTAACTTAGGGATCACTGAAGATCATCGCTTGAGGAATAATTTAATGGACTGGCAATAGATCAATTTGGCAATGTTTAGTCAACATTCATTCTTCCTGTTGCCAAATAGCTGCCATCAATAGTTCAACAGGTGTCAGATTGCCTGGTTAGGGAAAACCGAAAGAAAAGCTTAAGTGGAAATTAATCAAGAGACATGAAGAATTTCGCATTTGTGCGAGGCAACATCTCTGGGAAGCTGATGTGCGCATCAATTAAATACTTTGGCTACCGGTTCGAATCTCTCAAAACGGCACATTGTCTCTGGCCAAATTAAAGTTTACTCAGCTGGAGAAGCTAAACTTGGAGTTGGAAGTTTGGAGCTGGTCTTGGACTCCTAGACTTCGGTAGGAGACGACACCTGAGTTGAATTTTGTTTGCTGCGCATGCGGAAGCGTTTTTCGCGTCATTTTTCATGCTGAAAATTTAATAAAGAAAATTAATTTGTGGACATTTGACTCGAGGCGAGACAAAAACCGCGCTTGGTTTTCTCCTCTCCTCTCTACTCTCTTCACTCTCTCCACTATCCACTCTTTTTCTGAGCCTGTTGCGACTACTCAAACTGCACGCAGACTTTGATCGATGGCACTCACGATGCTGCAGGCGAGTTGAAGTTGAAGTTGAAGTTGAAGCCTCCAAGCCGACGACAATTTCTGCAACTGGGAGAGGAATGGGGCATGCAACACGTATGGTATGTCGCTAGACCTTGGCCCAGTATCAGGGACACAGAAGGGGGACGGGGAGGACATAATGTTGTCCTGTGTGCCGCATGAGTTGCAAGTTAGCGCAATTAATTTATTTCAACACGAATTTAACTCTCATCGTGTGTGCTTTCCGAGTGCTCGCCCCTCACTTCACTTCACTTCGCATTTCATTTCAATTCGCAGTGCGTTTTACATCATTTTTATTAAACCAGCGTCTACTTCAACTCTGCATCCATCCAACCACAAACTGGATGGATATACTATATTGTAACAAGTAAAAATGCTTTTAGTCAAGCGAGCCCGACAGTGATAATACTAACTTTAGTAAGCGTTTAATTGAAACGCAGTAAGGAAAATAAATTAAAATAATGATTAAAATAAATAACAGACATATAATCATTTATGAAGAATATATTCAATAAATATAAACAATAAAATATAAATTAAATAATAAATATAAAAAACAAAAAGAAAATACACAAAAAATCTTAACGAGTTTCGAACCTCCGGCTAAATTCGCTGTTTGACATTAAAAAACAACACAAAAAAATACTGAAACAATTTTTATTAAAATGAAATAAAATAAAAAAATATTTCCCAGCCGAAGGCCCCAGCAGCCATGGCTCATAAACCTGTTGGCCTGTATTTTGTAAATAGAAGCCAACATTCTCAAATAATAATAATAAAAAAAATATTTTAAAATGAATACAAAGAAATTTTAACTGAAAAAATGTGACACAAATTAAAAAAAAAACTTTTTTATTCGAGCCTGCGGCTAAATTTGTTGGTCGACATTTCTCAACATAAATGAAAAATATTAAAATATTTAACAAAAATATGTAAAACAAATATAAAGAAATGTGCAAAAAAAAAAATTGAAAACTTATTAAAACTGACACACAACTTGATCTCTATTAAAAACCGTTTATAAAGGCTGTTTCTTATTTCAATTATTTGTAAAAACAAACAAACTTGCAAACACACTTAAAATTTTGTATGTCTAGCTCTAAAAGTTTCCGAGATAATGCTGTGTAAACCAGACACCGTAACGATTGTAATTTTTAATACAAAAATTAGGGAATACTATTTATTTTTTAATTAAAAAATTTAATTTAATTATTTAAGTTATTTTTGTATTTAAAAATTAAAGCATAACTTTTATTTATTTATATTTATTTATGTTTTATTTATGGGTTAAAAGTTGTTTCCTTGCGTCTGTTACATACAATAACACAAGTGTATAATACTCTTTAATCCTTTGATTACTGAGCATTAAAATTTTGTCGTTACCTTATCTAAATATGGCCATTGCATATAAAGACTTGCCCCATCCGTTGTTCTTGTTGTTCTTGTTGTTGTACCTGTAGTTGTAGTTGCAGTTGCAGTTGCAGTTGCTGGTGGGGCAGCTGCCTGCGGCAGGATTCAGAGTATCTCCTCACGTCTCTGGCTGCAACTCTCAACGTCTCATCGTCTCAACGTCTCGTCGTCTGATGCTGCGTCACTCATTTTTGCACAGTCCATTAGTTCGCGGATGCAGTCAGCGTTGAAGGTTGTATTTGTTGTTGTTGTTTGCAGTTGTTGTTGCTGTTGTTGTTGTTGTCTACCGGTTTGACAGTCGCTCAAGTCCAGTCGCAGTCGCCAACTGCATCTGAAGCTACAAAACTTCAGGTCGCAACTGCAACTCCATTAGTTGCCCTCCCCCTCTTCCCTCTTTGTTGCATGTTTCTTTCTTTCCCGCGTTTATTTTAAGCTCTCTGGGCGCGTCCTACCTAGAGATACCCCTAGAAATACTCCTCTTCTACTTCAGTTTCTACTCTGCCTCAACTTCCCTTCCACGTTGCTGTACGTAGTAATTTTCGGTTATGCGAAGTAATTTGAGATCGCGCCACACGCGCCGCTTTTAATGACTTCATTAAATGCTCGATGCCACGGCAAAGCAAAAGCAACAGCAAAAGCAGAAGAAAAAACTAAAGGCTAAACTAGTTTAACCAACTAAACAACAAGCTAGTACAACAGTCCGAGTTTGAGCTCGAGTCCGAGTCCGGTTCGGGCCTTTGTACTACTTCCGATGATGACTATAAAATGATTCCTTTAGGCCATCTTCTTCACTCACTTGCCACTTGAATCGTTGCGGTCGCTCAAAATGAAAGATGTCGTGCCCTCGGACCACCTTGAATGGCCATGAATGCTCTTTGGCATTGTAAACAATACTCAACTAAACAGGCATGCAAAAAGTGACAGATGATAAAAAATATTGTAAATTTTACATTAATAATATTCAAATGCAGAAACATATTAGAGGTCGTCAAATATAAAAAATTGGCATTCGGAATGGAACTCATTTTAAATTAGACCAAGTTAGGACAGCTTTTAAAAATTAGCAAGCGAAACGTATGGAAAAAGTGGATTGTGTTGGAATAAAAGTTAAATTTTTAAACGGAAAAGGGAGAAAACAATTAAAAATTGAATATTCCGAAAGGGCTTCGGTAAAGGTAGGTATGAAAAAATTAACAATTTTGAAACAAAATTAATTTTTTAGATGAATGCAATTTGTATGTCAAATCAAATTACCATTCAGCCAGAAATTCGGTTTTGTTTTGACAACTTAATGACAGATTGAAGTTTATGAAAAAATATCAAGGGATAGGTAAGGAAAAGTGAACAGTGTTAAAAAAAATAAAATTTTTTAGATCAGCGTTGGGCACGAATTTTGAATTGGGAAACAGGCGCTGGCTCCCGGAGCCATTGCATGCCCACCGCTGTTTTAGATGAATGAAATTTTGATGCAGAATCAAATGAGAGGGAAAACAAAGTTGGTATTCCGCAAGGTAATCGGTAAAGATTTGACAAGCTTATGAAAGTTTCATCTAGAGAAATCCAAATAATTTATTTTATAAAAAGTATAGTGAGGTTTTGGTTATTCAGTGTGGCTGTAAAGCAAAAGCCTTCGCCTGTGTGTGTTCCATGCACAAGTGAAATTTACTAATATAAATATTCAATATATATAAATGTTCTTTATATATTTCTTTATATAAATATTCTTTACATAAATATTTTGCATTATAAAAGCAACTCAATTAAATAAATGCCCCTTGACCTAAGCAAATGAGTGTAAATTACAAGAGAGTCTAAGCTGTGCAAGTATTGGTAGCAGCAGCTGTATAAGTATTGGTGAGCTTTTAAGTGCCATAGAAGGACTTAATCCGAGTGTGAGAGTGTGTGTTTATGTGTGTGTGTGTGTGTGTGTTCTATGAGCACATGTGTAAATCTCTCATTGCAATGCGCCAGAGAGTTCTCGCATGTTCTGAAATTGTGCTGGCATGATTGTAGGATTCGGAGTTGGTTGTTGGCTGTTGGCTGTAAATCTCTTCCATCATAGCTTCTGTCACGAGTCTGGTTAATGGCTTAAGCTGCGCAAAAAGGAAACAGGACGTTGCGTCTCTTGCTAAAATGCAAATGTTTCGCAATCCTCTCTGATGGGTTTGACTAAATTCCAAGTTGCGGCAGCAGGCAAAAAGAACTCACCGAGATATGCCATGAAATAAACAGCTAGATGTGTGTGTGTGTTGCAGTTGCACTTTTGGAGTTGGGAGTTGGAACTTGGAAGTTTGCGAGCTTGGAGTTGGGAATTGAGCTTGGCGTTGTCCATTTACCGGCGCAGTCGTTACTCATTCCCAGGGCCTTGGACGTGGACGTGGATGTGGATGGATAATTATGACGTTGCAACAATTCCAGTGCTCGTATGTGGCAGTGAGCTTAGGAGTGCTGCCTGCACTGAGCGGAAAATCAAGTATATGATTTCTTACTAAGATTCAAATTACCAATGTCAAGTATTTCGATCTTACTTCAAGTCCATTTTATTCTAGAACTGAGTACAAAATCATGCTAAAATATGAACTACCACTTTATTTAAGCATACTGCAGACTTTATTAAAAATCGTGTAAGATTCATTTGTATACATAAAATGTTATTAAATTAAGCATTATGATCATTATCAAGCCACATCTCACACTACCTAATAAAATAATCTAAATCAGCGGTGGGCACGAAATCTGAATTCGGGAGCATAACAATAACAACTGCAACAACAACAACAGCGATTCTTTTGTGCGACTTTACGGCGCCGAATAGTCAGAAAAATAGCTGGGAGCAGTCGTTGCTCCCGGAGCCACTGCGTGCCCACCGCTGATTTAAATCATCAGCATGGGCTTAAAACCCTTTAAGTCAATATTAACTACAGAAATAGTTCTATATAGTCTTAAATTCTGAGTGCCCATTTGGGAACTCTAAGCCAGCAAACTAAAAAGAATATATAAGAATTAAAGTGCTTGATTTAATTTTTACGAACTTAACCTGTGAATCAAAACTGAGTCCCGAACTTATATTAAGAATTTTGGCTATCATTTCTAGTAACTTTAGAGCCATACTTGATTAAAGATTCATTGTTCTTGTATCAAGTAATTGCTATTGCTATACAATATCAGACTTAGTTTTAAGGTTCATTTAAATTTTAATTTAAAATTAAAATTTTTTTAATCATCTATTGTGATGTGTATTATAAATTATTTTATTACGACTATTATAATTATTTTTTTTTTATATACTTTTAACATATATTTTTATTGTATTTTGGTTTATTTTATAGTTTTTTATATTTAATTTATTTTTGTGCTTATTTTTAGTAATTTGGACTTATATCAAGCACACATTTTAAGTATCGAAAATACTTAATTTTAATACGGCTTTTTTCCCAGTGTGTGTCTGTGACTCTGTGGCCAAGTGACAGTGCAACATGATTGCTCTCGGGCTCGCCACATGCCACATTTATCATTCGTCGAAACGTTGAAAAATTAGTCATTCCTTTATTTTACACCCAAATGCCGAGAGCTAACTCTGTCTCTCTTTTTCTCTACCTCACGCTCTGTCCCTGTCTGTTGCTCTAGGCAAACCAGTTGCAAATCCTTCTTACATTACTTGCCACAACTTGCCACATGCTCGGCTTGTTGTAGTTGCGTCGCCTCTCCTGCTTGCAACAACATGCAAATGACTCTTTTAATTTTTATGAATTTCTCTGATTACGAAAATTGCTTCTGGGCTTTTGGCTGCCACAGATTCCCCTGGATACTCTGGATGCGACTCTCTGCCACAGAGCCGTGATGCATAGCGCATCTTCATTAGTCGACGCTGTTGCTGGTGTCACACGGCCGCGTTGCACGAGTCTAGGCCATCATTTTTAGGCCCAGTTTAGACAGTTGGCCGCAGAAATCGCTGCTGGCCTTCTGCTTGGCCCATTAGCCAAAGGGCGCAAAGGCTTATAAGTGTGTGGCAATGTGTATAACAGGGAGAGGGAAGTATCTCCGACCCTATAAAATAACTGTATTCAAAATCTGAATCCGTAGTCGAGTCGATATAGCCATGACCGCCGTATTAAAACCTAGATCATAAGGCTATAAGAGTTAGAGCAAATTGTCCTTTGTTGGGTTTTGGCATTTCCTTATCAAATAAATCGGAGTATTTTGAAAGCGAGCGACATTTTAAAGTTACAGTCTTGAGATATGGAATTTGTGATATTTTTCAGACATTTTCTAATAATTTCATTCCGAACAGTTAGTAAAAATTGAAGGTAATTGACGTAATTTTGAGAATGTTACGAAGCTTTTGTTATTTAAAATTATCTATTATTAAAAGCTTTTATCCTACTTAATCGCAACAAGATCGGTCAAGCAGAACGGCAGTAATGGCTGATATTAGTATCAAGCAATGTAAGTGCCTTAAAGTATGCAACAAAAAATTTTTTTGTTACAAGTTCGTTTCTATAAATATTATATTTTTAACTCTTTGAAATGGATTTAATTTAAGATGATTGAATCTTACAAATAAACGGATACTGGGCAATGATAAGTCGATCAGCTGTACAGTCTCCTGTGTACTTGTTACTTGCTGCTTTGGCAAACACAGTGCGATCAGTGTCCATGTTTGCCTCTGCTGTCGCATGTTGCACACACACAGACACACATATACACACACACACACACACTCAGACACTTGCCTCGTTTGGCAGATCAGCCATCGACTCATTGGCGCTCAGAGCTCGTGGGCTCCAATGGAAATTACAAACGAATAAATCATTCGAGGCAGGCGTTCTTGCCACACAGACCAATATAGACTGTGGCATGCAACACAGCAACAACAGCAACAACAACAACAACAGCAGCAACAACAACTCTCATCCAGTTACCGCAGCCGTAATTAGTTGGAATTGTAATTCATGGCTCGATTAGATAAAGATCTGCTGCCAATTAGCAACGCACCACAGCCCAGCATAATTTAATATTAGATGACAAAAGTGACGACTCTATTTGACTTTGCACTTTGGAACGTCAATTCCCTCCCAACTCACACCTTGTGGCACCTTCCTGGCCTGGCCAGCAGCTGTGTGACTGAGCATTTGGGCCAGCTGAGCATTCTTTTGACCTCTTGCCAAATCTTGGCCAATTAGATTCTATCAACTGCTGCACAATTCCGGCCAATTGGCCCGCAACTTGATTTCAATAAAAATCCATTTAATTCGACATTTGTGGCCCAAAACAAAAGCAACACAAAGCGAACAAATAAATGAGCAAAAAAATAGCTAGGATAAGTGGAAGTTTAAATACACTATCCTGAATTTATTTGAATTATAAGAAATATTCTAGCTGGTGAATTTGTAGGAGTAATCTTAAGATAAACTTACAAAAATATTTATTTTGAATGATGAGTTTTATTTTAATAATTATGTGAGACACAATATAGATTAAATATAAATAAATATGGGATTTTAAATAGAAAAAACTGGTTTTCAAACAATTAATACATACATAAAACTATCAATTAAAAAAAATGAATAAATAATTTTCGAGGGATCAAACTTATGTCATGTAAGATATCGAGTTATCAGAGCTTGATAAAAATCTCATCACTATTTTTAAAGCACACTACAGCTGTTTTAAAATTGTGTTGGGAGAGTTATAGTGTGCCGATTCAAGTGATAATGACATATGTATTAGCTATAACACTAAAAAGCTGCTGTACCAATTTTCAGCAAAATTTCTCTTTGAAAAGTTGAGTTCTTATAGGACAGATAAATTAAAAATGACAAAAAAATAATAATAAATATGGAAAAAAACTATTTTTTCCGAAGCAATTTTAAAAATACATTCATCACCTTATTTTCCAACTAGTTGTGCATACCCACTGGGTATAAAGGGTATACAGAGAAACAGTTGCCGATTAGCTGCAACGCTTTTGGCCGCCGGCTGGCAACGTTTGAACTCGACGCGCCTCGTGCGGGTGCCGGCCAATTTAAAGTGGCAAGAGGGGCAGCAGGGGTAAGGGGAAAGGGGAGAGAGGTTCCATATAAATCTCTCGTTGTAATTGCCGCGATAAGAGCGGCGGCCTCTCTTAAAACCGGTGGCTTGTGGCCGCAGCAGTTGCTACCAAAATGTATGTACTTACCAATATATTTTGGGCCAAAACTACATAAATATCGCGTGAAATGCATTTGCGGGCGATAAATTTTGGCAACGGCTGCTGCAACAGCGATAATCGACGCAATTGCAATCGATTTTGGCGTAATTTAGGTAAGGCTTAAGTGGTAAGACTCTTAGCTTTTTTTTGGGGCCAAAAACGCGGCTAACAAGCGGCTAAAACCACTTGCAAATGGACACTTTGATTGAAAATACACATACGTACGGGTGTGTGTGTGTGTGTGTGTTGTTTGTGTGTGTGTGTGGGCCAACACCTAAGCGGCAACAACAAGAACAACAACAGCTAACAACAATGGCAACAATTTAAATCAAACAGCGTTGATCGTTTGGCATTGTTGTTAGGCAAACTACCGTTAAACTCACTTTCACAGCGGGCGGTGAGACAGAGAGAGAGATAAAGATAAAGGGAGGGAGAGAGAGCAAGAGAGGGGAGAGAAATTACTCATACGCCGCGTTGACCTCCGAGAACTTGCAGCCACCGTCTTGCAGTTGATTTGAAACCTTCCCCACTGTGAGAGAATACACTGAGAAGAAAAACGTAAGCGAGATTCTAAAAAAAAAATAATAATTATACCTACAAGTGTCCAAAATTTTAGGGAGGTTTACTTTTTTTTAAACGCATTTAATGTATTTATAATATTTGAATATAGTATAATATTAAAAATTTTTATATTCTGAATAATTCAGTAGAAAAGAATCAATGAAAATTGAATTAAATAAAAAAAAAGTGTAGACATTTGTTTAATCTTAAAGATATTTAGGGATAGTTGAAGACTGCAACTGATTTAAGTGAACTTATAAAATTAGATTATTTATATTGAGTCAACTTTATTCTGAATTATTCAGTGTAAAAAATCATTTAGATTTTAATTGATTTAAAAAAATATAGATAAAATTTAAAGAAATTTTAAAGAGATTTAGGAATAGTGGAAGACTGTTACTGATTAAATTTAGCTAATTAAATTAAATGTTTTGTATATAGAGACAACGATATTTGGAATTCTTCATCATTTAAATATTTATTGATTTTAAAAAATAGTGCACATAAAAATGGAACAAATTTTAAAAAAAAATTTAGAAATATCTGAAGACTAATTTAATTGAACTAATTAAAATACATTTTATTATTTATATTGAGTCAACTGTATTCTGAATTATTCAGTATTAAATAGTCATTTAGATTCTAATTGATTTAGATAAAACTTTAACAAAGAGATTTAGGGATAGTAAAAGACTGCAACTTATGAATATATTATTTGATCACTGAGGGAAAATATATATATTTTAACAAATATATAAATACTATATACTAGGCATTTTTGTGACTTTTGGCCCAGATTTTTACCCACTTAGAGGGTCGCCGTCTTATCGCACGATAAAATTATCTCATCTATGTTGTGTGAAAAATTTCAGCTTTCTATCTTTTACCGTTTGGGCTACACGTTGATTCTCAGTCAGTCAGTGAGTCAGGACAAAGAGTTTTAAATATTTAAATAAATATGGATTTATAAATTTAATAACTATTTCACAGCCAGGTCTGAATACAAGTTTAAAATTATATGTATAATTTTAACTTTTTAAATATAATTTTATAATGATTTTTTTTGTTCTGTGTAGACTAGGCACGAGGAGGAGGGGGGAGCAGCTGAAGAAGTGGAAAGGGAAAGAAAAGTGGAAGCGGTACAGAGCTGACACTCGACCTCGCCCGTTTCACGCGAATGTTAAATGTTCAATGTTGAATGTTGAGTGTGGCGACCATTCAGATGCGGCAGCTTCCACCGACTCGACTCGTATCGACTGGAGTCGACTCGCTTCCAATGCCGCGCTGATTAATTACACCGCCCGCTGTGCGAATTCCTCAATAAAAATCATAATTTCATGTTTGCGGTCAAGACGCTGGCCAAAATGTTGATTGTTGCCGCATTTATGTAAGCCACGGCTTATTAGCTGCACGAGCTGCCACACACTCTCTCACCTTCTCTCTCTCTGTCTTTCTCTCTGCCTCTTTCTCTTGCAGTCCCCACCCCCTGCCAAGTGTAACGAATTTTTGATTGAAACTTTAAAATACTCGTTAGGAGGGTTTTTCTCGTCGTCGTCGTCGTCGTCGTTGCGCGTGAGTTTATCTTTTGATTAGATTCGTTAGAGTTTGTATTGGCCTTTTGTAACATCAAATTGGGCAGCACATACACACACACACATATACCCAGTAAGTATGTGTGTATGTGTGTGTGTGGCACGGTTTTCGGCTGGTGTGTGCTCGATGGAGTCATTATTCACAATTTAGTAACACTTGATTTGCGTTTGGCGTTTTCTATAAATTTTCATAAATTGTTTCTACTATTTTTATTTTTCAATATACCCTGTTGACATTCTATACAAGCAGCGGGGTATATTAAAACACAAATATCTAAAATAACTCCTTTCATTAATGTCTATTAGCTGAACTAAATTATACTACTAATTGGTAACGAGATCTATTATTTAACAGAATAAAAAATTTTATAAAAAATAAATAAATAAATAAATAGGCTTAAAATATAAACATAAATTTCATAAATAAATATATTCCAGTCCAGAGTATCTTCTAGTGCAGCATATACATTCTATATATTTTTTCCTATTCTATGCTATTCATTGATTCATTGCTTCTATAAAAAGATACAAATTTAAGCAAGTTAAAATGGTTATTTCTATAAAACATTCGTATTTTTTTCTTATTGCCTTTTAGCTGATTGCTAAAAGCTGTTTTGGCCAAAAGTTGTATGGCTGTAAAAAACATAAATTGACCCAATTGCAATAGATAATCAAGCGTAAACGACAGTTGACAGTTGCTTCATTGTACGCTATAATTAAGCATTTATTTCGATTACAAATAATTATATACATTTTATTTATATTTAAAAGTTAAGAGGATGCCCCAAAAATGTCATAAATATAATATCAATGTTGGCTAAAATAAAATGTGGCAGGTTGTATGTGGCACATCTAATTAAGACACCGCAACAGATTTCCAAAAGACCAGGTAAGAAAGTTTCAATTTGGCACGCCGAACATTTGATACTCTTGAAAAGTCCTGAATTCAATTTTCGACAGAATCAAAATAACATAAATCAGAATGTAGATGTAGATAGGACTATAACAAATACAAATTCTGATTGTGATATCTCAGAAAGCAAACCAAACGGTTAAAGCTAAAAAGCTCAAATTTTCACACAACATACTTGGGTCAAATTTGGTTAGGATATATTTGAAAATATAAAAAAGTTGTCCATACAAAATGTAAAAAGTTCCATCAATTCCATCAATTAACAGGAGAAGATGGTAAAATATCTACGGTGAAAGAAAAAATAATAGAAACGATAACTTGTATAATTCTTTCCATTACTGTATATACTAGCTTAAAAACTATTTTGCATTGAATCGAAATAACAGATGGACAGACATACTATGATATATAACTATAAATATATAGAGATCTGCCACGCCTTCTTTAGTGCGTTACACAGTTCGTGGCATATTTGTAATACCCTTTAGCAAGAGTATTGAGCAGAATCGGCCGACAAGCTGACAACTGTAGAATGCAAAAATGTTCGCAGGGAGTGTGCGAATTGTGTGTGTTAAAATGAGCCCAGCATGATGTATTCGAAAATCATTAAGAGCCTCTTCGCCGGGCCAGTGGCTGTGGTGAAAGGAGCTGCCACATGCAGCAGGAGGAGACGGGAGGAGACAGGAGTTGGCAGGAGGCAGCTGATCCACATATCGCGGCAAAGTGAAGCGAAAAATTGACTTGACGTTGCGTCAAAATTTCACACATTTGCGAGAGATAAAAGCCAAACAACACACGGAGTTGTTGATGACGAAGTGGCAACTGGAAACGTGGCAACGTGGAAACGGGCGACTGACAACATTCCCCAAATATTTGGCATATGCATTCAGACTGCACATCATTAAAAAGCATGTTAAGTGGCGGGGCCAGCGCTGAGGCATGCCACAAGAGATCCAAACAGAGAGAGAGATAGAGACAGAGAGACAGAAACAGAGACTCTGATCTCAGCCTGGCTGCAAATTAGCATACAAGCCGCGCTTTTTGCCATAATTTGCATATAAAATTAGCGCAACACTTTAAGCGCCTCTTCTTGCCACTGCCCCCCCCTGTCCCTGTTCCTGCCACCTGGCCACTGTCTGTGGTGACACTTGGCAACTCTGGCTGCTCATTTAGCGCCTTGCTTTGCCGCTGATTGGTTGTACATACAACACAAGAGTTGCCCCTGTGCGCTATGATAATTAAGCCGAGGACGGAGGACGGAGAACTGAGGACGGAGGACTGAATACGACGACTGCACTTGTTGCTGCAATTTGCATGGCTTCAATGACTCACAAATAAATATATTCACACACATTTATTTACACGGCAAAAAAAATATCATAAATTCTGAATTTATTTATACAATTTTTTAAGCAAAAAGTATTTTTTTAATTGAACGTTTATTTTTAATTATTTATGTGTTTTAAATTATATTCATATATATTTACATATGTATGTACAAATATATTTACACAGCAATAAAAAAAAAACCAAAATCTTTCTTAAATTCAAGCACAAAATTCTGGATTTTAGCATTCAAGTAACAAAATTCTTAAAGAAACTGATGATTAAAGTATTTGCTGAAAGCAAAATTAAAATTCGCAATCAAGTACACAGTTAAAAAATAGAGTTCTTTGTCCAAGTATTATATTGGTAAGAATCTTAAGTGTTGGGACAAAAATCAATATTTTAAGGCATTTCATATAAAAAATGCGTCCGATGATAAATATTTTAAAAAGCCAAAATAAATTATGTTTTTTTTTTTAATTTTTGCTGAAAATTGTCTGTTCTAATAAAAAAAAAATATTTTAGATGGACGATCGTCAAATTAAAAATCAAGTAAATTTATATGGTGTTTGGACTTGTTTATCTCTCTGATTTTGTTCAGTGTATACAGTATATATAGTATATAGCGCGTTGCGTCGCCTTCACGGCAATTAGCAGCCAAGTTCCGTTTGCCTGATTAGTCTCGCCTCACTGAAAAATGGCTGCACATAAATAACATCGAAATATTCCATGCCCAAATTCTTACGCTTACTTATCTATCTCCCCTCTTATAACTCTTTCCCTCCAACTTGTTTTCTCATCAATCTCATGCGTGAAAATGCTAAAGGTTAATAATTATGCTGTTTAATTTAAAAAAATTGTGAGAACTAAAGAAATGCGTAGGAAATTGTTTTAAATTGCAGCTATTTAGTTTTTAAACATTTTTGTGTTAAAAATAATGTTTGGAAAGGCAAATGATTGTTTAAAAACGTAAAGAGAACGTGTAAGAATAGAAAAGAGTTAACAGAAAGCATTACTAAAATTATTAATGATACAAGTTATTATATTATTTGAATTTCAGATATGATATTAAGACTACTTTTGTACTTTTTATTAAATATTTCAAATCGACAACTCAAATTATAATCCTCAAAATGATTCCTGTTTTAAATACACATATCCAAATATTAAATCACCCAATTATTGAGATTATCTTGTGCATGAACTGAAAAATATGTATGTTGTCGTTTTTGGTTTATTTTCATAAAAAAGAAAGAAAGAAATGGCACTAAATCAATACAAGTCATAAACTGCAATACGGTTTTTAATTTATAGAATAAATGGCGAGGCAATAAATGCAGTGCATAAATAAATAGGAATTTAAATAAATATTTATTTACATATAATTGCATGTCGAGCGATGGAAATTAATGCGATTGCAGTTTATGACAAGCGATTAAAATGGAAAATGACAGCAGCAGTAGTTTTTCGAGAGATGGAGTCTCTTTATATGTGTATATATATTTTTCTTTAATTACTATATGCAAAAGCATTTTATACTCGTATATTGCAGTTGAAGTTGGCCAGGCTTACAGCACTCGGCACTCAGGTCTCTGGTCTCTGGTCTCTGGTTTATTGGCTGTGGCTCAATTAAGTAGCACAGATGCCATAAACAGATAGCTTGTTTTACTCAAGACTGACATTTAGATAGGGTTATCTAAAATGGCCTGACACAAAGCAGAGAGGCTACTGAAATGAAACGAAACGAAACGAAATCTCCCGAAATAAAAAAGAAAAAAGAACGTCAAGTAGGAAACATTCTTTGTTCATTAGTCAAACGTTAGGTGACAATCAGATAGGGCCACCTTTAACTGGTAGCTGGTAACTGGTAACTGGTAACTGCTGCCTGTTAACTGTTATCCACTTAAATGGGGACAACCTGTAGCATTCCCCATGTCAACAGACGAAACAGTCGAAAAACCAACTGCCATCTTATCAGCTGTTGTGATAGATTCCAATGGATATTTTCCATGGTGAAAGTCGTTGATTCTTCAGTTTTTCTTTTTTTTTAGGGCCAACTCGCAAGTCGCGTTGTTGCCTGCGGCGTGTTAAGCAGCCAGCAAACAAACGCATGAATTACTACAAAAGCCAAGTGTCAATAAAATTGCGTAGATTATTGCAGGCGAGCTCATAAAATTGTTTACAATCCCATCCCATCCGCAATCCGCAATCCGCAATCCCTGGCGACCCATTGGGCTGCCCATTCAACTGCCAATTTCCGTGTGCGTGTTCGCGACACAGTCGACTTTCCAGTTCCCCTTGCCCTTCCCGTTCCCCTTCCAGTTGCCCATCCTAAGATACATGTGCCACGCCGCCGGCATTGTGCAGCATTTATTATTTTCTGCATATATATATATATATATGAATTTATTAAATAAATGCATTAGGCCATAAAAATGCGAAAGAGAAAGCAATTTATGGTTAGACCAACATGTGAATACCCTAACTTATGGCACATACTTTATCATAATTTTACCGATCATAAATTACAAATTCTCCCATATAAGCATAAAGAAAATTTGTAAACAACTTTGGGAAAACATGTGCAAAACTTCAGCAAGCTATTTTTAAATGCTTCAGCCTATAACTTTTTTAAATCCATTTTCTGATATCTATGCCAAAAATAATAATTCGACACATGTTTCAGCCATTTCAGGCAAATCGTTCCCGAGTGCAAACATTTTTCTTTTAGAAAACTTTTGTGTATTTTCATTCGTATATATTCCAACTTATTTTCTCAAATTAGCGCTAAAAATTAGTCGGCAAATGTCTCAGCGATTTTCAGAAAATTAGCTCTGTAATTGAAAAATAGGTTCATGTAATTTTCGCACTATTTATTCGATCTTTTTCAAACTAATTTTTTGAACTCTTGGCCAAAAATTATTCCACGAACGGTTTTTCGGAAATGTTCGGAAATGTTGATACCGATTTATAAGAAATATATGTAGAAAATTCGATCTAGATTGAGAAAAATATAATTAAAAAATTAATATATTCACCTTTTTAATTATTATTAAGCTCATATTCAGCTCTCTATCAGGTGTGATACAGAAATCTCTTTCACTAGAATTTAACTTAAATTTGTATGGAATTTACGTAATTTTTCAGGTGAACGAGATTTCTGTAGCACACCTGTATATATATTTTTTGCTTATATAATATCTCTAAATCATTAACTCGTATTTCACTGAAACTTATGAATAGTCAGAAACGGCTAGCAAGTAAATCATTTTACAGGGTATCGCAGCTGGCATTCTTTTGCACTTTGATATGGGGTAGACTGACTCAAGCAACGGGGTGTCCCCAACAACTCTCAGAGTTGTAGTTGCAGTTGCAAGTGGCAAGTGGCAAGTTGCAAGCTGGACTTGGATTTGAAGTTTGAGTTCCAGTTCCAGTTGTGCATCTCGTGTTCGCCCTCAGCGTCCATGGGGACAAACTGCAATATTATTGTTAATTTCATCGTAAATTTGAAATTCTTATGCTTATTGAATTTTCATGTTCGCCTGCTGTCCAGGCGACTTGTCTCTCAGTTCCAAAGTTGTCCTTGTTGTTGTTGTCGTTGTTGTTGTTTGTGTTGTTTGGCAATACATGCAAATGATTTTAGTTATGATAAGACAATGTCAATAAAAGTTGCTCGAGAATTCTCTCAGTCTAAATTAACTGCAATTGCAATTTTATCAAGTTTCCTCTTAGATCTCGTTGTTGTTGTTATTGTTGTTATTGTTGTTATTGTTGTTGTTGTTGCTGCTGTTATCAAATAACAATTAAATGTTTACTCGCCAGCCTCAAATTGCCATTTTAATGTTTGCTCTCAAAGCTTTGACCAACATTTTCCGAGTGCAGCTGCCATTTATCAGAATTAAATTGGTTTCTTGCCCTCTTTTCTCAGGTGATTGCCTATCGGAATATAAAACGAATTAGATTGGTAATTAAACAACACAAAGGCTTCTAAATAAATATATAAATTACAAGGAACACAATTGTTGAACAAAATCAGAGCAAATTCAATAGCTTTGATTTTAAACTTGAGAATATATTTCTTTTAACATACACTCAGCCCAACATTTATTCGAACACTCTATTTTATACTATGTTATAGCAGCTACTGTAAGTCAAGTCTTCATATTTAAAAAATTCATTTGGAAAGGTCATTTAAATTCCGTTTGAATGATGCAAAACTTTCCTTAACCCATTAAGTACCCATTGAAAATTTTCGAATTTTTGTAAACGTCTATTTTTTCAACTATTTTCTCGATTTTTTAAAAAAAAATGTTTTGATGCAGAAAAATTCTTCAAACAATTCTAACAGTGACTGATTTTTTGAAAATTGTTAAAATGCCACTTTTTACCTATTTTTCCTCCTTTTCATACAAAAAGTGTCTTTTTAAGATATTGAAAAAATTCACTAAAAATACTTGGGAAAAAATTTTTGAAAATCTAAAATAAATACTCAAACTAAAAAGTAAGTTGTGTACACACTGGAAAACGGGCGCTGCCAGAGATTTAAGGCTTTCTGACACAAGTGTTACCCTACGACATTTTCAAATGGAACGCGTTTTTTGGGATTTTTTATGACAGAATGTGGCAACACTGGTCATTATTATGTGATTCTTTTTCATTGCGCAGCTTATTTTCAATTGGATTTGACATCTTGAGATTGGTCAAATATTGGCGAGCACTTCAGTCAGTTCATTTTGAATTATTAATTTCACGTACAGTAATTACAATTAACTTAATCAGAAACTTCGATTTACAGAAGCGGATACTGCAAAATGGTGAAAATGTGGATTCGGCCACTTCTGAAGATGACAGCTTGGAAAACGACGAAGTTAGGTCGATGGTGTCGCCTGCCGTACAACAACGAGTTAGGGAGCTTGGAGCTCCTGACAAATCTTAAGAAGGATATGCTGAAAGAGGATGTTATAATTAAGAAATTATCAACTGATATTGAAAACCAAAAGATTGAAATCGAAAAGCTGAAGGAACGACGTAAAATCATGAACGCAAAGAACATTCAACTTCAAACGTATAAATTAAAAAAGGATGAAACTAATCGGAAATTATCAACTGTTATTGAAAATCAAGAACAAACCCATTTGATTGATATCGCAAAGTTGAAACAACTTGAAATTGATCTGGAGGCAAAGGATAAACTATGCTTGGAGCTTAAGGAGATAATCAACAGTGGGGAACAGACAGGGTCACTTGCCCGTTATGTCTGGCTCCATGCACTTCACATGGATACCACCGATTGGTATCCCTGAAATGTGGACATCTCTTCGGTGATCTGTGCATTCGTGAATGTTTGGAAGACAAAAAGTGTTGTCCTCAATGCAGAGCTACTGCTTATAAGGATGAAATACTAACTCTTAAACTCTAAAATATGTAAACGGCTACTTTTGAAGTGAAATGTAAATGGATATTTGCCTTTTATTTTTTATTTTTTCTATTTTTAAATTTAATGAAATGTTCAACTATAACATTTATGTTATAATTAAATTTTAAAAAAAGACCAACAAAATTTTGAAATGATCAAGCAGATAATTGAAGTTCTTAAGTTACATTTTATACATACATACATATAGTACATATGTATGCTGATTTACAGCTAAAAACTGGAATATCTTTTGTCTTATGAAAAAATGATATATTAATAAACTTGTTCTTAATTTCTATCCAATTTGAAATCAGTGCAAAACACTTGATGTCTAGTTCCATTTTTGGGATTATATTGTTACGCATACATATTTCATATTCACACTCCATATGAGCAATTATACATATGTTTTGTTGTCATTAAAATTTCAAGCTATGATTTATACAAATATTTGCATTATGTGAGCTGCGTACCTGACCTTATCTTGCAATCAATGCGTCGAGTATCGACTTACAATGAACAACAACCGCATTTTCTGCATGCGAACACAACAAAATCAAAGAGAACCAAATAATTCATTTGGCACGCCGAACATTTAATACCCTTGCAATTTTATATTTAAGTCAAATTTTGCCAGAATTTGTATTATTTTTATTTGAATCGATCGATTCTATGACAGCTACAGTGGTGGACAAATAATATAAACCAGCGGTGGGCACGCAGCGGCTCCGGGAGCAGCGACTGCTCTCAACTTAGGTAGACTCTAATAAATTCGTGCCCATCGCTGATCTTAACCATGATGAAATTATAATATATAGTTTTAAGTTATAATTTCATCACGATATAAACGAGAGTCATTTGGACATTTCAAACAAATTTTTAATAATTTGATAAAAAAAAATAGCTGCACATGGATTTAAATTTCGTTAAATTTTAAAAACAAAAATTAGTAAAAACTATGAAACTAAAAAAATTAATTTTTTCCGAAGCAATTTTATAAATACAAAATGCAATTATAGTTCTTCTATATATATATATGTATATTTATTAATGTGTGACTTAATTAATATACCCTCTGTAAGAGTATAATAAAGAAGACAAAGAAGGAGAAAAAAGTGACAACATCCCCAAGGCACATGGGAGACGCTTCTGCTGTAGATGTGAATGTGGCTGTGAGTGTGAGTGTGGCTGTGAATGTGGCTGTGGTCCGAGCCCAGGCAAATAACTCAATCCTTAACAGAAATGACAGAAACCTTATAAATACAAGAAGAATATGTTTTGCCCGTTTGCTGCGATCATCCGATCACCCTATTCCCGATTCCGATGTCGTTCCCGATCCCGATCAACTTGTGGTTAGAGCCGCGACATGGGAATGCAGCTCTCACTGGCCATGGCCATAACCAATAACACAAGAACAAGTTTCACTTAGTTAGAAGCCAGTTCTTATCTTGTCTTGTGTGTATTGGAAAATTGAAAATAACAGATTTAATTTGTCTAACAAACTGCAGACAAACACACACACGATGCGGACAGACAGCCGTCATATTGAGATCTCATCAAAAGACCGCACAACAAGTTTTGCCCCCAAGACCCGAAACCGAACACAGTGATAAAAAACGAAATGAAATGAAATGAAAAAAGAACTGAACTCCCCATTGAAATATATTTTGACAGCGGCGTGGCAGGCGTTGAAGTTCAAGAGAAATGTCTCAAGTGCATTCGAAGTATTTCGTAGTCTGACCGCCAAACTGACAGCTGCAATGCACGAGATCCACAAGTCCACAGATCTCTAGATCAGAGAGAGGGCGACAGCTGAGAGAATTGAGAATTGGAGAACTTGGCAGCATCCCAGTGGCTTATCACGTTGATAATGACAATCGATGTGAAGGCTTGGCTTCGCCCCAGCTTGAATTCAATTTCAGCGCAATTTGTTACACATTTCAAATATTGAAGTTTTATTTCTCTTTTTATGTATTCCTCTTACCTTGTGCTCGACAAGGGTATATCGTATTCGTTGCAATGTATGTAACAGGGCGAAATGGGCGTGACAAATCCTATAAATACATATTGTCTTGTTCATCTGTCTTTAATAAGCACTGAATCTTTAAAATTACACTGATCAAAAAAGCTGCAAAAAAGAAATTTGAAAAATTTGACAAATTCAAAAATTTGTAAAAATAAAAACAGAATTTTAACTGTAAGACTTTATAATATTTCTGTTGTTTTTAATAATTTTTTAAAAAATGTTTTATTTCAAATATATATATATTAAAGTCGTATAGTCCTGCTTTAAAATATTTATTAGCAGGGTATAAGAGTTAGAGACACAAAACTAGTCAAATTAGAAAAACCAAACAAATAGTAAACATTTTTTTTTTATTTTATTAAGCTATCCCACTTTTAAAACATTCTAAAAAATGAGTCGAGAATTAAAATAAGTTTAAGAAAATTGTAATACATTTATTTTAGATTTTAGAAATCTGTTTTTTTATCAGTAAACATTTAATCATTAAATTTCGAATGGCATTGAAGCTTAAAATTCATAAATTCTATTATTATATTATTTTATTAAGTAACGGGTATCTTAAAGTCGTATACTCGACTAACGAATTCCTATTTGTATTATTTTCTTAACCTCAAGTTTGTTACAGTTGTCTATCCCCCTTGAGGGCCCCTACCACCAAAAAAAAAAGAGGTATTACACATTTGGCTGAAACCACTTGAGAATTTTTAAAACGTGACGCGCTTTCAAAAATTTCTCAAGTGTTTGTTTTCGATTTTTTGTGGTACAAATTGAAGAATCAACCAAAAATATGTTGTTGGTACAAATTTGAAACGTCATTGAAATTAACATAAAGTTCAAGCACTGAGAGGGCAATTTCCCCTCGCCCATTCCCCTCTTATGATCACTATATCGATAACTAAATGGAGACTAGATAACTATGCTCGTATGCAAATCCAAGTGCATTTTTTATGGCCACTTTGGAATTGTTATTATAACAAATTAATTTTGACATTCGAGTTGATTGCAAAAAACTGTCCAATTGGCATTTAAAAAAGAAACCTACGCGATTGTCCCGGGCGGTCGGTTGCCAGAGTTGCCAACAAGCCGTGTTCTCGTTGCCAGCTGGGTTGACAGCTCGCCAAATGCAGAAAACAGATCAAAGCAAATTATGTGCAACGCCTCGCTTCTTGGCCGCTTATGATGTTGATGTGGCCATAAACCAATGCAATGGATTTTCATTTGCAGCAAAAGATGCGCCAAGTATTTCATAAATCAACAAATGGTGGCATGGACAGACAGGCAGGCAGACAGACAGACAGTCTCTCTGATGATGGCTCGATTAAATGGATTTCAATTCCCCTCTCTCTCTCAGTTGTATTTCCATTTCATCAGCATCATCATCAAGTCCAAGTCCAACTTCATCTCCACAGCGAGAACTCATAACAAATTTGCGCGCTTTTATGCCCACAAATTGCCATGTCTTCAGCCAAGTGACAGCGCAATTATCGAGGGCCCACAGTCTACAGGCAACAGTCTAGAGTCTAGACTCTAGAATGCGTTGCAACTTCGGATAGCAATGGCTAATGGAACCACAACTGCAGTTGACAGTCTGTTAAAGGGCGCTGAATTGATGAATTGTCTATTAAAGAGAATTACACACAAAAAAAGGAGAAAAGAAATAAAAACCCATTTAGCATTTGTCAGTCCATTACAACAAAGTTCTTGTCAGGAACTCATTCACATTTAATCCATGCACGCAGATTCATTGTGAAATGTATTTAACATGATTTCAGCTTGAACTTTCCCCATTTTATTTACGGTATTTGTCTTCTCGGTTTATCCAACTCCTGGCATAAATTTTAGCTGTAAACTTGCGATTGTATAATTGGAAACGATTGATTCACTTGGATATTAAGAGTTAATTAGTTTAGGTAGATTGAAAAATTGTTAACAAGCTTTGTTATGAATATTAACGATTAAAATAAGACCACATAATTTTTGTGAACAACACTGATAAAAGTAAAAGTTGTGTACACACTGGAAAACGGGCGTTGCCAGAGATTTAAGACTTTCTGGCACAAGTGTTACCCTACGACATTTTTAAATGCAACGCGTTTTTTTTTGGGATTTTCTATGAAAGCACGTGACAACACTGGTCATTACTTTCTGACTCTTTTTCATTGTGCTGCAGCGCAGTTTGGTTTCAATTGGATTTCACAACTTGAGATTGGTCAAATATTGCCAAGCACTTCAGTAAGTTCATTTGGAATTATTAAAACATATGCAATAATTACAATTAACTTAATTAAAAACTTCGATTTACAGAAGCGGATATTGAAATTAGTTATATGAACACTTTGATTGAATTCGTGTGTTTCCCTGAATTTAAAGAGAATTCCACAATTCCAAGAACTTAAACTCACAGAAAACAACGACGAATTAAAATGGCAGATATTGAGAAAGTTATGGAAAATCCTAATGCAGATGCAGTTTTGGATCAAAATGAAGATGGTGAAAACTCAGAACTGACCAGTTCTACTGATGAAAATGGTGAAAACGTAGATTCGGCCACTTCTGAAGACGGCGGCTTGGAAGACGACGAAGTTTGGACGATGGGATCACCTGCTATACAACAACGAGTTAAGGAACTAACCTCAACGATCAAAGATCTTGTGTCACAGATGAAGCCCCAGGATTCCGACGATCAGACTGAAGTTGTTCAGCAAAACATAGACTTCTTTTACGATCTGACAAAAATACAGAATATGCAAGTTGATGAATTGCAGAAACACCTATTAGAAAGAGGTGAAATGTGTCGTAAGTTAATAACTGATCTTAAAATTCAAGAGCAAACCCATTTGAGGGAAATAGAAAAGTTGAATCAACAATTCAAAATCAAGCTGACGGCCAAGGATAAATTCAGCTTGGAGCTAAAGGAGAAAATGGAGCAGCTGCATCGAGTGTGTAAACGTGGGTGGCAGGAGGATATGCTAAAAAAGGATGATATTATTCAGAAACTATCAACTGATATTGAAAAAATTGAAATCGAAAAGCGCCGTAATATCATGACCGCACAGAGAAAACATAAAGTCGAGCTGAAGGCAAAGCACAGACTATGCTTGAGTCTAAAAAAGATAATCGAGAGTGGGAAACAGGAAGACCGCGTCTCTTGCGGTATATGTAATGTTCCCTGCGCTCTAATTGGTTACCACCGATTGATATCCTTGGAATGTGGGTGTCTCTTCGGTGATATGTGCATTCGTGAGTTTCTGGAAATATACACTATTTGTCCAAAATGCGGAGAAAAAGCTTATGACGATGAAATACTATTTTAAAGTCATTCACAAAATCAAAAATATATTAACTACTTTTTTTTTAATTATTTTGGAGTGAAATGTAAATGAAATTCCCTTTTTATTTTTTTCTTCTATTTTGAATTTGAATGAAATGTACAACTGAAACAATTTATTTATGTTATAATTTTAAAAAAAAATGTTAAAATGTTCAATCAGATAGTCCTTTTCTTTGGCGTTTTTTATGAAAGCATGTGGCAGCACTGGTCTCCATTTTCAGTTTCTTCTTCATTGCGCAGTTTAGTTTCAATTTAGAGTTTAGTCAAATATTGCCAAGCACTTCAGTAAGTTCATTTGGAATTATTAAAACATATGCAATAATTACAATTAACTTAATTAAAAACTTCGATTTACAGAAGCTGATACTGAAATTGGCTATATTAGTACTTAGCTTGAATTCGTGTGTTTCCCTGAATTTAAAGAGAATTCCGCAATTCGAAGAACTTAAACTCACAGAAAACAACGACGACTTAAAATGGCAGATATTGAGAAAGTTATGGAAAATCCTAATGCAGATGCAGTTTTGGATCAAAATGAAGATGGTGAAAACTCAGAACTGACCAGTTCTACTGATGAAAATGGCAGCTTGGAAAACGACGAACTTTGGTCGATGGGGTCACCTGCTATACAACAACAAGTTAAGGAACTAACCTCAACGATCAATGATCTTGTGTCACAGATGAAGCCTCAGGATTCCGACGATCAGACTGAAGTTGTTCAGCAAAACATAGACTTCTTTTACGATCTGACAAAAATACAGAATATGCAAGTTGATGAATTGCAGAAACACCTATTAGAAAGAGGTGAAATGTGTCGTAAGTTAATAACTGATCTTAAAATTCAAGAGCAAGTCCATTTGAGGGAAATAGAAAAGTTGAATCAACAATTCAAAATCAAGCTGACGGCCAAGGATAAATTCAGCTTGGAGCTAAAGGAGAAAATGGAGCAGCTGCATCAAGTATGTAAACGTGGGTGGCAGGAGGATATGTTGAAAAATAATGAAAAGAATCTAAAACTATCTGCTGATATTGAAAACCAAAAAATTGAAATCGAAAAGCTGAAGGAACAAAGTAATATCATGACCGCAAAGAACATTCAACTTCAGAAGGATATATTAAAAAAGGATGAAACTAATCAGATGTTATTAACTGATATTGAATATCAAGAAGAACGTCATTTGATTGATCTGGAGGAGCTTAAGCAAAACATGTTCTATTGCTCCTTATGTAAGGCTCCCTGCGTTGCAACTGGTTTTAACGGCGAAATGGTATACTTGGAATGTAGACATCTAACGAGAAGGAAATAAGATTGCTTAGTATCAAAAATATTAAACTATTTTTCGATTAATTTTGAATGAAATGTAAATGGAAATTTCCTTTTTATTTTTAATTGTTTCTATATTTAAGTTGAATAAAATGTACAACTGAAACTGTTTAGTTATGTTATAACTCAAATTTAAAAAAAAGACCAACAAAATGTTGAAATGATCAAGCAGATAATTTAAGTTCTTAAGTTACATATTGTACATACATATGCTGATTTAACAGCTTAAATCTGGAATATATTATCAGGCAGTGTTGCCAATTTGTCCTTTTTGCGGACAGATCTGTCCGTTTTGAAACTGCGATTTCCGGAAATATGTCTTAAATTTATTTCACTTTATTCATCCTTTCTTTATTGTTCTACGTTGCTAATAGAATATATCAAATACAACTATGAGTCATCTAATATATTCATTTTCAAATCGACGAATAGCTTTGAAATTAAAAAAAAAATTTATGCATTTCCTGTGGAAAATATTTTACTGGCCAACATAGAGCTAATACTTTCAAAATTGGAGTTATTTTAAAAGCTATGATATTATTACATGTATTTTTATTATATGTATTAACAAGAAATCATAGTTTGTCCAGATTTGTTGTCCCTTTAAAAAAAATCTGTCCGTTTTCTGTCTTTTTTTTCAGTTTAACTGGCCTTTTAATGTATAGAGGCGTTGGCAACACTGTAATCAGGCGATACACAAGTGTTACCCTACGACATTTTTAAATGCAACAAGTTTTTTGGGATTTTCTCTCACAGAATGTGACAACACTGGTCATTATTTTGTGATTCTTCATTGCGCAGCTTATTTTCAATTGGATTTCACACTTTGAGATTGGTCAAAGATTTGCAAGCACTTCAGTAGGTTCATTTTGTATTATTAAATTCATATACAATTTACAATTAAGTTAATTAAAAACTTCAATTTACAGAAGCAAATACTGAAATTGGCTATATGAGTATTCAAAGAATTCAAATTTTAGAAAACAACGACGACTTTTAAAATGGTAGAGATTGATAAGATTATGGAAATTCCAAATGCAGATGCAGTTTTTGAACAAAGAAAAGATGTTGAAAACTCAGAACTGACCAGTTCCACAGAGGAAAATGGTGAAAATGTAGATTCGGCCACTTCTGAAGATGACAGCTTGGAAGACGAAGATACGATAGATGATTTTCCAATGGAGTCAGCTGCTCTAAAACAACAAGTTGAGGAACTAACCTCAGCGATAAGAGATCTTGTGTCACAGATGATTCCTCAGGATTCAGATGTTCAGACTGAAGTTTTTCGGCGAAACATAGAATTCCTTAATGATCTGACAACAATACATAATATGCAAATTGATGAACTGCAGAATCACTTGTTGAAAAGGAGTGAAGTGAGTCGTAAATTAATAACTGATCTAACGGCCATGAATAAGTTCTGCTTGGAGCTAAAGAAGAAAATGGAGCAACTGCATCGAGTATGTAAACGTGGGTGGCAGAAATTAATGTTGAACAGGACTGAAATGAATCAGAAATTATTAACGGATATTAAAAACCAAGAAATTGAAATCGAAAAGCTGAAGGAACAACGTAAAATCATGACCGCAAAGAACATTCAGCTTCGGACGTATATATTAAAAAAGGACGAAACTAATCAGAAATTATTAACCGATATTAAAAATCTAGAAGAAACCCATTTGATCGCAAAGTTGAAGCAACTTGAAACCGAGCTGGAGAAGCTAAAGTCCCAACCCAAGCAAAACAGGGTCTCTTGCACTATGTGTCTGGCTCCCTGCACTCTGATTGGTTACCACCGATTGGTGTCCTTGGAATGTGGACATCTCTTCGGGTATCAGTGCATCAGTGAATGCCTGGAAGCCAAAAAGTATTGTCCTCAATGCAGAGCTACTGCTTATGAGGATGAAATACGATTTCTTAAAATCAAAAATATATAAACTAATACTTTTCGATTCATTTTGAAGTGAAATGTTAGAGGAAATTTCCTTTTTATGTTTTTTTTTTTTCTATTTTTAATTTGAATAAAATGTACAACTAAAACTATTTATGTCAATTTAATTTCAGAAAAGTTGAAATGATCAAGCAGATAATCTAAGTTCTTAAGTACATAAATAGGCTGATTTACAGCTTAAGTCTGTGGAATTTCTAATCAGGCAGTGTTCCCAATTTGTCCATTTTGTGGATAGATCTGTCCGTTTAGAAACTGTGATTTCCGGAAAAATTATAAAACGTCCCCTAACCAGAATAAATGCCTTTTTTAAATTTAGTTCAGTTTATCCTTTATTCATCTTGTATAGAATACATATATCAAAAACAACTATGTTTCAACAAAATTGATGCATTTCCTGTGGAAAATATTTTACTTTCAAAATTGGAGTTATTTTAAAAGCCATGATATTATTTATTAATAAGAAAACAATGTCAACCCAGATTTTTTGCCCGTTTAAAAAAAATCTGTCAGTTTTCTGTCATTTTTTTTCAGTTTAACTGGCATTTTAATGAATAGAGGCGTTGGCAACTCTGTAATCAGGCGATACACAAGTGTGACCCTACGGCATTTTCAAGTGCAATTCATTTTCCTTGCACTCGTGTGGCAACACTGGCTTTGATTTTCTGATTCGTGCGCAGTTTCAATTTAGTATCAATTGGATTTCACATCTGAGTACATTTTACTCAACTATTGGCAAGCAATTACTCAAGTAAGTCTATTTTAACTAGCTAATTACATATAAATTCAATGAAATTATTTGATAATTCTCACTTTCAGTAATTAATGCTGACATTTTCACACACACACAGACACACAGTGAATTAAGCTTAATTCTTTTGCTATCCAGAATTTAAAGATAATTCTTAGAAGGGGAGTCCCAACTTTAAATACGAATATTAAAGAGCAATCAACATAGACCTAAAATGTCAGAAACTGAAGAAACTGTTCAAAACGATAATGAAGAATCAGGTTTATTAGAAGTAGGCGTCGTTGAAAACTTAGAACTGAACAATCCTGAAGTCGACAAATCGCTGGAATCGGAAAAAGCTAAAGAAACTTTGAAAATGGAGTCCGCTACGATAATACAACAAGTTAAGGAACTTGCTGCCACATTTGAGAAGTTGGTAATGCAGATCAAGCCTCAGGATTCGGATGATACCAAGGAAGTTGGTCATCAAACCATCGACTCCTTTTACGATCTGTATCGGCTATGGCAGGAACAGGTTGCAAATCTAACAACCATTCAGAAAATGCAAGCCGAAGACTTCCAAAGGCAAATAATGGAAAAGGACAAAATACGCCAGAAATTGCAGGAGGATCTGCAAAATCAAGGACATTCTTATTTGCAACAAATCGAAATTATTAAGGAAAAGCACAAAACCGAGCTGAACGATAAGGATAAAATCTGTTTGGAGCTCGAGAACCAGATCGAGAGTCTACGTGGAGAAAAGGAGGACAGCGTATCCTGCTCCATTTGCCTGGATCCGTGGACCCAGTCCGGATACCACCGCTTGGTATCCTTGGCATGTGGACATCTCTTCGGTGATCCGTGCATTCGAGAATTTCTGGCCAGGCAACAGATGTGTCCACAGTGCCGAGCTTCTGCTTCAGTCGCTGAAATACGCTATCTTTATGGTCGCCCTGTATAACTTCGAAGTTTTTTTTACCATTACCAAGATCAACATCATATGAATTTCAAATATTTGCTTCATTTCAAAATGAAATGTCCAAGATAATTCCGTTCTTAAATTGTTGTGTTACATTGTTGTATTACGTTTTTGCTGTTGTTCAAATCATAAAACAAAAACATGGCCAAAACATGAATGAAATTAAAAAATAAATGAAATACATAAATGAATGAAATATTAAACTTAAACAATTTATTTACATATGTTTTAATCATAACTAAGCAAAATGTTGAAATAATCAAGCAGTGCTAAATGCTTAAATTAAGTTGGAAATATATAATATTTATATACATATGTTAATATATTAATTATGTTTTTCTTTCAGCAATTTTTAAAATTTCAAAAAAGAATTTTCAATATACACATATTTCTTTGCAGTAATTATTAATAATTTTGAATTGAATTTGTACATTAAAGATGTGTAGATAATATGAAATATGTATACAAATTTAAACTGATTGAAATCAAAAATTGCAATTAAAATTATTTGAAAACTGATTTTAGACTAAAAACTTTTCATAATTTGTTTAAAGTTAATGTGATTGCAACTATTTAAAACTCTTAGTTCTTAAATGTCTAACTACAGCGGAAAACTCTGTGGAATATGTAAGAGTTTTCTTGGACATTCTCCACATGTCTCATTGGAAATTATCATACCAGAGACAACAATTATGCGCTGCTGGGAATGCGATACATTCAAAAAGAAATGGGAGAAGTAGAAGAAGATCCATGGACAACCAGAAGCCGCGACAACAAATGAACAATTCGTGGCAAGACAATGGACATCGGTTGCAAGTTGCAAGTTGCATGTTGAGTGCCATTTGTTCAAATTGCATTGCAATGGGCAACAACAGCAACAACAAAAACAAAGATTGTAAGAAAAGCGAATGCCGAAAATACAATTATGGCCGATTTGATCAGAACACGATCTGCAAAGAAAGCGAATCAATGGCTGCGTTAAACTGTAATCGGCATTCCTTCCATAGCTCATTCTAATGCAAACACCGACACGGCCACTGGAAGTTGGCCAAGACAGCCTGAGCCACCTTTTGGCTATGGCTAACACCGTGTGGCTCTGCTGCCAATTGATGGTTATTGCCAATTTGTATGCGACTGCGACGGGGCACATTGGACATTGCCGAGAACCAGCATATCATTTTCAGCTCTAGGAAGTGGCAACAGCAACAACCACTAAAGCAACGACAACAACAACAGATGCTGGCGATAATAGCGATAATAATTGTCTTTATCTTTTCAGCTCAAATGCTGCCACAAGGCCTCCTCCATCGAGACTGCGACTTCCCAATGCCGTTCGCCAGCAATGAAAATCCAAACAATTGCCGCGTTCGCCACACTTTCCCAGCGACCCGCACAATGGGCAACAACTTAGATATTTAGCCCAGTACCCAAACGGGAACAAGGGCTTATAAGTTTGTGACAAGATCTGTCTGCTTTCGAATTTGTCGGACATACGGTGATGAAAAAAATAATATAAACGATCCTTTTTATTGCATCTTTAAAATAGCATGGAAAAACAAACCTACAATGTCTTAAAATGTGTACAAAATTTGTTTTTTTGAAAATTTGCTAGAAATGCCAAAATGAATATCGTTTTTGTTGTTTCTCCAACACTGCATGCTGAAAGCTTTATCACAAATAAAAACGAAGATACTACAGTTATTTAAAGTATATTTATATTTAACTATTATATTTATATCATACTTAAATTTAATAAAAAGAAATTACACTTTATTTAAAAAAAAATTAATTTGTTTGTATTTTTTTTTTTTACAAAATTTTAAAGAAATAACAAGAAACGTATTCAAATTGCTAACACAAATGTATTAAAGCTGGATTTGAATTATTTATTTTGTTTTTATTATAATTCCTCCGTTTTTTTTTTTTAAATTTGTTCTTTTTATGATTTTTTTTAAATTTTTTTTTACTTTTATCTTAAACTCATATTTTGTATGCTTTCCTTTACTGGTCATCTAAAAGTCGAGCAGCTTGAACTTTAGCGTCCTCACTTGTTTATCATAGAAATGGCCAAAAAGCATTTGACAGCGTGTCCAGTTTGCATTCATTTCGTAAAGCTCCACAATAAAATTTACAAAAATATGTGTTGAAAACAACAATTTTGGCTATTTGCATATCAAGCAAATTGGGGGCGCCACAAACCAAACCAAACCAAAAAAGTGTGTGTGTGTAATAAAAAACAACCAACAAGCACTCAGCTCCAAATGGAGTCATAAAACTTGATAAATGCTACACATTTGCCCAACTTTTCCTAAATGATAATGCTCTCGGCGACGCCTCAGCTCTCTGGGAACTTGGAGAAACAATAATAAAAACTTGAATTTGTTGTCAACCAAACAGAAATAAGAATGAAAGTTGAAGCCACAGATGCAAATGAATATATGTAATAAACTTGACGCTTTTGGTTTATCTGAAAAGTATCCTACAAGCACGGCTGCCACAATTGGCGTTTTTGCGCTAAAACTGGCTCTTTGTTTTCCTGTTGGCGCAATGCCACTATTTTTTCAGAATTGGCTCAGTTTTTCATCAGTTCAGAATGCAGTTATTTTGTTAAGTTTTAGGATGAAGTACATATTTATTTTTATTTACCTACATAATCACTAGATTAATATGAAAATGTGAAATACTTTGAAAATATGATGTATTATGAACTGCAGAGTCAAAAAGTGATGTCTCTTTTTTAGTGAATTTGGCTCTTTTTATTTTGTTTTTTTTGGCTTAATCTGATTTTTTTTAGCAACCGTGCATGGAGGATGTGCAGGCCTACTCTGCAGGCGGCAGTGAGGCTGAACAACTCGACAAAATCCTCTTAAATCTCATACAAATAAATCTCACAGCCAAAATGCTTTGCGGAGCGTCCACTGGGAAGTGTTGCCGATCTGACAATATTGTTCAAGTGGAATTTTTTAAAAATTAAGGGTGTTTTTTGAATAAAATAATGTGGGTAAATATTTTAAAGGGTATATGGTATTTCATAGTTCACGTGATTTAGTTTCGCAAGCAACGGCCTCAAAAATAAAATCGCGTCTCTTATTAATTCCACTCGAACAATGCTGCCAGAAATGAGCAGCCGTTCTCCATTCATGGTGGCGGAAGAAGGCTCAAACTGTTCTGCTCTCATGCAATTGCAAGATACCACCACTAAGCAAATAACCTATAGAGAACCCATCCTATACAACTAAAATGTCACAGAAAAAATGCTTGCGAAGCGTCCACCGCGAACTGTTACCGATCTGGCAATATTGTTATAGTGGAATTTATAAGAGAAGCGATTTTATTTTTGGGGCCGTTGCTTGCGAAACTAAAACATGTGAAATATGAAATACCCTCTACCCTTAAAACTTTTAACCCACATTATTTTATTCAAAACAACACCCTTAATTTTTATAAATTCCACTCGAACAATATTGCCAGATCGGTAACACTTCGCGGTGGACGCTTCGCAAGCATTTTTTCTGTGACATTTTAGTTGTATAGGATGGGTTCTCTATAGGTTATTTGCTTTGTGATACCACCAACTATGCCGCAAGAAGATTGCAACACTGATGGATAGAGAATACACGGAAACAACAAAGATATGGCGATCTAGATTATATTTGAAAAAGCCGCCCTCACAACCGATATTTGGACCTGAATTGAATAAAATTTGAAATTTTTGTTGGAAAACATAATTATATTGTTTTTATCGATATTCAAGGCGAAATTGACGATATTTACTACGATATGTTATTTTCGATATGACATTATATACGATACTATTTCGGATATCAATATCGTCACTTTTTTGGATATCGAAATCCCTAATTGTGGCACAATTCCAACACAAGTGTTACCCTACGACATTTTCAAATGCAGCACTTCTTTGGCATTTTCTATGAAAGCATGTGACAACACTGGTCTCTATATTTCGTGATTCTTCTTAATTGTGCTGTTGCGCAGTTTAGTTTCAATTGGACTTCACATCTTGAGATTGGTCAAATATTAGCGAGCATTTAAGTAAGTTCATTTTGAATTGTTAGTTTCATATACAATAATAACAATAAACTTAATTAAAAACTTCGATTTACAGATGCTGACACTGAAATTGGCTATATGAACACTTAGATTAAATTCGTGTGTTTCCCAGAATTTAAAGATAATTCCACAATTCGAAGAACTTAAACTCACAGAAAACAACGACGACTTTTAAAATGGCAGATATTGGTCAAATTATTGAAAATCCTAATGCAGATGCAGTTTTGGATCAAAATGAATATGGTGAAAGCTTTGAACTGAACAGTTCTACTGATGAAAATGGTGAAGGTTCAGATGGGGCCACTTCTGAAGTTGAAGACAGCTCGGAAATCGACGAGGCTTGGGCGATAGGGTCGCCTGCTATACAACAACGAGTTGAGGAGCTAACCTCAGCGATTAGAGGTCTTGTGTCACAGATGAAGCCTCAGGATTCAGATGAACAGACTGAGGTTGGTCAGCAAAACATAGACTATTATGATCTGACAAAACTAAAGAATATGCAAGTTGATGAATTGCAGCAGCATTTATTGAAAAGGGCTGAAATGTTTCGCAAATTAAAAGCTCACCTTAAAATTCAAGAGCACACCCACTTGATTGAAATGGAAAAGATAAAGCAACAATTCGAAACCAAGCTGACGGCCAAGGATAAACTCTGCTTGGAGTTAAAGAAGAAAATGGAGCAACTGCATCGAGTATGTAAACGTGGGTGGCAGGAGGATATGCTGAAAAAGGATGAAACTAATCAGAAATTATTAACTGATATTAAAAAAATAGAAAAAAACTATTTAATTAAAATCAAAAAGTTGAAGGAAAAATTTGAAATCGAGCTGGAGGCCAAGGATAAACTGGGCTTGGAGCTAAAGCGGGAAATCGAGCGTCTACGTGGAGAACAGGAAGAAAGCGTATGCTGCTCCATATGTCTGGGTCCATGGACTCAATCCGGATACCACCGCTTGGTATCCTTGGCATGTGGACATCTCTTCGGTGAATTATGCATTCGAGAATTTCTGGCAAGGCAACAGATGTGTCCACAGTGCCGAGCTTGTGCTTCAGTCGATGAAATACGCGTTCTTTATGGTCGCCCTTCGTAATTTATATTTTTTTTTCACCATTTAAATAATCGAGAATATATGAAATACCAATTTTTAAGTCCATAATTTGAATGAAATATTAAACAATAACAATTGATTTATGTTTTAATCATAAATAAAAATGAAAAAAGCATTGTCAACAAAATGTTGAAACTATCGAACAGATAATCAAGTTCTTAAAATAAATTTAAAATATTTTTAACATAATGTTAGTTATGTATTGTTGGAGAAATAATAAAAACTTGAATTCGTTGTCAACAAAACAGAAATAAGAATAAAAGTTGAAGCCACAGATGCAAATGAATATATGTAATAAACTTGACGCTTTTGGTTTATCTAAAAAGTATCCTTAAAAGCTTTAAGTTACGACTTTTCTTTCACGCATAATTGAAGCATTAGAAGTTTAAACATTTTTAAAGTACATTAAGACTTAATGTGCACCTTTTTCAGTTAATTATATATGAAGCTGGGTTTAAGTAAGTACATAAAAAAAACTAGAGTTAAATATGATTATATTGTAAGATTTCTAAACTTTTTCTAATATTTCCTTTTTACATTTCCTATTTCCATTGAGACTTCATTCCACCTAAATAAAAGTTGGAGATAAAGTTAAATTTTTAATATTTCCTAATTTTTTAGTTTATTTTTTCAGAGTATTAGGTTTTCTTATTTTCCGTGCTTAGTAATCTTAATTGTTTGTAAAATTTTATATTTTTTTATTAATTATAGTTATGTAATTATACTATCTATGAATTCTTTGACTCGTTTCCACAACGTTCCAGCTAAGTTAATGGACCTTTTAGCTAATTTGCTAAGTATTTACATTTTTTATTTTTGTATTGTGTTTAAAATTTCTAAGCATTAAGATTTCTTATGTTTTATTTCAACTTCGTTCCACCTGTGTTTAGTATTCTCATAATTTTGTTTAATGATGGCCCGTTTCCAATACGTTCCACTTAAAAAAAAGATACTTTGAACATATCTTATTATCATATTAACTTTTTTTATGTACTTTTGCGAGCTCAGTTTTCCTATGATTCGTTTCCACTTTGTTTCATTCCAATATCGCTGCTGCTCAGCAGTTTTTATGCTTTGACAGGCTTTTAAATGTTGGTTTTTACTTTCTTTGGTTATTTTTTGAAAGCATTTCCGCTATCACCCTGTGGCCCATTTCCATTGCGTTCCGCTGAGGTAACAATGCTGTTTAGCACTAAATCGAAAGCTTTGGAGCAAGTTCAATGGATGTATAGCTCCAGTTTTCTGCATTGGTTTTGGTTCATTGCGATGGCGAAGTTTTCTCAGCAGGTGTGTTCAGGTGGTTGTTGTTGTTGTTGCTGTTGTTGTTGTTGTTGCTCTTTGCAACGCGTTGTCTGCACGGCACTAAAACAGTTATGACGCCTGTGTCAAAGTCAAACTACTTTAAAATCGCCGCTGCTTCAGCTACGTCACTCATAGATACACACACACACACACACACACACACACACACACTACTGGCAGTTTATGTCTTTTTTAATTGAAAACTTAAATTTGAAGCGACATGGAAAGGCTTTTATCTGCGCCGTAGTCAATGTTACGGGCGCTGGGCTGGCGCTCCCCCCTCTTCCTCTTCCATCACACCCTCTACCCCTTCCCTCCGACAGTGCATGCTTCCCTCTAGGTTCCAAGTGGAGCTGTAGTTGTTGTTGTAGTTGCAGCTACTGCCTCGGCTACTGTCTGCTTGTCAGCGCTGAGCTCAAAATGATGTTGATGATAAATAAAGTAACGAGTTGGCATTAAAATGATGACAGCCACTTTATAGGCAACGCAAGGGGGGTTGATCTAAGGAGTAGGGAACGGGGGCAGGGGGAGTTTGGAGCCACAGCAACTGGCACAATGACAACGACAGCGACGACAACCAAAACGTTGGCGTTTATTAATAATTAGGTTGACTTTTCCAGCATTGCTCGTGCCCAAGCTCATTATAATTAGAAAAACTTTTACAAGTACAGCGGAAACTTGCTATAACGAACGCATCAGTTGTTGTCCCTATAAATATATATTATTAACAAATTGACTGTTTACTCAAATAAATAAACGTTTCAGTGTTAAGATTGTATTCATAGCATAATTAGATGCCAAGACTTTTAAATAGTTAAATAGTATATTATAATTACCTTACGTGTTCGTTATAGCCAAGATTCACTACAGCTTTCCACAACTTTCCTCATTATTTACTATTTGCTTCTAATTAAAATTGTATATTTTTAAATTGCTTCATGTTCGGATTAGCCAGGCATAACTGTAGCACTGTTAGTTAACTTCTACATATTTCCAAAAAAAAATAAAATAAAAAATGTAATAAAATAAAATTATTAATACCCTGCGAGTTATAAAGTTTAAAATTTGTCTTTAAAAATTTAAATAATTTTTCGTCGAATGTATAAATCAGTGGTGGGCACGCAGTGGCTCTGAGAGCAACGACTGCTCCCAACTATTTTTCTGCCTATTCGGAGCCTTGAAGTCGCCCAAGGACTCGCTGTTGACGCTGTCGTAGTTGTTAATGTTGTTCTCCCGAATGCAGATTTCGTGCCCACCGCTGGTATAAATAATAGAATGAAGTTAAATAAATAATAACTCTGCCATATCCACTATAGCCAGTATGTACTTTACGTTGAGCTGGATTAAATCTTTAAATATAAATAAAAAGTGACTTTCTTATTAGTTTTAATTATTTGTATTTAATTTTCTTTTTTTAATTTTTCAAGTTCGCCGTTGCCAAGCAGCACTGTAGCTTGAGCTAGTAAAATCGTTACATCAAATTAAGGCGAAACTCTTTGAGGTTCTCGCTCGCTTCTGGCTGCTTCTGACAAGTGCAATCAACGGATGCCGCTGATTTTCTCCCTGGTAGCTCATAAAACTTGCCACAAAATTCATATTCATCAACTTAAACGGCAAGTGCCCCAAGTGCCTCATATATGTTGAAGCTAGCTGTAAGTGTGTGTGTGTGTGTGTGTGTGAGCACGCACAGTTCATTCTTGTAATTACCCATCGTTTTTTGGCACAATCTTGACCACCTCGTTAAATGTTTTGCCGCGGTGGCCTTTCAAAAATCGCAGATTTCCCAGTCTCAGTCTCAATCTCAGCTACCCAAATTGCATGTTCTTCTGCTTCTGCTTCAGCTTCAGCTTCTTCTTTCTCGTACTCCTTGCTTCAATCAAGTTCATTTGGAGCACACAATTCGATCTTTGCTCATTTCAATAAAACGCTTTTTTCCACTCAAACTCATAATACAGTTGGGGAGTTTCTTTTCTTTTTTTAACGGTCATAATCATTACCGGAAAGCCTGTTGCGCCTTCTTGTTTTTTTTCGTTGCCTTCTTGCCACATGTGGCACAAAAAACAGGTGCTTGTTATTGAAATGATCGCACTGCAAAACTGGGTTTATTGTTATGTTTTCATGCTAAACTTGTCGATTTCATTAAGCTCCACAGCATACCAGGCTTCAAAAGTATGATTTAAAAAACCATAGGCCAACATATGTAAATATGTATCTAAATCTATTTATTTTGTATTATACTATATTGTAGATACCAAATTTAATGGCATTATGTTTGATTTTAGGAGTAGTTTCAATTGCAGTCCATCAAATATGCTTGTCAGTATATATAATATCATAATAAATCTATACTGTTAAAACAAAATAAAATTTTCCTATTCTTTTATTTAGAAATACCAATTACGTAATTTAAATATGTAAATATATTACGACAAGATTTGGCTTTAACTTTAAATTTTAATATACAATTTTTCTTCATCTTTATGCTAAGGTTTTTTTTTTAAAGGTTGTAATTTCCTTAACATATAAATTGAATTAATATTTTTGCCACTTTATCGTAAGGTTCCCTAAAGTTTGCATAAGCAAACGAATAACGTAGATGTTGGCAATAAATAATACACAGATTTATTGCCTTCATCTGATGGTTTATCCTGATGCGACAGTCGAGAGCTAAGCGTTTGCTATTGGCTATAAATAAAACGTCTACATGGGAGTATAACTCTTTTGCATTGGCCTCCGAGTTGCCGCTCTGTGAGGCAGCTGTCCAATTTCTTAAATGTCCGATACAAAACACACACACAACACACACAGATAAAGAGTGTGCACAACCAGACTGAGGGCCGCCTGCCGTTGTCAATGTCAGCACATCAAAAGTTGTCAAATATCAGTTATCAGCAAGCAAAAGAAACACAAGAAGCAGAAAGAAACAGAGTCCCGAGTCCAGAGAGTGCCACATATTGATGTCCAGTTGCATGTCCAGGGGCAGGGGCAGGGCAAGTGGAAGGGGGGACAGACAAGCCAACTGACTGACAGACAGTTGACAGTTCAGCCTGGTAGCATTGGCTGTGCTACCCTTTCATAGCAGCCAAGCTGTCTGCCAATTCATTCAACTCCTTCCTCTTTATTGTTGGTACGTGTATTGTTGTTGTCGCCATTAAGATAATGGCCACCTTTGACAATTAAGACAATACAACAGAGTGTGAAAACTTATCGCAATCAAATGGCAATGAAATAAAGGAAAAAAAAAATAGACACAAAACCTCAAATCTTATCAAGTTATAAATTAAAGTAAATGAAGGAGAGAGTTAACTTATCAAACTTTTACCCTATTATACTCATACTTAAATTCTATATTCCTGGCATCAAAATCAAAGAATGAATACAGAAACCAAACCTTAATCAAAATAACATTCTACTTGGAAATCGGATCAGTTTTGGTTGGAAAGTTATGGCACTAGCCAGAAAGAGGGTATGAAAACTATGCGTACACACTTTTTAGAGCGTTTAACAGCTCTTCATAGTAAAAAAAATATACATATATGGAAAGGTCGTTTAAATTCCGTTTGAATGATGCAAGAACTTCCTTAAGGGGGTTGGCAATTTGTTTTTCGACTTTTTTTTTGCATATTTTTAATGGCTTGGATATTTGAGAATATCATTCTAAAAGGGTTTTTTGAAATTCGAAATACTTTAGGAGACATGGCCTTTTTTGTCCAGCAATGTTAATGTTAATGCAGGTAGAGTTAAAACTTTAAATAGACGCATAATTGTCACCATTATGGCCCTCAATCATAATTTTTTTTTAAAAAGTAGGAAAAAAAAGTAATTAAAATAGGAATTCTTAGCCATTTTAAAAAAATGTCACTCTTAGAATTGTTTCAAAAATTTTTTTGCAGTCAACATTTTTTTTATTTTTTAACATCGAAAATAAAAATTGAAAAGTAGACGTTCACAAAAATTTGAACTATTTAATGGGTACTTATGACAATATTTGCATCATTCAAAACGAAATTTTAAACGACCTTTCCAAATATATTATTTACTATTTACAATGGCTGTTAAAGTAAAAAAAAAGGTTGTACGCATAGTTTTTCGGGCTAGTGTATAACAAAAAAACAAATTGAAGCGTCTCAAAAACTTATCTAACTTTTACGATAGTTTCCCGTCTACATTAGTTGCTGACTTGATTGGTTTGTAGTACATGTTAAAATTGTTTATTTAGTTATTACTAATAAAATTTAACCATTTTTTTTTAATATTTTCCAAACTCTGGCAGTTCTTTAAATTTAAAGTCGTTAAGCGAGTTGTCAGTTAACTGCTGTGAGGGGCATTCCTATAGTTGATCCAGAATTGGCTTTTCTTTCTCTGTAGCATCAATTTATTGTGCTTGGCCTACGCATTCATTAGAAGCTTCCTATGTTTGGGTGGCTGGCACATTCCTTGTCCACGGACATGGCCACAACTCACAGACGACCGAGTCCCCACAGAGAGTCAAAGAGAAGGGGAAGTTTGGACCATCCCGGTTAGCAGGTATTCATTTCAACGCTGGTCGAGCTCGTAAAACTGTCAAAATGCACCGGCTACCGGACGAATGTTGCCTCAATATATACACTCATGCTTGTACTCTAACTCGGCATATACACTAGGCAAAAAAAAAATCAAGATTTTCGTACTTAAACTGACTGATAATAAAAAAAAGATCGGAACTTGGCTTAAAAACTTAAACTTAACTTAACAGTTTTTTACTCTATTCAAAAATAATAAAACTCAACAATTTTGAAAACAAAATTTTAGGCAGGCATATTTTTCTGAGTGTATTAACTACCTATGTATCTATCTGTCTATCTGCCCGTCCGTCCGTCCGACTCTCTAGCTGGCGGCTTGAAATGCTATCTACGCCACACATGCAACAATTAGCAAAACAAACGCGATATCATAAAATAATATTAATTTGTAAAACAATCGCTAGCGTAAACAACAAACAACGCAACATTGCCAATCCTCCAGGTTCAGGTTCAGGTTCCGACTCGGACTCCGACTCGGCCTCGGCCTCGGTCTTCCAGGTATTCCAGAGGCACCCCACAATTAAAAGCAGCGCCGCTGACGCGACGTCGCGCATGCGTAATAAGCACTTCTCCGTCGCCTGACAACACAATAAAATGTCATGATGTGCCCCACGCTCTGTGGGATCCCGTCTCCACCGTGGAGCCTCGCTATGAATGCCAAGCAAGCAGCCTTGCTGCCTCCTCCTCCTACTTTTATTATTTGTTTCTTACTCGTATTTGTTTGCAGCTTGTCCAAAACTATGGCCACTGCCAGTGTTGCCATCTTTTGCGAGTCATGAAAAAGCTAATTTATGACACATTTAATTTAAGAAAAAAAATTAAAATAATTTTTAATAAAATAAATATTTTAATCTTACATAAAATTGGAAAAATAAAAAATGCACATACATATAGTTAAAATCAAAATATTCAGGGGTGACACAGAAATCGCTTTCGCTCGTACACACTTTGTTTTACTTTAACAGCTATTGTAAATCAAGTCATCATAGTAACAAAAAAATTTTTGGAAAGGTCGTTTAAATTCCGTTTGAATGATGCAAAAATTTCATTAACCCATTAAGTACCGTTCGAAAATTTCGAATTTATGTAAAAGTCACTTTTCAAAATTTTTTTCCTCGATTTTTTACAAAAAAAAATTTTAATGCAAAAAAATTCTTGGAACAATTCTAAGAGTGACTGCAAAAAAAGTTTTCAAAAATATTTTTGTGTGTATATTTTAAAACTGTTTGAAAATCCTAAAAATGACCATTTTAACCCAAATGAGGAATCATTTTCGTACAAAAAATGCCTTTTTTGCAGTTTTTAAACAGTTTTTAAAAATATACAAACAAAAATATTATTGAAAATTTGTTTTTGCAGTCACTCTTAGAATTGTTCCAAGAATTTTTTTTATTTATTTTTATGATGACTTAATTTACAATAGCTGTTAAAGTAAAACAAAGTGTGTACGCATAGTTTATCTGGCGAGTGTAAATTTCATACAGATTTAAGTGAAATTCAAGCGAAGGTGATTTCCGTGGCACCCCTGATAATTTCTCGCAACTTTTAAAAGCCAATTTCTATGCATCAAAAGCAGAGTTGGCAACACTGGCAGCCGTCGACAGTTGGAGCGAGTTTTGTGTGCAGTTTCGGGGCCTTTTGCGCATTCTTATAGCGTATAAACGTCTCGGGTTGCAATTAAAATCAATAAATCGGTAACTAGCCTGCCAGCTGGTTTATAACCGTTGAATTGCATAGCGGGTAAGATTTACACCGACTTCTTGTTGCGGTAGTCTGTAGAAGACTGGGCAGTTAAGGAGTGTCTTCCTCTTGACCTCTTCCCAAAGTGCTTCTCTTTAAAATTAAACGGTAACAGCTTAACATTTTATTGTGCTTTAACGAGCATAACGAACTATTTTGATATTATTTAGTGGATAATTAACTGCAAGTCATGTAATTTGTGCAATTATTTAACTGGGTTCGTAGTTTCCCCAGCATAACTGCTTAAGCTAAAACATAAATCAAATAGAACATTTCTTAATATTAAAGTTTCGAATATAGTGTTAATTGTATTTTCTCAATGTAATAACCTTAACTTAACATAACTATGTTCAACTGTTAAACTGCTTTTTATGACTCTCACTATTTACCCTTTCGATAAGATACTCGCATAAACTTATCAGAACTCTATAACTATTTTTACATAAATTTGCATACACTTGAAAGCGAGCGTTGCCAGAGATTTAAGACTTTCTGACACAAGTGTTACCCTACGACATTTTCAAATGCAACGCGTTTTTTTTTTGGGATTTTCTATGAAAGCATGTGGCAACACTGGTCTTCATTTCCTGTTTCTTCTTCATTGCGCGGCTTAGAGTCAATTGAATTTCACATTTAAAGTTTAGTCAAATATTGGCGAGCACTTCAGTAAGTTCATTTTGAATTGTTAGTTTCAAATGCAATAATTACTAAAAACTTCGATTTACAGAAGCTGATTCTGAAATTGGCTATATGAACACGTTTGTTGCCCAGAAATTAACGAGAATTCCACAATTCCAAGAATTCAAACTCACAGAAAACAACGACGACTTTTTAAAATGGCAGAGATCGATATAATTCTGGAAAATCTTAATGGAGATGCAGTTTTGGATCAAAATGAAAATGGTGAAAAGTCAGAACTGACCAGTTCTACAGATGAAAATGGTAAAAATGCCACTTCTGAAGATGGCAGCTTGGAAAACGACGAAGTTTGGTCGATGGGATCACCTGCTCTAAAACAACAAGTTAAGGAACTAACCTCAACAATCAAATATCTTGTGTCACAGATGAAGCCTCAGGATTCCGATGATCAGACTGAAGTTGTTCGGCAAAACATAGACTTCTTTTACGATGTGACAAAAATACAGAATATGCAAGTTGATGAATTGCAGATGCACTTGTTGAAAAGGGGTGAAATGTGTAGTAAGTTAATAACTGATCTTAAAATTCAAGAGCAAACCCATTTGAGGGAAATAGAAAAGTTCAATCAACAATTCAAAATCAAGCTAACGGCCAAGGATAAATTCAGCTTGGAGCTAAAGGAGAAAATGGAGCAACTGCATCGAGTATGTAAACGTGGGTGGCAGGAGGATATGCTGAAAAAGGATGATATAATTCAGAAACTATCGACTGATATTGAAAACCAAAGGATTGAATTCGAACAGCTGAAGGAACAACGTAAAATCATGACCGCAAAGAACATTCAACTTCAGGAGGATATATTAAGAAATGATGAAACTAATTCCATTATGTTAGAAAAGTTGGACAGAAAACATAAAATCGAGCTGGAGGCAAAGTACAGACTATGCTTGAGTCTAAAGAAGATAATCGAGAGTGGGAACAAGGAAGACCGCGTCTCTTGCTGGCTATGTAAACTTCCCTGCAATCTAACTGGCTACCACCGATTGATATCCTTGAAATGTGGATGTCTCTTCGGTGATATGTGCATTCGTGAATGGCTGGAATTTAAAACTTTTTGTCCACAATGCAAAGAAAACGCTTATGACGATGAAATACTATTTTAAAGCCATTCACAAAATCGAAAATATATTAACTACTTCTTTTTGAATTAATTTGAAATGTTAATGAAATTTCCTTTTTATTTGTTTCTTCTATTTTTAATTTGAATGAAATGTACAACTGAAACAATTTATTTATGTTATAATTAAAATTAAAAAAAAAAACCAACAAAATGCTAAAATGATCAAGCAGACAATCTAAGTTTTTAAGTTAAATTTTACATTAAAATTTTAAAGTAAAATCTTAAATGAAATGAAGCTTTTATTTCCTTCTTTCAAAAACGTATAATTAAATTAATAAAAATAGTATTTGTATTTGCAATAATATTCTTTGAAAATTTCTTGATTGTTTTTATTTTTGGTTATGTAGTTCATAAGGTAAATTCTTCTCTTACGATGTCAATCTTCAGTTTATCAGATCAGTTCTTGTAACAACAGATAACCTGTTCTATTACATATGTTTTAGCACTTAGATATGACAGTTTTGTATTGTATCGTACATTGTGTTATTCAAATTATTTGTGTCTTTTTTTTATCAGCACAGTCATAATTCTATCAACAGCCAACAGTTAGATTTGAGACTGTTGAATCCATTCTCATATTACCAGCCGCCCTGTTGATATTGGATCTGTTAGTCTTCGCTGACAAGCACTGAAGATTGATAGTCCGATCGCTGTTTGGTCGCCTCCAACTTCGACCCTGTGATATTTGGCCTGATTATGGCTGGTGACAGGTGACCGGTGTCAACAGTTGGACACGATCGACACAGATCGACCACCGAGTGTGTGTGCAACTCCTTAAAAAGTGTGTGAGTGCGTGTGTGCGTGTGTGTTCGCCTTTTAATCGCTTCCAATGACGTCTTGAATGATGCCTCACTTATGTGTGGCACCATTCAAAGACAGCCAATTGGAAGCGATTAAAAGGCGATAGCACACACGCACACACGCACACACGCACTCACACACTTTTTTAAGGAGTTGCACGCGCACTCGGTGGTCGATCTGTGTCGATCGTGTCCAACTGTTGACACCGGTCACCTGTCACCAGCCATAATGAGGCCAAACATCACAGGGTCGAAGTTGGAGGCGACCAAACAGCGATCGGACTATCAATCTTCAGTGCTTGTCAGCGACGACTAACAGATCCAATATCAACAGGGCGGCTGGTAATATGAGAATGGATTCAACAGTCTCAAATCTAACTGTTGGCTGTTGATAGAATTATGACTGTGCTGATAAAAAAAAGACACAAATAATTTGAATAACACAATGTACGATACGATACAAAACTGTCATATCTAAGTGCTAAAACATATGTAATAGAACAGGTTATCTGTTGTTACAAGAACTGATCTGATAAACTGAAGATTGACATCGTAAGAGAAGAATTTACCTTTATGAACTACATAACCAAAAATAAAAACAACAAGAAATTTTCAAGAATATTATGCGAATACAAATACTATTTTTATTAATTTAATTATACGTTTTTGAAAGAAGGAAATAAAAGCTTCATTTCATTTAAGATTTTACTTTAAAATTTTAATGTAAAATTTAACTTAAAAACTTAGATTGTCTGCTTGATCACTTCAGCACTTTGTTTTTTTTTTTTAATTTTAATTATAACATAAATAAATTGTTTCAGTTGTACATTTCATTCAAATTAAAAATAGAAGAAACAAATAAAAAGGAAATTTCATTAACATTTCAAATTAATTCAAAAAGAAGTAGTTAATATATTTTCGATTTTGTGAATGGCTTTAAAATAGTATTTCATCATCATAAGCTTTTTCTTTGCATTGTGGACAAGAAGTTTTTAATTCCAGCCATTCACGAATGCACATATCACCGAAGAGACATCCACATTTCAAGGATATCAATCGGTGGTAGCCAGTTGAGATTGCAGGGAAGTTTACATAGCCAGCAAGAGACGCGGATCTTGCCTTTGTTCCCACTCTCGATTATCTTCTTTAGACTCAAGCATAGTCTGTACTTTGCCTCCGAGCTCGATTTTATGTTTTCTGTCCAACTTTTCTAACATAATGGAATTAGTTTCATCATTTCTTAATATATACCTCCTAGAAGTTGAATGTTCTTTGCGGTCATGATTTTACGTTGTTCCTTCAGCTGTTCGAATTCAATCCTTTTGGTTTTCAATATCAGTCGATAGTTTCTGAATTATATCATCCTTTTTCAGCATATCCTCCTGCCACCCACGTTTACATACTCCGATGCAGTTGCTCCCATTTTCTCCTTTAGCTCCAAGCTGAATTTATCCTTGGCCGTCAGCTTGATTTTGAATTGTTGATTCAACTTTTCTATTTCCCTCAAATGGGTTTGCTCTTGAATTTTAAGATCAGTTATTAACTTACGACACATTTCACCCCTTTCTCAACAGGTGCTTCTGCAATTCATCAACTTGCATATTCTGTATTTTTGTCAGATCGTAAAAGAAGTCTATGTTTTGCTGAACAACTTCAGTCTGATCGTCGGAATCCTGAGGCTTCATCTGTGACACAAGATCATTGATCGTTGAGGTTAGTTCCTTAACTTGTTGTTGTATAGCAGGTGACCCCATCGACCAAAGTTCGTCGTTTTCCAAGCTGCCATCTTCAGAAGTGGCATTTTTACCATTTTCATCTGTAGAACTGGTCAGTTCTGACTTTTCACCATTTTCATTTTGATCCAAAACTGCATCTCCTTTTTTTTTTTTTTTTTTTTTTTTTTTTTTTTTTTTTTTTTTTTTTTTTTTTTTTTTTTTTTTTTTTTTTTTTTTTTTTTTTTTTTTTTTTTTTTTTTTTTTCTGAAGACGGCAGCTTGGAAAACGACGAAGTTTGGTCGATGGGGTCACCTGCTATACAACAACAAGTTAAGGAACTAACCTCAACGATCAAAGATCTTGTGTCACAGATGAAGCCTCAGGATTCCGACGATCAGACTGAAGTTGTTCAGCAAAACATAGACTTCTTTTACGATCTGACAAAAATACAGAATATGCAAGTTGATGAATTGCAGAAGCACTTATTGAGAAAGAGGTGAAATGTGTCGTGAAGTTAATAACTGATCTTAAAATTCAAGAGCAAACCCATTTGAGGGAAATAGAAAAGTTCAATCAACAATTCAAAATCAAGCTAACGGCCAAGGATAAATTCAGCTTGGAGCTAAAGGAGAAAATGGAGCAACTGCATCGAGTATGTAAACGTGGGTGGCAGGAGGATATGCTGAAAAAGGATGATATGAATCTCAGAAACTATCTGACTGATATTGAAAACCAAAGGATTGAAATCGAACAGCTGAAGGAACAACGTAAAATCATGACCGCAAAGAACATTCAACTTCAGGAGGATATATTAAGAAATGATGAAACTAATTCCATTATGTTAGAAATAGTTGGACAGAAAACATAAAATCGAGCTGGAGGCAATAGTACAGACTATCGCTTGAGTCTAAAGAAGATAATCGAGAGTGGGAACAAGGAAGATCCAAGCGTCTCTTGCTGGCATATGTCAAACTTCCCTGCAATCTAACCCTTGGCTAACCACCGATTGATATCCTTGAAATGTGGATGTCTCTTCGGTGATATGTGCATTCGTGAATGGCTGGAATTTAAAACTTTTTGTCCTACAATGCAAAGAAAACTGCTTATGACGATCAAATGACTATTTTAAAGCCATTCACAAAATCGAAAATATATTAACTACTTCTTTTTGAAGTATAATCTTGAAATGTTAATGAAATTTCCTTTTTATTTGTTTCTTCTATTTTTAATTTGAATGAAATGTACAACTGAAACAATTTATTTATGTTATAATTAAAATTAAAAAAAAAACCAACAAAATGCTAAAATGATCAAGCAGACAATCTAAGTTTTTAAGTTAAATTTTACATTAAAATTTTAAAGTAAAATCTAAATGAAATGAAGCTTTTATTTCCTTTTTCAAAAACGTATAATTAAATTAATAAAAATAGTATTTGTATTTGCATAATATTCTTGAAAATTTCTTATTGTTTTTATTTTTGGTTATGTAGTTCATAAGGTAAATTCTTCTCTTACGATGTCAATCTTCAGTTTATCAGATCAGTTCTTGTAACAACAGATAACCTGTTCTATTACATATGTTCTTGAGCACTTAGATATGACAGTTTTGTATTGTATCGTACATTGTGTTATTCAAATTATTTGTGTCTTTTTTTTATCAGCACAGTCATAATTCTATCAACAGCCAACAGTTAGATTTGAGACTGTTGAATCCATTCTCATATTACCAGCCGCCCTGTTGATATTGGATCTGTTAGTCTTCGCTGACAAGCACTGAAGATTGATAGTCCGATCGCTGTTTGGTCGCCTCCAACTTCGACCCTGTGATATTTGGCCTGATTATGGCTGGTGACAGGTGACCGGTGTCAACAGTTGGACACGATCGACACAGATCGACCACCGAGTGTGTGTGCAACTCCTTAAAAAGTGTGTGAGTGCGTGTGTGCGTGTGTGTTCGCCTTTTAATCGCTTCCAATGACGTCTTGAATGATGCCTCACTTATGTGTGAACCTACCAAGAAGCTGCTGTCAATATCTGCCGCTGCCTGTTTGTAACGATCGATAGAGATGATCGCAAGTCTCCAGAACTGACTGACTGACTGCCAATAGAATTGTCCTGGGTATGGTTAGAGTTTTGTCTTGGAGTCAGGCCAAGACCAGCACCATCACCAGCTGGTCGCCTTCGAACATATTGTTGATCATGATTTTTGAGTTGACAAGATGTCACCGCCGGCGATCGTTGGCGATCGATAATCGAGAATCGCGACGTTGCTCGATCGTCTCTCTGAACTTCCAATGTTGCGTTCTTGTTGAGCAACATTTTCTTCTAGTTTTTCTTTACACATTTTCTTTATTTATTTTATTTTATTTTGTTAGCAACGATCACTTTCTATGCTTGATCGTTGAAGCCGCTTTTTAGCCCAGTAGCCAAAGTATACGAGGATTTATGGGTTTGTGACAATTTATTTATTTAATCATTAAATATATAAATATATATCGGAATTAAATTGTATCTATATAAAAAGCGAATACATTAAATCTTGAATACAATTGTAAAAAATTAAAATTTTAAAACATGCTGTAAATTCAAATAAAATTGTGGCCATCGATTTTTGTGCCTTTGAAAATATGTATGTATGATTTTATTCAAAATTAATATGTTTTTATCAGGGACCGTAACGTTTATAAATTTTATTAAGAAAATTAAAAAAAAAACAAAAGTTATTTGCTGATTTTTATAAAAGAAAATATTTTTAATTATTAAAATTAATTTAAACGATAAAAATTAAAAACAATTATTATTTTTGGAAATAAAAGTTAGGACTCAATTTTTATATAAAAATTCAATAACAATAATAATTTTTTTAATTCAAATTCAATTCAAAAACAATAATTGTTTTTTAATTTTTTTTTTCATTTAAATAAACTTTAAAAATTGCAAATAATTTTAAAATTAAAAATTACAAATGAAAGTTTATTCTGTTTGTTATTTGCAGTCCCTGGTTCTTATACTTATTTTTGATACTCTTTTTTTTATGTTTTATTCAAGTTCATTGAAGCGAGATACTACGGCTGCTGGGTATTTAGCAGTCGAGTACCTTGTTTTAATTTTAATTTTATTTTTTGCTCTGGCAATTGATCGCAATGCCGCTGATAAGCTTGTTGCAAGACCTTAAACGTGGCGATGCTGCAGGTGCCACATTTTGGACATGCCGCTGCCCCAGCTGCGTGCTTACAAGAACAACAACAGAAAACAAACTGAGCTGAGCTGAATTGAACTGAACTGAATGTTGCATTGGAATTTTAATCAGCTGGGGCAACTTGAATGCATTTACAGCAATTACATGCCACGCTTGATATGTGTCGGGGGTTTAACCTCGGTTGACCCAATGCGGGTCATGTGTTATTTGTTTTTGTTTTTTATAGTGCGTGGGCTCTTCAATCAGAGCGTAAACTGACTCGGCGGATCGATTCATTGATTGATTCCGATTAAAGTGGCCGCACTCTGGTGACAGCTTTTGTAAATGGTTTCCGGCAACACTTTTGATTGCAATTAAAAACGTTAAAACTAGCAGAAAAAGGGCATAGAAAAAAGAAACGAACAAACTTCATTCTCCCTCTCTCCCTCTCTCTCTGTCTGGATATCGTGGCAATGTATCTGTATCTGTTTGCTGTATCTTTTGGCTGCCGTTTCTTTGGACAATTGCGCGATTAATCATTGCGCGCTCAGTGAGTTGTCAGCTGTGACTGTAACTCCGCCGCCGCCTTAGAGATCGCATCGCAGATCGTTCGTCACAAGCGATTGGACACCCAACAGTCCGACAGTTAGACAGACAGACAGAGAGTCAGACAGAGAGTCAGACATTTAGTTGGTTAGTGCAACCTTTGCCTTGCCCCTGGCTCTTAACTCTTGGCGCTGAGAGAAACCTTTGAAATGCATTTCAAATGCTTTTATTTTTATCACTTTTTATTTCTATTCGTCGCTCACAATACCCTGTATTCAAAAAGTTTCAATGGCAGCTACTTATAACTGACTCTATAAATTAATTTAATATATTCTAGATATGTTTTACTCTCTCTCTCTGTTTATTGATCCGCCTAGATTTCAAAATTGTTAACACAAAATTTGTTGCAATTTTGTTTTCAATTTCTGAACTTTCTACTTATGAAGCTTGTCAAAAAAATGTATTCTTAACAATTGATTCAATTATTTCAGCTCTGTATTTTGATTTTTTTTTTTTTTTTTTTTTATACGCACAATTTATATAAAGCTTTGCTATAAATATATTTCAATAATTAATAATTATTTTTTTAAATATAATATATATTGATAATTAATAATCATATAATTATAATATTTATGGCCTTTTAAAATATTTTGTTTGTTATATCAGCTTGATAAATATAAAGTTTTATTAACCATATATTTTAGGACAAAGTCTTGATACAAATTTTTATTTATAAAAGGCATTATAAATATTTATGAAAAATTTGACATTATATTCATACTTTAGTAGGGTATCTGCCAGTCGTTCAGTTCACGCTCTCAACACTTTCTTGTTCCATGTGCCCCCTTTGCCATTCATGCGTTAAGAATCGCCTTCAACTTTTTGTCCATTTCTTGTGCAGCGCCGTCAATTTGCAGTTCCCAGTTGCTCCTGGGCAGCCCCTTCAGTTCCTCCAGCCCCTTCAGCTTCTCCAGTTCCTCCTTCTTTCCCTTGATTTGGGGTCTGCTTTGTTTGCACTTCTTGGTCTAGAGTTATTCCTCTGTTTTGCTCCATTTGAGGTGGAGAACTTCCGCGATTGCCGTGCCCACTGAACTGGCAGGGAGGGCGAAAGACGCGGTCAGTGGAGCGAGAACAAAAAAAGTCTGTATCGATGTGAATGTGGATGTGGATGCGGATGAGTTGCCAAGAGTTTGGTACACACTGCGTGTTGCTGGGCAATTCCATAAAGTGTTTTATTTAATGGAAAATCTTTCAATTGTGGAAAATGGTGTTAATTAGACGCCATTAAGATCATAAATTAGTCGCTACAAACGATTATGACGCGATTGTTGTTGTTGTTGTTTGTGTTATTACTCAATATTATTGTTGTTGTTGTTGCTGACGTTGCTTTTTTGCCGGCATTTCTTAAAAGTGCTTTCTTCTACTTCCATCCATCCATCTATCCATCCGTACATATATGACTTTATATGGTTAAGTGTTGGGTACATGTTTGCTTTACGGTACATTTGCTGTTATGACTTTACTTATTGGTTATGTGCAGATGTTTGATTTAGGAAAGTGATTTTTATGGCTCTGAGCAGCGGCTAATGAAAGCTGCTCCAAGAGAAAGGCCACAATACTCGAGTTGAACTAAGCAGCACTTTAAATAGGGGCTGGAAAGAGGCAACAGGGCGTGAACTTCATACAATTAGTGTACCTACACACATATTATGAAGATATGGATGAAAGCGAGCATTAATGAAAATTCTAATGAAAATTATGAGAATAATTATAATGATATTCACAATAATTAATGATAGCGAACATTAATGAAAATGGTAATGAAAATGGTAATTCTAATGAAAATCATGATAATTATTATAATGATATTGTTAATGTTAATGGTATTGAAGGTGAATCCCTTGAAAACCGCAATGATAATGCCAATTGTAATGGAAATTCTAATACTATTGACAATGCTTATTATATTGTTAATGTTAATGCAAATTCAAATGTTGATGGCTATGTCAGTCAAAGAGCTAATGCATTGCTACTTATTATTCTAAAGCCAATTAATATTCAACGACAATGAAAATCTCAATGCTAATGATAATGATAACTATAATGTTTGTATGCAAACAATAACTCTAATAATAATGAAATCACTAGTGATGGTGACAATGAAAGTGATTATGATGATAATGATAACACCTGTGTCATTGTTATTGAATATTTTAATCCTAATTCCAATATAACAATACTCGATAATCAATTTTAATGACCATGAAAATCATAATGCAAATTACAATGCATATTGCAGCTCTAATGAGCAAGAAAATACTAATGCTGATTCAAATGACAGTGCTAATGATATTTCTTATAGAAACTCTAATTCAATGAACCAATGAAAATCATAAGAATATCGATAATAATAACAATAAACAAATTTGATGCATTAAATCCCATAATGGGGTGTTAAAGTCTCTCGCAAATTAAACTCCCACTACAGAGTGAAGGGTTCACTGCTCCCTACAACTAGGCAACAACACAACAGCGAGCCACATTCCTTGGCTAAAACACCACACACACACACACACACTCACTAACTGCAGATTCATTTGCATGCACAACCCACACCCACAGACTGGGAGAGGAACGAGAGCTACATAAAGCTAATCAGTGATCACACTTAAGGTACTTCGTTGCTGTCCAGTCTGCCCTAATTGAAGCAGCCATCGACAGGAGACAGGAGTCGAAAGAAGGAGGCGGAGACAAAGGATACCTCGTATTTGTTGCGTCCAATCGCTCATTATCAGTTGTTTGTTGCCGCTGCGATTGGCAATCAAGGTAGGCGTGCAGATTTGTCAAGCGGCAACAGCATTATATGTAGGTTAATTCCGCGCACAACTCAAGATATGGCCCGGACACACGTCCAGGCTGGCACACATGGTTCTGGCCTCGCTCTACAACTAGCGATGGCAGCGTGTCGTGATTAATGTGAGACAAAACCGTTTCTCAGACGAATCACGTAGCGTCTGAATAGTTTTAAGTCGTTCTTAGTCCGTAATAAGTCGTGTTTATTACGTTTATGTTGTAGTCAAGTCGTGTTTAGGTGCTGTAGAGTTGTTTCGTTCGTGGAGAGTCCTTTCAAGTGCGTGTAGTGCTAATTTATGTAGTGAAAATTCATGTAAAGTTCGTGTAGAGTCATTTCAACCTAATGTAGATTTCTGTAGAGTCTATTTAAGTTCATGCAGGGTCAATTTACGTAGTGTAGAATTAAGTAAAGTTTGAATTTATAAGGTTTGTGTAGAGTCCTAGAGGTTTTTTTAAATTCATGTAGAGTCGTGATTTGCAAAATAGATATGTGTAAACTTCTTGTAGAGTAGATTTCAACTCGAGTAGGGTCGTTTGAAAGAGGGTCATTTCGTGTAGAGACGTGTTATTTAGATAGATCACGTATTAGTTTCGTGTAGAGTCGTGATCTATAAGTAAATTCGACCTTTTTAGTCAGTGGAGAGTATTGTACAATATGGTAGAATAGTGTTAAGTTCGTGTACATTTGTTTTCTTCAGTAAGAATCACATAAGTGTAGTGTAAAGTTCTAAAAAGCTAATGTAACGCCGTCTTTTATTTTGTTAGTTTCGTGTAGAGCCGTCATAACTTTATTTTAGCGGATGTTCTATCGTTTTAAATAAGTGTAAAGCCGTGTTTAGTGTCCATGTTATAATATGAAATTAACTTTTATTAATTTGTGTTTTCGGCATCTAATGATGTACATTGAATGGGAATTGATCGTGACACGCTCTGATCTCTAGCTGCAGCTGCATTGATTAGCATTACAAATGATTCGAGTAATGTGCACTTAAGCGGTCGCAGTGCATTGTCGACCCTCTCGATCGCCTCTCTCTCTCTTTCTCTCTCTCTCTGTCTCTCGAAAGTCTCCTCAGAGTCTCGCTAGAAAAAAGTCTGGACTTTATCCTAGACAGAGTGACGTGTGTTCTGGATATGGCCATTGGAACGCACCCGATGACTTGCAATTCATTTTCAGAGTTGTCTGTGTGGGCAAAACTGGCAACTGGCAACTGGCCAAAAGATCTGGCTGGCAGTCTGACCATTCGTCTGGCTGTCTGGCAATCTCAACGGTCTGTGGCGCCTCGGGCGAGTATGCAAAAAAGAAGCGACGCTCACATTCACACTTGCCCAACTCCGACTCCGACGCGACTCCTTCTCATTCTGATCCTCCTTCTCTCTCTGATCCCCTCCTCGTTCTCATACTGTCTCTCATTCTCTGTGGCTGAGTTTCGACCATAAAATATCGGCATTTTATTAGCGCGTGCATCCCATTTGCCGCTTTTCATTGCGATTTTAAAAGTGTTCCCGTGTTTTGATAGCCGCACTATCAGTGACCCATGGAAATAAATGTGGCCTATAGAGATAATGCCTTCCTGCAGACGTCTCTTCTCATGATGATCATGATGATGATGATGATCAGGATGGTGCCTAATGAAATATGGCGCAATAATGCCGCATAACGGCTATTTAGGGCCACTCATCGCTGTTTCCACCAGCTTAATCATGGCTCTCTTTCAAGTCTAATGCCACTCACATTGGCACTGACACTGGCACTGACACTGACACTGTCAGTGGTGTTTGCTGCACCACAATTCACAATTCCACTGGCTGGGCACCACAAATTAACTGCACATCAAACATAATCATTTGTGAAAGCTCGGGCCGGGCCCGAGCAACACCTACGGTGTGTCCAGTCTGGCAAATTACTTAAACACACGGCGATCGTTGCCAAAAATGCAATCGGACAGCCTGATAAGACTCCAGCTGACAGACTGCGACATACCCTGCAAAGCAGCGAGTTGAAGCAGTACGAAAATGTGAAAGAAATGGGTTGGAAGAATAATTTTGATATAGAAATGTTCATAAATTATTCAATTAAATATAGAAAATATATAATATATTAAAAATAAATATAAAATGCAGAAAAAACTTAGGAAAATATATGTACATAAAGTCAAGAAAAATTTAGTCATAAAAGAAAAAAATGCAAAAAATAAAAAAGTTACAATATATGTTATGTATGTGTAGCATTGATATTAGGATTAGGATCAGTGCTGCCAGAGTCGTTTTTTTCCCGTCAAATCTGGCTGTTTTCAAAGGCCATTTGCTAGAAAAATTTGCAAACAGCGGGCAGCGGGAATTCTGGCTTTTTAGTTTGTTGAAATGCTTTTTTTCAGATTTTTTTGTAAATGCCTAAATATAGGGGAAAATAAAACCCAATATAAAAAAATTCGCTTCGTGAAATGGCAAAATTATGACAGCACTACAAAATTTGGGATTGGAGTCAATTCCTATAAGGATTCTGGGGGCAACAATACTTTTGCAGAGTTGGCTAAGGTTACCATTGATTTATTATCGTTGCCTTGGTCAAACGAGAAGGTGGAGCGCATATTATTTAGCCAAGTCAATCTTGTGAAATCAAAACTGCGAAATAAACTACACTTGAGTACACTTAACAGTGTACTTTATATAAGGTAATTGGTTTATTTGTTTGCTACTTATTACGAAAGTAATGTATTTTATTATAAATTTTGAATTTACAAATATGGCTTGCGCAGACTCGACCAGTGCTGCCACACATATAAGCTTCCCAATAAATTCCTGCGGATGATAAGAACAGGAGAATGAGGACAACATCGATGAAATTATTCACATCTTATGAATAAAAGATCAGCTGCTGCTCAAATGGCTCACTTTCTTTATAAACAACTGTTGTTGTGAGCTCACTCTACCCTTTTCGGGAACAAATACAGAAATTAATCAATTGAAAAACTAGCTTTTTTATGACTTTTTTTACTACAATTTTTCAGCTTTTTTGAATCGTTCCTCCCGTCAAAAACAGCTTTTTTATTGAAACAAAAGTTGGCAACACTGATTAGGATAACAACTTGAAAAGAAAACAATAGAATATTGACGAGTTCCGATAAAAATAATTAATTATAATAAAAAATTAAATTTTACACTAAAATTGTTGAATTTTTATTATAAAAATAACGTTATTCCTCACTGATAGATTGAAAAAAAATGGTTTACTCCACATTTTTATTCTTACGAAACTTGTTTAACTTTTATAATTAAATGTTAATGACCAATATTCTTGATTTTAGAAACCGTGCTCAGGGAAAAACTAACAATTAAAAAGTACATAAAAAATTAACATTTTGTACCATGCATAATTTATGAATATTATGTTATTTCAGATTCCATTTATATCCAAAATTATTCCCAATTTTTATTTACTCCCAAAAACATCTCCTTAATTTGTCCCACAATTAAACTCTCTAATGCCAAGTTGTTTATACCCTAAGCTCGAACCGCTGCTTACAGTGCTTCACAATAATAAACTCACACTGTCCGACCTTGCTCGCAAGTCGAGTGGAGTCGATTTGTGTTCCCTCATCCAATTGGCCAGTTGACAACAAAATTTTTGGTGGACCGCCCGCCACAAGCGATAATTCTTCGAGTGCTATGACAACTAAATTGCCATGGCCGTATTTGCCAAAAACCAGAGAAGAAGAGAACTCCACAATCCGAAAAGAAAACCCTATGGTAAGTCCCCAAACAGCAGAGTCGGCAGAGTCGGAGTCTTCAAGCCAGATAATTCGCATGATGATGAATTCCAGCGAAAAAGGGCTAAGTAAATGGTATGAAAGAGTTTTGGGTGAGTTCGATTCGAACTCTTCCGTTTGCGGGCACTGTAATTGCTGGCCTCAAAGTGGAGAGAGAGAGATAGAGATAGTGAGAATGGAGTTCCATCCCCTGTCCCACACACATCCAGTTAGTCAGTTGAGTTCTCACTTTTGTATAAACTTTGCTTCGTTTATTTGAAAATTTCTTCATTTTTCGGAATTCCGTAATTGCCGGCTCTCTGACTCTCGGTCTTTTTTGGACTCTCAGATTGTTTGCTGATCTTTTACTGATTTTTTTTTTTTGTTCATTGCCTTTTTGGCATTGCTGCTGCTGCTTCTGGCTGGAAACTGTTATCATTGCCACTTAAACCGTTAAGCAAACGCCGAGGGAAGTTCCAACTTGGCGACTTTGTTTTCGCAAATGACTTTGGGGCTTGGTTTTAATTTTGTTTTTATTTTTATTTTTTTGTTTCTTTCTCAAAATGAACTCGGATTTGGCTGCTCTTTTATTTAGTTGGGCTGGGCATATTCAGCATTCAGTTGGCATTCCAATGCACTTAACGCATTCCCAACTCTGATAAGTTTTAATTACAAATTGGGTTCGTTGTTTTCAGAGTTTTAATTGACAATGCTGGCAGTGCTTGATATGGATCGGACTTTAGATATCTGAGTATCAACTCATCTGAGTATCAAATGTTTATTTTCTGCACTGAATTCGACTTTCTTTTTATACCCTGTAGCTCTTGAAAGGGATATAAAGATGCCTTGATTTTACTTGATAATTTTTTAAATTAAATAAATATTAGAAAGGTTTATAGTACTTTAATTTAAATTTAAAAATAGTAGTTTAACTCAAATACAATTTTAATAAATACTTATAAAGTATTATTTAATATAAAGTATTATTTTAAACATATTTAATTATGATTTAAATTTGTCCTAGACTCTACAGGTTTTTATTTGATTTATTAGACCCTGTATCATGTAGAAGCGATGGAATCTAAGTCTGGTCTGTAGATGAATTCTTCTGTTTTATGTGCAGGCTTCTGAGTTATTTTAAAATATCTTTCCTTGTTACGCGTAGTTATCAACTCATCTGAGTATCAAATGTTTATTTTGCACTAAATTCGACTATCTTTTTAAACCCTGTAGCTCTTGAAGGGGATATAAAGATGCCGGCAATAATTTTTTAAATTAAATAAATATCAGAAAGCTTTATAGTACTTTAATTTAAATTTAAAAATAGTAGTTTAACTCAAATATTATTTTAATAAATACATATAAAGTATTATTTAAACATATTTAAGTATTATTTAAATTTGTTCCTAGACTCTACAGGTTTTTATTTGATTTATTAGACCCTGTATCATGTAGAAGCGATGGAATCTATGACTGGTCTAGTGGATGAATTCTTCTGTTTTATGTGCATGAGGTATTTTAATATATCTTTCTTTGTTCAAGTGTTAAGCGCAATGCTCAGCTTGAGTCTCCCAAGTCTTCCCAAGGGCACAGCTTTTGAGGTCTCGGGCATTATTAGCATTAACCTTCATCCAGAGTGCGCTCGTTAGCTGGCCATGGCCAATGATGGGCAACGGGCAATGGGCAATGGGCAATGGGCAATGGCCAATTTAACTACAGTGCTCTCCATGAGCACAGAGAAACTAAAGGCGAAATAAAATACACGCATTTTACATGCTCGTAAACGTGTGTTACATACATATGAACACACACAGAACAGCGAGGGTTGTGCGAGGGGCGCTTGAAGAATATATAACCTCAACTACTTTATGCATAAATTTAGCAAGATTGCGAAGCTACCCCATGGCGAGCTAATGTTGTAAATTATAAATATGACACCTACTCCTAGTCGCAGAACAGAACAGAACAGAACTGAAACCTGGCCCAAAAGCCGTGGGCAGGCAGGCAGACAGGCAGGCAGGAAGGCCAACAGGCTTCTTGGCCAGCTATGTTAGCCCGAACTGTCTTGACCACAGCTGCCTGAAATTTATACTCACACACACACAGCCAAGTGACAGGAAATATCCTTGGCCAGTCGACGTGGACGTCTCCAAATGGTGCCGGCGGCGTCTTAATTGGTTGCCAAGCAGCGGGAAATCGACGCCGTAACGCGCTTAATTAACCAAAATGCATTTCAAGCTTAGATCGCCGCCTCGCACTTGGCCAATTGCCAAAACGACGCGCCCCAAACCAAACACCAAACCAAACAAATACTCACTTCTTGGCTCAGATATGCATTTGTAGTCGCAATTGGCAGCCGAAATTCAAGGCTAAAATCCACTCATTACAGTGTGCAACATAACCAAAGCGCAGCCAGTGCTGGAAAACTTATGCAATAAAGATAAGATAAAATTAATTTAAAAAAAAAAATTATTTTTGCAGACTTGAAAATTCAGTAAAGAATAAATACAGATTTGTTTAAAATTGTTAAGTGTTTATTCTCAAAAAAGTGTCATTCAAAATTTGGTTTTATAATAAAATTGTAACTCTTATTTTAAAATCTCTTTAAAAATTTTCTAATAGTTTTGGAATTGTGTGAGGAATGATATAATACTTTACTCCTTAATTCAAACTTCAAAAACTGTTAAGCTTTTTTTTTGAAATTTTTGAACTGTTGCAATTATTTTATTTTCTACACTTTAAATTTTGCGTCAAAAATTCTTTAAAAGATTCTTAACATTTTGGAGTTTTTGAAAATATTATATATTTTAAATTGTGGAATAATATTATATGATACATATTTTATTTTTTTACCATTGTTCAAAAATTCTTTTATATTTTGTAGATATTTGAGAATCTTTGGAAATAGTGTTCATATGGATAGTATATTATGAGATTGTTCCTTTCAAATCAAAATTTCAAAGTAAAATTTGAGCATATTTGAAAATTCCACATGGTGAATCTTTGGCAATTTAGAACTGCTCAAGTTCATATTTGAAATATCGAATATATATTTTATACAGATATTATAAAATTCTTTATTAAATCAGTGAATCTATTACCCTAACGTATTTTAATTCACGCTGCATTCAATGTATAAAACTTATCTTGTAAAAAGAGTTTTTAAATTTGAATATTCCAATTGGTGAATCTACGATGGGAGTATGTGAGAATTGCGCTCTATTTTGCTGTGCAGTGTGGGCCAATTGGAAAGCTGCGTTTGCCTTAGATCCAAGCTATCTATTGATGCCCCTGGCTACGCATGCGCCTTTGGAACTGAACCTGGATCTGGACCTGGACTTGGCTTGGATCTGAGACTGCGTCTGACTTTGGGACTGCTCCTGTGGGTTCAATGTTGGTCGCATGCATTGTTTGGTTTGGTTTTGTTTTGTTTGTTAGCGGAAGAATGTAACGGTGCTTTATGGTAAGTTGGCCCGATGCTGGCCAACTGATCGCCTTCAATGTATTGGCCTCTTTCCACACACACACACAGCTGAGAGATGCGTGTGTAGTTTTTGTTGTTGCTGTTTGTTTTTTCCAAAACGCAGAACAAAGGCCAATTTTCAGCAGATTTAATCACGCGCGAGAGCAGCGGCGACGGCAACAATGGGTTAAGAGTGTTTGGTAAGTGGCAAACGCATTAGAAAAAAGAGAAGAAAAATATATACAGAAAATGTAGAAACATTGGAGCATTCGGAGTTAACCAACTGTTGACCAAACAAACCAACTGAGACTATCGACAACTTCGACTGCAACTTCGACTTGGACTTGGACTTTAACTGCATTCTCTTTGGCATTTCATTTTTCCGCTTTGGCTTTTCCAATGAAAAATAATAATAATTGACAGGCAGCGGCGATGTGGGAATTTGGATTATTAACGAATTGTTGTTGCCTGTTTTTAGAGGACAACAACAACAACAAGAACAACGTGGCATTTGCAAAGCGGCAAGACGCATTAAATTTATGCCCTAGACAAGCATAGAAAATAAAGGGGGGGAGGGAGGTTTGGTGCTTCGATCACGTATGCGACGCAATTAAATGACAATTCTTTAGCTGCTTTTGCCGGCCAGTTGCCAATTGGCATGCGCTGTTGGCAACAACGAACCAGGCAAACTAAGGCACAAGAATGATGCTAACTATTTAGCGCATCCAACAGATACAGTAGCTAGCAACAACCTTCTCTCTCTCTCTCTCTTTCTCCCTCTATCTCTGTCTGTCTGTGCAGCTGCCACGACAATTAAATCTTTTGCAGTTGTTTTAAGCCCGAGACTTGAGAGAGCCGAGATTCCGCGACAGGCGGCGACTTGCCTCTGATTAAGAAGGGCTGCACCAGGCATAGATTGTCTTCTGGATTGCTGAACGCTTGTTGGGGGCCAACAAAGAAATTGTCAACCACAACAACAACAACCACAACTACAACAACTTTTGGCATATTTGAGCTGCCTGCCAACAGCAAGAGTCTTCAATGAATCCGGCCTAAAGCGCATACACAAAAGTCATTAAAACATGCACTAAATACGCTCTAAAAACCAGATGAAAATATGCAAAACATGTCAAAGACATGTAAAAAAGAAGGTGACTAGGAACTACATTTTGAGATACATATCAATCTATCAAAAGTAAATGCCTAACTTTCAAAGAATATTCTTAAAAATCTAAGGTTTCTAAGCAGAGTGATAAAATTAAAAAGGGAATAAATTAAACAATGAAAAAGAAGGTACTAAAAAAATCAAAATAAATCAAAATTATAATTAAAAAATCAAATCAATTATTAAAAGTTTGAATATTAATTCAGAAATAGCTTAAGCAATTTAATTTAGTTTTAAAAAAGGATTTTATTGTTACATTTAAGTCTGACAATGAATATAAGTCTCTTCACAATTAATACAGTTATTTAAAAAAAAAAGTGCAAATCTTAGCCTTCTATGTCTTGCCGTTAAGTCTTGCCGTTGGTTGCAGACATTAAAGAAATGTTTAAATATTTGTAAAAAGTTTAATATCTAAGTTAATACAATCAATGACAAATTGACTAAAAGCTAAATTTGTTACAATTAAATTTAATTTTAAGGTTAACTATTAATGTTAATAAATAAATAAATTTAATTTTAAAAATTTCTTTACTATTCAAAGCCACAAACCGATATGTTTCCCAGCCCTTTTTTTACGAGAACAGTATCTACCTTTGTGCAGGCTTTGAGTTAGCTTTCCACTCGGCCATTCAAATGCCCATTGGCGGTCTTAGCCCTGGTCAAGTTCTAATCAGAAGCTGCCCTGCAGCCAAACACAAGACGGAAGTGAAAAGTGCCTTCAGTGGCAGCAGAAGTAAAAACCAAATATGGAAATGTTTACAAATTGCAAAAGACGCGAGACTGCAACGGAAAATGAGACTGAGACTGAGACTGGGACTGGACTGGTGGGATTGGGCTTGAGGAAACTGGAATGATGATACGCAGTTTGGTTGGTGGCCAATGGTCAGCAGATTTGCCTAGGGTACAGTTGCCTTAGATCCCACTCCAAAATTAACAAAATCAGCGTAGGCAATGGAAGCTAGAGTGAAAATTGTAATCGTGACACGACTCAAAAAAATAAAATTTGTAATATTATAAATGAGAATTTTGTTTTATTGAAATTAAATTTGAAAAACAAATTTACCTTAATGTAATAATAAAAAAAAAAATTAATAAAAAACTTTTCCGATATTCACTTTAGTTTTAGTATATAATTGCTGAAAAACTCGATACTTTTAATTTTTAAAATACCAAAGTCCTTTTTAAGTACGATTAATTTGTGACTGAATAGCTTAACATTAACATAGCATCATCTTACATTCTAACAGAGTTCGTCTCTGGTATTTACATACAGGCATGTATGCTTTTTCATAATAATATTCATATTCTCATCAATTAAAATATTAAACAAATTTTTAAAGCGTATTAAAAATGTGAATTGAATTTAAATTAATTAAAGAATTATTATAATATTTTCTGTCACAATAAATAAATTATAAAACTAAGTTATTTATGCAAATATTTACGCGTTGCGTGACTCACGCGCCCATCACTAACTGGAACTTATCCTACACAGAGAAAGCGAGACAGGAACAGTGCAGCAAAGAGAAAGGGAGAGCGTATGTTAGCGATACCGACACCGATACAGAAGAGACCCAACGTCTCATCATCATCGTCGTCGTCGTCGTCATCCTGCTGGTCGGTCGTCAGAGTTCTCCAGTTCTCTGGTTCTCTATTTCTCAATGTCGGCGCATCCTTTGGCTTGCCTATTTTGTAAATTCGTTAGTGCTGCTGAAATATGTTGATTGAATTTTTCGGGAGCAACTGCATTTGATTATAACGACGACATGGCCAAAGAGCAGCAGCCGGCCAAGACCACAGCAGGCCAAGACCACAGCAGACCAGACCAGGCCAAAAGGCAGCTCCCTCCCCCTAACCTGAGCTCTGACCAGTTGCAGACGCACCAAAAATGGTCAGCAAACATGGCCAAAAAGAAGCAGAGACGAGAAGAGACAAGAGTGATTGTTATCGTAGGCAAATGCTACACACACACACACGTACACACACATACAGTGGAAGCTGTTGTTGAGGTCAAAGGTCAGTATCAAGTACAAAAAAAAAACAGGTATTAGTTTAATAAATAAAAATGCTACAACCATATGGAATACACTTAAGATAAAATAGACGAAAGGTAATTTAATTTATTTTTTATTATTATTTTCAAACTAATAATTAAATTTAATATTTTATAAAGTAGTCTAAGGACCATTATCTTTATGTCCAATCAAGGTCTCTGATAATTAACAAAAACTATATATTTAAACTATAAAGAAACTAAGGCCCGGTTTATCAATGTCTAAATAAGATGTTTGATAACTATTGAAAAGAGAATTTTAAGTAAAACGTATGAAAATTGATGTCAAATTTAAAATTATAGGTTAAATAAAATGTATACTATGTACATTGAAAAATCGGCCCTTATTTTCTAAAGAACAAAAAATTAACTAAATTAGTAAAACAGGACTGTAAAAAACTGGCCTTAATGTAAAACATGTCTGCAATTATTATTGAAAATATTTAAAATAAAAATCGAAGTCTTAATTATATTTTATCATATTTAAATACATATTTAAAATAAAAATTGTATAAATATTTATAAATAAAATATCTTATGCACTGCATTTTTTATTTCAAAATCTATAAAACAGTTACGGTGCCTGGTCAGCATTTAAGAGACAATGAGCGTGAACCCGATTTCCTGTCAAGATTTATTAATTCCCAACCGATTTACAAGTGATTTACACTTAATTAACGGCACCCGGCGAAAGTTGTCGATTGCGTGGGTCGCTTCCGCTTGTTGTGCGCTTTAAAAACCCGACGACGCGTATTAATTGCTCAAAATACGAAAATTCCAAAAAAAAAAACCTTTAATTTATTGTTTTAAGCCAAAGTTCCCATAATTTGGGCTCGAACCTGAATTTGAAGCGGGCTCTCAAACCGTTGCGTTGGCGTCGTTGAGTTACAGTGAATACACGTAGCTAAAGACCCGCTTGATAAGGTATTTTATAGTCTTATTACAATTAGAATTTGACTCTTTCAATTGGCCATTTGATGTGGGCCACAATGTTGACTGATAAGCCACGATCAAGCGGTCAACTAACCAGTCAAAATTCATTTTTAATTTTGGAATTTCTTACTTTTGTGTAGGTGTCTTTTGCGTTAATTTTTATAAATCATCAGCTTGGTTTTCATTTCTTAATGTCTCTTTTATACCCTAGCAAAAGGGTATTTTAATTTTGTCACGAAATAAATAATCATTTTTGGAACGTTCTTCAAATTAACAGTAAATAAAATAAAACCTGTATTTATGTTTTATGATAAATTTGACTTCAACAGTGCTTTTTAAGGGTATCAAATATTCGGTGTTCCGTAAATAAACTTTCTTTCATTATTATTATTATTATTTTGTGGTTACGTGAGTGGGAGATCTCGGGATGCGGGCGACTCGCGACTGGTCAGCTTAGCCGCAAAATGACTTCATTAACTTATATTTCATATTTATTATTTTTTCGTATTCTGCGAACAAATTAAGCCGAAATGCACCACATGAAGCAACAGAAACAACAACTACAACAACAAGAGCCTTAAGGCAACCACACGGCATTAACATTGTTGTTCCCTCTTCCTCTCCCTCTCTCTCCTCTGAGACCTCGTCTGGCACTGAGCCGCCAAAAGCGCTGTTAAAAACTTCATTATGACTGTCATACTCGTATGTTCAGCGCTTTAAGTGTGACATATTTCGGCTTTACTCGCATGTAGGTCGTCCTTATAACAGACTCCAAGGAAACTCTGCTTAAATATTCTTATTTATGTATATTTTTTAAAACTGCATTGCGAATGTGCATTTACAACAGTTGATAGTGCAAAGGAATTGTTAATAAACTTAGTAAAAATTTACTTAGTTTAAATAAAGTATTAATGAAAAAAAGCATTGAAGAAACTATTTTCAAGCTCTTTAATTGGATTTTTTTTTAATAAAAGGGGTGCCACAGAAATCGCTTTCGCTTGAATTTCACTTCAATTTGTATAAAATTTGTAATTTAAAAAAAAAACTAATTAAAGAGCTTGAAAATAGTTTTTTCAATAAATTTTTTTACTCCTGCATGTGTTGGGGTATTTTATCCATTTTGATTTCCTTAAATACAATTCACAGTTTGAATTTATATCACTTATTTAAAAATTTATAAAACTTAAAACTCTCTTAAATTTGTCAAAATCTGATCGATTCCCTTGTGGAATATTAATAAGTTCATTGGCCTTATTTGCATCAACATTATATTTATTTCAAAAAATTAATATTTTTTTCAGCATTGTCCATCTTTTTTATTTTTTTTTTGTCAAAATTATAATAACAATTTTAAACTTGACTCACAGTTTTGATTTAAGCCTATAAATATTATATATTTTCATTACTATGCATTTTATTTTATTCTAATCCTGTTTAATAAGAGCTCCCATTTTATCAAATCCGGATCATATTTGTCTACCTTCCTCCCTCATTTCAAATTATATATTTATACTATAATATTCTTAATCAGTTTCTACAACAACAACTCGCAGAATTGTTCCAATCAGAAACACAAATGAAATATAAACAAACTCGAGCAGCTTACGAATTTGTCTATGCAATTTAACCCTGGATCAGGACAATAGTTCGACAATTGAGAGGAAACCAGCAGACAGAGACAGGGACAGCGGAAAAGAGAGAGAGAGAGAGAGAGAGAGGGGAAGGCGGGAGTTGAGCTACTTGAAACGTAATCGACAGGGCAGCACTTGAATGACCAACTGGTCGACTGTGCGACTCTTGGACCGTCGGATGCTTCGACCCTTTCAATTATTTGCTGTTGGCTCTACCGAATAATGCCGAAAAGCAAAACAAAATGCAAACATGGACCAAGAAGAAGCAGAGTGTGCTAGACAGAGAGCACTCTGTTGTCGGTTGGTGGGGTAATGAAACGAAGTTCTCTCTACACAGAGAGAAAAAAGCTGTGCTTAGTAAGAGATCAATTGAACTGACAGGAAGAACTTAAATTCTTGAAGCTGCAGAAAATGAACTCTTAAAGTCCTTAAGAATAAATCGAGCCTTGAATCAAGCGAAAGTTTAAATAATCTAGAAATGAGCACGAAAATTCTTTATCCAAGCTTTAAATTCTAGGTTGAAACTATTTTAACAGCATAAAAATACTTTCTATTATCTTTTTTGAGGTTTTTTTTTAACTAGTTTTTTAATAAAATAATTAAATTTACGAGCTTAAGAAATCGTATTTGAAATAAGATCGAGATCCTTGACTTTAGTAATTTCAATTGTAGTAAAATTAAATCTAAACTTATTTGATTTAAAAAAGGAAAGTACGATTTTTTAATTCCATCTTTTTAAATAATTTGATTATCAAGGCTTCTTAAGAATGTTTTCAGTGAAATCAAATGATTTTGTCTTTTTTTACTATTTTATTTAACAAAAGTATCCTGAATACATACTTAAAATACACATGCTAAATTTAAGAATTTTAAACTTTAATTTTAGAATGGATTTTTTTCTGTGTACTTGATTTTTTCGCTCAGTGTATTGTGTGTGTTGCATGGACGCTGGAAGAGGTCCCGGTCCCAAAGGATTTCCTTGTTATGCGTGCGACGTTTGTTTAACCCTTTCTCTCTCTCTGTCTCTCTCTCCCTCTCTCTCTCTCCCTCTCTTTTGGTGGAATGAACGGCTGCAAACAACGACTGCCCTTTGTCCAGGCTGTGGTTCAGATCCACGTCGTTTGTTTTGTCCCGTCTCTCCACCTTCCTCTCTCTCTCTCTTCCCCTCTCCCTCTTTTAACTCTACCTCTCGTTGCTGCACTCGAATGGTTTCGTTTACATTTTACGTGCGAATGTTGCTGTTTTTTGAATTATGGCGACAGGAACACAGTGCCACAGTCGCTGTGGCAGTCGCAGCTTCAGCTTCAGCTTCTGCCTCAACCTCCCTACAGTGCCTGCGGTTTGGCCTTGCCCCCTGTAGCCGAGCTGCTTCCTTCCTCCTTGTCCATGTCCATGCTGAACTGAACTCGAATCCAAGCTGACCGCAGTCGAAAGTGTTGTGTTTCAACATGCTGCAACGATGTTCCCGTATTTTATTCAAAAATGCTGCCACGTAATAGAATTTTTGATGCCAGCATGTCTGGCTACCATAAAAATGCCATGATAACGGTCAACGCCCGCTTCGCAACTCCCAACTCCTAAATCAAACTAGCGAAAATGGCAAAAGGGTCGAGCGAGTTGGACTAGGAGAGACCCTGTACTTATTTCTTTAACCCTATGTGAAAATCAAAGATAAAAATAAAGATAGAATGAAAAAATTAGTGCCAATAAAATGACGTATAATTCAAATTTAAAGGTAATAAAATATAGACTTACCATAATAAAACCTGTTTTAATTGATGATTAATATTGATAAAGAATTTTAATCATTCATCTTTTGAAAAATGAAATTGTCTAATTTTTGTATTTGGAATAATGAAGTAAAATTTTGAAAGGTTGTAAGTTAAATAAATTAAAGCATTTAAAATTGTACATGATATAAAAATGTTATTTCCATTTAGTATTTTTTTAAATGCCCAACATACGAAAAAAAAAAGTAAAAAATCTATAGGGTAAAATAACCAGAACATTAAAAAATAATGGATAAATAATTTAAAACAAATTAAAAAAATGCTTATCAACCGAATATAAAAAAATATACAGTTGAACTTCCGTAACTCGAACTTCTATAACTCGAATTTCTCCCTAACTGGAGCTAAATGAGAGCAGTACAATTAATAATCTTAAGAAAAATATCTCTGTAAGTCGAATATCTCTATAACTCGAACTTTTTCTTGGAATATTGGTGATTCGAGTTAGGTTCAACTGTATTTATATTAAAAAACAATTTTTTCTTACATTTTTGGTTGTTTTATTCACATTTTTTACTTTTGCAGCGACTCGCCTGTTGAAGCTGATCAACACAAATTCAAAAAAATAAATAGACCCTTTGTACTTCTTAAATGAAGGGTCTAAAAAGCCGAGCCACAGTCAGAGTCAGAGTCAGAGACTGAGCTTTTTTTTTGGGCTGCCATTTCAATTGGACCTGGTGCTTGTTGTACTCCTGGCCCTCCTGCCAATTGGTAACTGGCAACTGGTAACTTGCAACTTGGCTACTGGCTTTTTGGCTGCCTCAGAAACTCATCATAAATTCATTAGTTGCAACTCGTCGCTGCACGCAAAATTCCTGGGCTGAGCTTGCACAGTTTCCTTTTGTTTCCCTCTCTCTCGCTCGCTCTCTCTCTCTCTTTAGATGCATGCAACAACAAGGAGAAGGGGCAACCAGCTGCTTGCTGTCGTTGGAGGTGTGGCACCAACAGCAACAACAGCAGCCGCCCCAAATGATTTATGCGCCAAGTTGTTTAGAAAATATGCCAAATGGAGAGTTCGGACTGTCTTTGTCTCTACGTACATACATATATTCCAAGTTCGAGTTGGCGTCCATGTCTGGCTTTGGCTTTAGCTTTGGGTCGCATTCTGTTCTGTTCCGTTCTGCTCTGTTCCAAGCCCAGAAGGGATTTTTCGCAGACCATGGACTTGTCATGGCGGCTCCATGTTTGATTAAGGCGCACAACTTGCGGCCACTAAACGCAAATCAACGGACGGCGTTGATAATGGCCAACGGGTTCCAGCCATCTCTAAAGGCCATTTCAAGTCTCCTACCCCCCCCCCCCCCCCGCAACTTTGGCAGTTGCCCACTTGCCACTTCCACGTTCCACTCATGTCATGACTTGTGAAAATATACACCTAGCTCGTGTTATTCTTAATACCCTGCACCCATTACAAAATGCTCAGAGAAAGGGCATAACAAATGTACAGTGATGGTTAAAATAATCGAAACAAGAGTAATTTCAAACAAATTTTAATAACATGATAAAAGGCTGTGCATGAAACTAATAAATTTATTTTTTCCAATTTTTCCAATTTTAAAAGTCCAGAAAGAAAAATAACGTGATCATTCGTTTTTCATCATCACAAAAAAATAGAAGTATATCATAGTACATTTTTATTTTCAATAAAAATTAAAAATTAAAGTAATAAAAATGGATTGCAAATTTTAAAAATAACAAATTTGATTACCTTATATTTTCTATATTTTTAAAATTTTTTCGATCCATCCCTTTTATCCCCAACCAATAAAAGTACATCGAAGACTTATTTCATTCATCCTAATAATTTTTTTTTATCTCAGTAAAAATTTGTTTTGTCATCTTTTAGATATATAATCCAAATTTCAGTTTGATAAAGAGATAAATGAAAAACTTATTTCATGAAAAAAATGTATAATAAATGTATAAAACTACAGCAAAGAATAAAAGCTGTGTCTTAAACATGGAATTAGTTTAACAGAGTATCTGCATGTCGTATATTCTAAGCAAAATACTTTCTTACCTCTTATTATTTTTTTGGTCTTTGCGACTGATTCCTGTATTCTAGGGTTCTACATTGGACAACTTGGCCACGACCACAACACGAAACAACAACAAAATCTACAGAAACAACAACGACAACGATCAAAAGCCGCGACAGGTGTTGCTTATTTCTAATCAGAGGCGTGTCTTGACCAATGTTCTTAACAGTCTCCCGCAGACAGTTAAATGGCTTGTTCTACTTAGATACTAACTGACTTTCAAATATGTAGACGAGACACTCACTCCAAAATGGAACCCAGGAAATTTTCATTACTCAAATTGTGTGGCAGACATTTGAGCGTTTCTTGGAAGTTAAGATCTGTTGCTGTCACGCTTTATATGCAACGAATTAAAGTTTTACAGTTTACAGTTCCAGAAAGCTGCTTAATCCGCCACTAAATGTCTCAATTAGAAGGGGAATTACATTTATAGATGTTAGAATTATATAAAACTTTGAAGATGAGAGTGCTAATAGACCAGAAGGAACTAATGAAGTTTCAAATAAAAAACTAGTTTAAGTTTTGGCGATTCCTAAACTTGGAATAAACTTGAAGATATAAAGGAAAACAACTGCAAGTCCTAAATTTATTAACTGAATTGGTAAAGAAACCAGATGAGCAGATAATGATGAAATCCCTATGAATTAGAAAAAGATCCTAAGTCTTTTATAAATTTTGGAGAAATTTTTTGAATTTGTTGACTCTCCACTAAATGTCTCAATTAATAGGGAAATCACACACACAATTTTATGATTTCGCTTTTCAACCTGTAGCACATAACATACATAGTTATATATAGTTGGGATCATATGTAAATATGTTTATAAATATGTGAGCAGTGCGCCAAGTATTTCCATATTTCCATTTTCATTTCCATTTCGAATCGTTATCGTTAATTTGGTAAAGTCTTTTGTATTTCTTTTCTCTTGTTGTTCTTGTCTGGTTTTATTCGCTTTCAGTTTTGTAAACGCTGTGCAGCTTATGACCATAAATTGCCCGGCAAACCGTGACCATAAATTGGAGCTAACAAAGAAATTATGAAATTCAAATGAAGTGCGTTTTGCCAACCAGCCAACCAACCAAGCAGGCAACGACGAACCAACCTCATCCTCAAGCTGAAGCACAACTTTATACTCAACCGCATCCTCAAGCTGGACATTGGACACACTCAGAGAAATATGTAAGTATTAAGTATGTCTGTACTTGAATTTAAAGCGTTTTGTTCTTAAATTATTATTATTTTTGTATTAAGTATATAATTATCTGTATAAGTTTTATTTTTCAATTTTGGGCTTTATAATTCTCAACTGGTTCTAGACGCTAAAAGGTGACAAGCTAGAATCTTTCAAAATAATTGGGATTCAAATTATTTATTAGTCGCGATTTATTTATGTAATTAAATAGTATATTTCAAGCATGAAACGAACTAAGATATTAGAATATTTTGTTCTAGAAAAAAGAACATTTTGTTATAAGTTCAAGAATTTTCTGGACTTAAATTAGTTTTATCCGCTGTTTTACTTAAAGTACTTCAGAAATATCGTACATTTATATTTTCGGGATTGCGAAACGCGAGATTTAATGAAGATTTCTGTTCTCAGTTTTTGAAATTCCGAACTTTATCAGCTTTTGGGATTCTTAGACCATTTGTACTTGTAAATCCCCTGTTTAAGAACGGAAATCTTGATTGATTTTGCGAGTGTAGGAGAAGAAGACTAAGGCGCACCTGCCCCATGTTGCAATGTCGCATGGCCTGAGGGCCGGACCTTTGAGCGAGGCAAGGTCTTGTGCTCAGATTAATGCCAAAATCCCCTCCCCGTTTGGAGGCCACTTTTATAGAGCAACAATTGGCCGAGGCTTCGGCATCGGCATCGGCATTGGCATCGACATCGTCTGGATTGCAGTTTAGACTTTACAAGAGTAAATTGTGCAACTTGTTCACTTTTTGCATAAAAATTGTTCATTGAAAATGCATAAATGTGCAATCTGCACAAAAGAAATGCAGTCCATAGTCTGGACTCTGGCTTCTGGTCACCATTCAAAGAATTATTATGGCCTGGAACGTTGAACCCCAAGTATCGATATCGATGCAATTGCTGATTGCTCCTGTTGTTGTTGTTGCTGTTGCCCCTTTTCTCCCTTCCTTGTCCTTGTCTAGTTCTCTATGAATTGTCTTTAAATACATATCATTAAATGGCATTTATAATATATTCATGAGCGATCCGCTTCCCGGTATTGCTCGAAATCTAATGTACAAAGACAACAACGGCTGCCATATCTTCGACTATCTCCTGCCTGACCACCCCCTTGCCCCCTCCCTCACCCCTTCATCCCCACACCCAAGAAAACAACAACTGCGAAAGACTTTTAACCGTAAGCGTGCCCCCGAGACAGTTGCATGGCCCATTTTGTGCGCCCCGGGCCAAGTCAAAAGTTGCACACAATAGAGCAGACAAGCTTACGGATAAGACACACAACGACTACTAGAATACCCTACAAATTGTATAAATGTATTAAAAATTATTTATAGTTTAATTAACCCTTCAGCGTTCAATACGATCAACATTAATCAGTATGTTAAATATTATATTCTTTTACTTTATTTTATAGTGCAGACTATTTAAAAATTAAGAACACAAATTAAAATTCTTAGACTTCTTCATTTAAAGTTAAAACTAAATAAAATAAACTAAACCACATTTTTGGAATTTTCAGCTTGTCTTGCATATTTACAGAACTTCAATGCTCTTAATTTAAATAAAACTCTTATAGCTTCATGTACTTGAAAATTAAAAATTACCAAAAACTATAAATATTAAATCTATTTAGAAAGGTTGTCAGAGTTGTAAATTTTAAATTTTATAACTTCTAATTAAATAAAAATATTATTTTCTAAATTTACTTTATATACTAAATATATTTTTTTTTCCTTAAGTAAATAAAAAACTTACTTATTTTTACTTAACTTTACTTTATTTTTATTATTGAAACATGCAAAACTTCTTTTTTATTATTAAACACTCTTCACTGCTTTTCAATTATTGTAGGGTATTTAAAACAATAAAATAGGTATAAAAGAAATTATAGTGATTATTAATTTTTTAAATTATTAAAATTATTACACGCTTAATTTTTCTTTCTACTTTGTAGGGTATTTGCACATCCAATATGGCGGCTCTACCCGTTTGTTTTTGGCCCGTTTTGGTGGCTTGAGAATTGTGCGTATACGTATTGTCTATTGTCTATGGGGCCGCCAGTGCACGCAGTTGGTTTTCTATATTTGGTTTGAGAGGCGGCGAGTCGTGAAATCTACGCAATGTTTTGTTGCATTCAGCCATTCTCTCTCCGTCTCTTCTTGTCTCTCTCTTGCGCCTGGCATTCCACATTGCCGAGATTTGCCTCCACAGTCCAGCGTCCACAACCTTGCGCCTTTTCCCTCCTCGTCCGCCTTCAAATGCAATTCAATTACATTGAAAATTGGCTCCATTGTCTTTATTCGCTGGGTGCGTGAAAATTTATAGTTATGACCAGGCGGCATTATGACCTCGCCTTTGTGACATTTGATTTTTGGGGTTGACCGAAAGTCGCGGTCACAAATTCTTTATTATGGCCAGGAATGCATAAAACTTGCGCACATTCACTTATTGTATTCATAAGCCGCTTTTGACACTTCTTAAGCAGGTCAAGAGTGAGTGAGACATAGTTTTAGCATAGCAGCGTCCACTTAAAAATATAAAAAACAAAAAAACTTGAAGAAACGGGAGTATTTACACTTTCTTCAGCAATTAACGCCAATCGATAAGCGTTTGTAATTAACATTAATAATCGATATTCGCTGTTAATGCCATAGATATTGTGACGTCACGACTGCGACCTGAAAATGAACTGACTTCGATTTATTTATTTTGCTTTGATTGTGGCAAGCTGCACTTGTTGCACTTGTTTAATAGATAGTTTTTATGAGCAATTGATTTAATTTTTGTTAGACCATTAAAAATGTAAGTTACTGTAAGCTGAGTTTGCCTTATAAAACGTTTAATTTGCGTGTGATTTGCACTTTAATTCCCAGAGTAAAGATGGCGACTACGTGGAACTTTCGTTGGAAAAACGCAAATTACGTGAAAGACGGAGATCGGCGCAGCAAATCAGGCAAAGGCACAAAACATAAGCCAGGAGAGTGCCGAAAAAAGCCAATTTCATTACAAGCAGCTGTTTCTGGGGTGGTTGAAGAGTGAGAAGGGGAAGGAGGGGTAGCATTTGCGAATTGCAATTCAAAATTGAATTCGAAATCTGAAAACACACACACATCTTGATGAGATCATTATCGCCGCAACAACGACAGGCCAATTACATTAATTAATTATTAAGGGAACGCAGCTGGAGTTGCAGTCGTGAAGGAGTAGGCGGAGGGGGAGGGGCAGGAGGGGAGCAGTGTCACGTACAAAGCGCCGCAAAGCGAAACGTTGTTGTTGCTGTTGTTATTCCCAGGCGCAAGGAGCAGCAATCGTTGGCTCTTCTTCTTTTCGGATATCAAGGAATGCAATCAGCGATCAGAGGCAAATCGAACAAGCTTAAGTTTTGAGCTCAGATTGAAGCTGAGGCTGATACTGAAACTGAGCCTGAAACTGAGGCTGTGCCAACGTTTTGGCTGGGGGCGTTTTTGGCAGCGCTGACTAAGCAAGTGAAGTGAGCTGAACTGAAGTGCAGTGCAGCAGGCGGAGACCGACCGACGGACCACAAAGATCGATCGATCGCGCGTCCAGTCTTATGATTTGCAAATTTTCAAATATGCATCTCCTGCTGTTGAGGCGAGATGCTGCCTGCTTGAATCTCCGTCCGCCGTCCTCCGTCTGCCGTCCTCCGTCTGCTGCCTGCGTTAGGTGTGCGATGATTAATTGCTGCCGTTGCACGCAATCCTCGAGTTTCTCTCCATCGCTGTCCGGCCTGCGTTGCGGCTAGTGTTGCCAGACTATTGAGATGCAAGAAAAAGCTGTTTTAGCGGGAATTAGTTTGGCAACCTTTAAGATTCTTTTGGAGCTCATCATCAAAGTATTGAGCGTTCTTTTTTTTTTTTTTGCTTGGGCGAGTATTGTAAAAAACAAAGTATTTTTTTGAAAAGTCACAATAATTATTATTTTCTATTATTTGACCAACTATTGAGAAGCAAAAAAAGCTGTTTTAGCGAGAAGTAGCTCCGAAAATCGAAAAAAATTCTGCAGAAGTTGATGAATTTTTCTTAGGGTGAAAATCGAAAAACTACAAAGAATATTTAATGAGTTCCAAATTACATTATTTTTCATACTTTTCCACTTTTAAGCCAATGTTGGCAATTATTAAAAAGTAAAAAAAAACAACAAATTTTAAAGAATTCAAAATTCTTGTCCTGCCACAATCGAGCTTGAAAAAAGCCAGGTCTGACGACAAAAAGCTGTCTTAAGACAACACTGGTTGCGTGCCTTTTTCAGGTCTCGGCTGCCGGTTGAATAATGATCTCTAGAATGTCTTGTTTCAAAAAAGCTAATAAGATCATTTATAACACAGTTAGTTGAGGTTCAGGTTCAGGTCTGGCGGGATCTGGTTGCGACTTCCTGCGTCATCATGGCCGGCCATTTATTATACACACTTTAATAAGAACTTGTTCTCGCTTGGGCAAGTGTGAAGGATTCAACTCGCTGTTGGTTAGAGTAAGGTCTAATCGTTGTTGGCCTAATAAAAATGCCTTTTTTGCTCAATTAATCGACAGCTCGGCATGATCACAAATCATTAAAAAGGCGATCGATACTCGTAATCGTACTCGTACTCGTACTCGTTGTTGCGCTTAGCGAGCTCCCACTGTGACGTCAGAGAGCGTCTTCTATTAACGCCTTGGCAATGTTGCAACAGGAAATGAAACGAGCACATGCGTGCAACTAACTAGGACACTTGCCCCAAAATGTTGCTGCTGCTGCTGTTGCTGCTGACAGCTGATTGGTTTGCTTAGCAAGGATGTGCGTGGCACAGTTCAACACTGAGAGGGCCACAGAGTTGTTGCCACAGTCAATTAAACTGCCAACACTTGTTAACAAGCTGCAATCAGGAACACGCCCCAAGCGCCTGTCCAGTCTCCGACTCTGACTCCGACTCCGACTCCAGCAACGAATTATCACTGACCCAGGCAATGGCACTTCTTCCTTTTCTGTTGTTTTTTGGACCCTGTACTTAAAAAGCGCGTAGGGTGGACTTTGATTTCTAAATGGAAAAAGTGTTTAAAAACAGATGGGGACAGTTTATGTGGTTTTTATTGAGTTTCTTTAATTTGAAGAATACAAATTCAAAAATAACTTCGATTTATCATTAAATATCTGGGACACTTCTGTACTTTTATATGAAAATCTAGATCACAGAGAATATAAGAGCTAGAGGCACCAAACTTGGCATGTGAGTTAAAGGTAAAAAGAATTATACAAGGGGTTTTATCTTAAATTTATTTAAATTTTACTATTTCCTAGTACTAAATACGAGTAAATTAAAACCATTAAATAATTTCTTTTTTTTACCAAACTTCAAGTAAAGTTTTTTTTATTTTAAATTAATAAAACCAGATTTAATTCGTGACATTTTTAACTATCACTAAATCCTGTTGAAACAGGTTAAAATCTGACTTTTACAATTTAATTAATTGCTTTTTTAACTATCACTAAATTCCATTCAAACTAAATCAGATTTTCTTATTTTTTTTAAATTTATTAAAAATTAAATTGACTTTAATTCACAAAATGTCTTTTTATCTTCTTTTAATATTGTTATATCTATTGTAATTATTAATATTAATATCTATTGAATATGTTTCATCTATGTATTAATTAAAGGCAGCAATGTTTGCTTTTTAAATAAATAAATAAATAAAATAAAAAGTGCAGGGTCTCTCACAGTTGTTCTTCATCGACTGCAGCCTTTTTCACTAGTTATTATTTTCTTTATCGAGAGGGAGGCGTGTCATGGGGGCAGTTATTTTGAAAGCGCCTTTTTCGGTTGCATTTGTTGTTCCTTCTCACACGCTGGCAATTTTTTATTGTATTTTGTATTTTTTGTATTTTTTATTTATTTGCAAAAGGCAATTTAAGCCACGTCGGGCAAAACTTTTGTTTCGCATTGAATTTCAATTTGTGTTTCCGCATAAAAATGCGCTTCGTATTTATTTTAGTGGGTTACTCTCTCGTTGTCTCCTTGTCTTCGTTGTCTCTCTGATCTTTTATCGCTGATAAAATGCAGTCCCGAAAAACTGTTGTTGTTGCTGGTGTTGTTGACTCTGTTTTTGGCCCGCACCCGCAAATGGGCTTTGCCTTGCAAAGTTGGGTCACTCCCTGCTATCGCATTTGCCCCCGAGGGCTTCTGGGGGGCGTGGGCGTGCAATCCCAGCCACGCCTCGTTTTCAGTTCTGTTTGTTATGTGTGTGTGTTGCTGTTGTTGTTGTGTCGTTGTCGTTGCTGTTTTACAATTGTTTGTTTTGCTGTTTGTTAAACACCTTCCTCTACACGTTCGCTTGCCAATCGCCTCCGTTTTTGCCTGCCTGCCTGCCTGCCTGCACATCCTTTGTCATGTTTTTGGGCCCTGCTAAGATTTAAGGCCCCTGCTCAGCCCCTGGGCAACAGGAACAACAACAGCAACAACAACATCGGTGACCTCGCCGTCGCTCTTTCTTTCTCCATATCCCATCTCCATCTCGTCGCTTTCTTGGAGCATCTTCACTAGATTTTTAGCCCAGTATCTAAAACGCACAATGGCTTTCAGATTTGTGACCATTACTGAATGTTTAAAAAATTAGATCTCAGATACTTTTAAGAGATATCTAATCAAGCAAATTTGAATTAGAATAGATTTGGAATTTCTTCGATTGATTAATAAACAGAGAAGATAATTGGCATACGATTTTTATGGGTCTAATGATTTTAAATATTATTCTTTTGTTTATTAAGTGTTTTTACTATATACTTTTAGATAACATGGTAATATACTTATATTCTTGATAAGGAAAACGAAGCGATGTACGTCTGTTTCCTCTAAAATCAAATAATAAATCTTAAAACTCAAGACTCTCAAGACTTTTTTGAGATATCTAGACTAAATTTGCAGGACTTTAAAAGGAAACCAGATGTTCGGCGTTATAAACACAACCTTCCCTCTTCTTTTCTAATTTATTTTGATTTCTTATTACATTTACTGGTACTGGGCATTTAAAATTCGATCAGCTCCAGCTTAGCGCTCTCAGTTGTTTAAAAAGGCTCTGGCAACTGCCCTTTGATGTTGCCTGTTTGCAGCGTCCTCTTGCTGCTTGCTTCGCATAACTTTGCTTGTTAACAATTGCATTGTACAACAACATCGACAACAACAATAACAACAACCACAAATAACAAACACAACAACAACAACCACAACAACACCGCTTGCGATCCTCTCAATCTGTGAACCGGCTTTTGCCATTTTTAGTTACTCGTCGTCGGCACCCCAATGACCAAGGCAAAAGCCAGGCCGAGTACGAATAAAAGTACAGGCCAATCCAGGATACAACACAACACAACACACACAACACAGCACACAACACACACAATGGACACTCTTTTGAAAATAGGTGGCTTGATTTATTTGTCTGCAAATTCGCTTTCTCAAAAGGCATTTGGAGCCTTACATTTTGGCTCGAGCAACTACTTAAGGCAACTTCCTACCAAGTTGTCAAAACACACACACACACACACTGACCTGTTCCACATTTGGTGTGTGTATTGTATGTGTGTGTGTGTGTGTTTGTCTTTGAATATGACGAAGCATCGTTGAGTGCCGCATTTATCAAACAAATGCCTTCAATTTTCAGTTTGGGCAACTCAAGTACATTTTAAAGCGCTAAACGAAAGATTTGCTTGAATTCCTCATTGTGTTAAAAAAATCCGATAAAAAACATTACAGATTTATATTTGTGAGAACAAACAGCGATGAACTTTTCTATTATTAAATTTCTGTAAATTGAAATCATCTATATAAAGATTCTCTAATGATCTTTTCTTTAGACTTCACTTTTTAGTGAAATTGTCTACAGCAATTTTCTCTAAAGCGAGCATTTTGCAATTTAATATAGTAAAAAATAATATCTAAAACTTACTTCTTGATCAATTTTATTTGTTTAAATCAATTTTATTTATTTACATATTTCTTTTTTTATTTAATTGTTATTTTCAAAGCTTTTGTTTAACAAACTTTTCTTTCTTTCAATTTCTTGTAAGTATATTTTTTTAATGTATCTGCTAAACGAGCTTTTTTTATAGACGTTTAACTTTTCTATTGTAAATATCCTTCATTAAAAGCATTATATTTTTAAGCATACCTTCTCTTATTTAAGCATTTATCGTTTTCAATATATATATTTGAGCTTAAACATCTCCATAGCAGTTAACTTCTCTTTAGTAGTTTTATTTGCAAATTTGCCAAATATTTAGATATTTTTTTTAAAAGTTTTCCTTTTTGATTTCTTTGAACTTAAAAAAAGAATGTCCCCAAATAGAATATTTTCAGCAATTAAAAGGATTTTTTTTACTAATTCAACTTATCTTTTCGAAGTTCAACTAACTTTGGAACTTCTTCGCTAACATTACTAATAAGTTGTACAGAAAGCAAAGTCTTTTTTAAAATGTGTTTAGCAGAGAACAGAATCGTTTAAAATACCTAAAGATTTGCATCCTTTTGGGATGCGAGCTAAAGTGTAACCAATTGTTTGGTATTCTATCTGGCATTATCTGGCAGTCTCGGGCAGCATTTAACAAGCTTCTGTGAAATCGATCCTCAAGCAACGAACGCGGCTTGGTTGCTGTTAAGGTCGCTGATTCGATTGCTCCGATTACACACACACTAACACACACACTACACACAGTGGATAACCCTTCACTTTGTGCTTACAAATAAAACTAAAATGTGCCTTGCTTCGTTTTTGTATTTATTTTTATTCTTTTCTGTTGCTGTTGCTGTTGCATTTTCATGGCTGAATGGTTGCCAGCAATTTCCTAAGATTGTCACACTGACAAGCCCCCATGTATCGATCCGATCGGGGGGACCAGACATAGAACATACAGCACTCTACATAGAGTCGGACGTTCTACTTAAATCACAGACCAAACAGAAACAGAAAAGAGGCAAATAAAATACTGTACAGCAAAAAAACCCTATGGTGTACACAGCGAGAGCAAGTGTTCAAATTCCATTAAAAGAACATTTACAAATTTGGCAAAGATCACAGCCGAAGCAGAAGCAGAAGAGAGAGAGGAAGGAGAAGAAGGGAGTAAAGGCAACAGAAAAAAAGGTGCTATGCAATGCTAAACAAAAAGCGACACCTTTTTTCGATTGGGGGCTAAAAGAGAACCAATTGCCACAGAAAGACCTTGAGATCAAGCCAAGACAAACAATAACAAAACAGCAGCAACAATGCCACAACAACAACAACAACGACAACAACAACGACAGCAACAACAACAACAAGGATGAGAAGAACTTTTGTCTCCAACAGCGTTTTCCCTAACAACCCGAGGTGATAAATAAAATTCTTTATATGCAATCTTTTAATGCAATTTACAATAAAATCAACATGGAGTTTAGTTGCTGGCAACAGTTGCAGTTGCAGCAACAACAACAGCAGCAACAGTTGCAGTTGCAGCGTCAGCGGCAACTTCTTCCTTTTGGCTGGCTAAATAACAAGGGGGCACAGCTTGATTTGACATTAGCACAATCCCACAGATCACCTTCCCAAAATGGATTTTGCCTCCGTCGACGTCGTCGTCGTTGTCCTCAGTTTCGCTGGGCCTGAACTTTTGTGCAGTCAAGTCAGAGAACGGAAATGGAGGCCCGCCCAAGCCGAACCGAAGCGAACCAAACCGAACGGCGATGATCATTGGCAAGCAGGCAATAAATACACCATAGAAATGATGTACGGAAAATGATCGCAACTCTAACTCTATAGTCTACCAACAATTCAGCCCAGACCAGACCAGACCAGTCAGTCGGCCAACTCCACGGACCCACAATTCCTCAGTCAGCCAGCAGTTCAGCAGCGGCAGCAGCAGCTCAACGGGGGTGCCTCCTGGTTGCCAGCTCCAAAAGGGAGACGCTGCACAGTGGGCAGCTATTTATAATTAACTGCAGCTAAATTAAATATGTTAAAATAGTTATTTTCTTTTAATTTCATCTTTTGCATTTTAATAAGTTCCGCAACTTGATGTTTCCAGAGTTTGCTGTTGACTTTTAGCCCCTTTTTAACTGCTTTCGAATTGGTTTCATATTAAAATCTTGTGGTTTTTTAGTCTACGTATCAAATTTCATTGCTCTTCAGCATCCCATGCTTTTTTATACTCAATTAAAGAGTTGCAATAGAACTTTTTATTAATTTTTTATTTGTACACATATTTATATTAATTTGTTAGTATTTATTATCATTTTTGGTTGGTTTTGGATATAATATTTTTGTTATTAGATTTTAGATGAAACGTTTTTAATTAAAAGTCCTGTTGTGTTTGTATTTTGACGTTAATTTCTTTTTCATTATGTGGTTTACTTAATTCCGCAGATTTTTTATTATTTTTTAGTAAATATTCTTTTATTAATATACATTGCGCTGAAAATTTCAGTTTTATTCCTTCTATAAAGACACATTCTATTGACTTTTCACAGAATATAAAACACCCTATAAATTTTACAAGATCCTTTTGATATTTTTTTCGAATATGTTTTTCTTGTAAACTGATTTGAAGTTTTTAATTTAGTTGTATATTTCTATTGGCTGATCAGTTTAAAAATAGTTTTAATGTTTTAAGTTAATTTCAATAGACTTTTTTTCATTACATGATTGGTTAATCATTTATTATATATTGCAAGTTAATTTCATGACATTTTTTCTTGGCATGATCGTTTAATCATTTAATATATTTCAACTTAATTTTAACAGACATTTTTCCTTAGCATGATCAGTTGATCATATTTAAACTTAGTTTCAATAGTCATTTTGCCTTAACATGATCAGTTAATCATTTTATATATTTTAAGTAAATTTCAATAGACATTTTTCCCTTACATGATCCGTTGATCATTTAATATATTTAAAGTTCATTTCAATAGAAATTTTTCCTTTCTAATTTCTAATTTCATAATTTATTATACATATATTCGTACTTTATTTTAATTGACATTTTTCCTTTGCATGATCAGTTAATCATTTAAAATATTATTTTAAATTTAAATTAATTTCAATAGACATTTTTTCTTCGCATGATCAGTTGATCATTAAATATATACCAATTTAATTTCAGTAGACATTTTTTCTTGGCATGATCAGATGATTTAATAAATTCAAACTTAATTTCAATAGACATTTAATCTTAATTTCGTAGACATTTTCCCTTTGCATGATCAGTTGATCATTTAATATATTTAATTTCAATAGACCTTTGACCAGTGTGCGAGCTTAGGATCTAGCAGCTGCCTAGATCGAATAGAGCGGATGCTTGGGGGCTGCCGCTCGTTTGGGCTACCACTTTGCGTCTGGCTGCCGTTGCCGTTGCTGTTGCCGTGGCTGTTGCCGGCATTATTAATGATAAATGTGGCTTGCACTCATGATAAATACAGAGAATCGTTGAAAGGTATAAATCAATAATAGAGAAGTTTGTTTGCAGTTAGGCGCAGGATGGAGCCGTGATTTTCCAGGCAACAACAACAAGACAGAGAAAAGCAGAATACAGAATACAGAAAAACAGCCTGCAGACAATGAGTATGCCAAAACATAATTCAAGTTAAAGGTCTCTGTCTGTCTGTCTAACTGTCTGTCTGTCTGTGTGTTTGGAAGCTATGGTCGCGCTCATCTGATTAGAGAGGGACTCCCGAGTTCATATTATTGATGGACTAATTAATCGCGAATCCAAATTGAACAGAGACATAACCGAACGTTTATTATCAATAACAATTAGCTGATGTCCAGTTGCTTGTCAAACCGTATGTTGCACCTTCTGCCACTTGCCACTTTCCACTTGCAACTTGCCACATTTGAATGCTCATGAGTTACGCATCCATCAAATGTCAATTGTTTGTCTTGGCGCTCCACCTTCTTGGCGTCAGTCTCCAGTCGCCCAGTCGCCCAGTCTCCTGTCTCCTATCTCGAAGTCAACCACAGCATCCTCAGCGTCTTCAATGCGCTTTGCCATTTCTCATAAATCATTCCAAGGCTCTGGACGAGCATTACGACAACGACGACGACGACGACGTCTCTTGTGGCTGTCAGTTAAAGGAGGCAGAAGGATGAGGGGCGCAAAGAGGCGTGTCCCGGAGCTGCAATCGCTGCTTTGATGCCCATCCATGGCATTGAACTTGTCTAGCATTGAGTGTCAGCCGGTTTGTCCAACTCGACAATCGCGGCATCAGTTGCCATGGAAAGTATTTGAGATACGAGCAGTGTCGTTTGGGTGGACAAAAGCCAAGAGAACCGACCAAACATACGACATTGCAGATTACAAAAACTCCCATATATTAAATCTAAAATATTGTCAAATATTTCAACATTTATCAATCGATCTACGTTTTCAATTCGTACCTATTTTGTTTCGAGGAATGCGTTGTTTTTCACTATGTATTTTCTCTAGTTGCATGAAAATAATCGAATGGAAATTTTAAAAGACTTGACTTTGAAAATAAAATCTGTTTTTTAAAAGTTGGTTTTATAAGTTAACATTTTTGGTAATTTTCGCCTTATATATTAAAATAAAATTAAAAATCTTAGGGTCAAATTAAAAATGTTTTTTAATATTAAGAGTCTTAAAGTAATGAAACGTCTCAGAATAAAATTTAAAGTATTAAACTAATTATGATATGGAATGTTGATTAAACTTTAAAACTTGAGATTAAAAATTTTAGACTTTTGAAATTAAATGTTAATTGAAATGCAAATTCTTTTAAGTATACGGTTATGGAATAAATAATCGAAACGTTAATTTTTTATCTTACTTTTAAAATTGCATCGGAAAAATTCTCATTTTAATTTTATAATTTTTACTTCATACTTGTTTAGTAATTTTTAAAAATTTAACAATACGTAAAGCAAATGAATTTCGTTTCTATTATTTTTCCAATGTATGTTGTTTTATTTAACGGAATTTCTGTTAACCTCAGCTTAAAATATGGTGTAAATTTGTCCAACCTTTTATATATCCGGCTATTGGATCACAACAGATATATCCTCAATAAACGCAGACTTAAGAGCTACCCTATAGATGTATCGCTTACTTTATAGATGCCTTAAATGTGTTAATCATTGAAGGAGAGGATTTAACTTTGTTCATTTTATGTGGCGATTTAAAACCCTGTTGTTAGAGAGCTCATTCTGGCTGCAATCTTCTTTAGTGGCTAACAGTAGCTGCATGAGGGCTATTAATAGACTGCTCTGTCCGTACACCTGTGTCTGTAAGTGTGTGTGGCAAGTATTTATGTATTTATAAGCCCATTCGGTGGAGCTTAATGTGCTAGCATGGGGTCAACTGTGGTTTTGCTCCAAAGCAGCAGCAGGGCCAACTTTGCACATTAGACCAAATGAAACGGACGGTTCGCGTCCTTTTCCGCATTGAATATTCCATGGCGGAGCCACCTGAAAGAGACCTGGTGTAAACTTTGCATAACAAAACAGGTGCACTCGAGTGCCACAGTCCCCTCCCCTTCCCTTGCCCCTGCCCCTTGCCCAGTTTGCCCTTGTGGCCAAAACTCCCTTTTGGCCCTCTTGTGTCCACCTACGCGATTTAACCAGACAACTCGCAATCCGCTGAGTCACTCTCCGTCTGTCTGTCTGTCTGTCGGCGTTTTCGACTCGGTAATTTCGACTCTTTGACTTTGACTGTGTGTGCGGAACACTCTCAATTTATTGTACACTTTGCAGCGAGTGTTTTTCGCTTTGTGAGACAATATGTTACGCGTTTTCGTGGCCTTAAAGTAGAATTTCTCTGTTACAAAACTCAAAAGTGTTCCAGCTGAACTCAGCTTCTGCTAAAGTAATCTAAGCGAAACTTGGTACAGGTGTTTGTATTGATTTTAAGTAGTACAGATTCTAAATAGAACCAAATTAGATCAGAACTTCATAATAAGAATCAATAAATTCGATAGATGTTGTATAAAAAAGATTTTTGTCTTTGAAGATATTGTAATTAAAGTTTCAAATTTAATATTGACATTTTCCTAGCATACGAATTAAATTTTACCATGATCTTATCATAGGAACAAACAGTGAAAGATATTCAGGGGTGCCACAGAAATCGCTTTCGCTTGAATTTCACTAGAATTTGTATGAAATTTAAGTGAAATTCAAGTGAAAGCGATTTCTATGGCAGCCCCGATTAATAATTATTTGTTTGTTTTATAAAATAATATTTAATGTTCTAATCTTCAGAACATATATTCTTCATTTATATATTCTAATCTTCAGAACTAGGTTTTATCGATTTAGCTTTCCTATATCTTAGAATATTTATGTATTGTATGATCAAGTTATTTTTCATTATATTTATATTTTAAAATTCTTATTATCCAGTTCGGATTTGTTACATTCTGAGTATCTGGATGACATTTTGTCAATATTGGGCAATAGTAATATAAATTTGCTATAATCATAATCAATTTTTTATTTATTTTATTTACTTATTTCTAAGCGTTCCTAACGCTTTAGCATTTCTGCTTTAATATTAACGCGCTTAAAGTATTTAGTTTAATTTCAATTCTTTTTATATTTTATCTCATTTCATAGCGTATTATCTGTGTTAAGATTAATTATAATTTAGTTTTCTTCAAGATTTAGCAATATTTTCTGCTTAAATTTGCAGCTAGTCGTAGATTAATTTCAATTGTGAAGCAGCTGTTGCATTCCCCAAAAAGTTCGTGCAGCTCACTTTCTTTTGGGCCAAGAAATGCGCTCGCTGCGACGACGACCCACATAAATCATTCACAATTAGACGCGGCAGCAACATCAGCAGCAGCAGCAACAGCAGCAACATCAACAGCAGCATCAGCAGCAGCAACATTCACAGCAGCAACATCAACGGTCACGGCTCCAACACCTGACCGAGTTGCCTTCGTCTAGCACTCGACTTGAACTCCACTCAAAGGTGCACTCACACGAGTGAGTGTTCCACGATTCACTCGTTCCGTTGGCTGTTCGAATGCAACATGTTTGATGTTGCAGCTGCTCGCTTGTATCTTGTATCTGGCAGATACAACAAACTTGAACGCATTGAGTGGCAAACGAGGCAGCGACTCGAACTCGCAACTTGTTCTGTTCACTGTGAAGCGTCGAGGCGTGCGGTACTGAAAGCCGGACAATATAATATAATCACAATAACAATACGACGACGGCGACGACGACGACGACGAAAACACAAACACAAACAAAACAAAATAACCGAATAATAACACAACACAGTTGTTTTTAAAGTAACCGGTTCGGCAGCAACAACAACAAATCAGTAAATAATTAATATGTAATGAAATTGAAATTGAAATCAATTTATGAATTCGTTTAGTGTCGTGTCTTTTTGGGGATCTGTATGTGATCTCTCTCGGAGTGAGTGTGTGTCGTAGAAATTCGCGTTAATTGAGCTGTAAGTGCTGATTTGTAATACAAATTTGCAACTGGCAGCCAACAGCAACAACAGCAACAGCAACAACAACAACAACAGCAACAACAACAACAACAAACGGGCGAGGCATAAACAAATCTGGTCTTGGTTCACTGATTTAATGCCACAAACAGATTGCAGATTGTAGCTGTAGTTGTAGTTGTGGCTGTAACCAACTGTAGTCGTCTCCATCTCCATCTGCATCTGTGGCAAGTCCGCCCTCCTGTCCTGTCCTGCTTGCAACCTGCTTCTTCTGCTTCTGCTTCTTCTTGTGGCAAGCTCGTTTCTGCGGAAGACGCTGAGCTGAGATCCGGCAAAAGAAGCTAAAAGAAAAAAACACAGACGACGACGACGACGTCTTCCAAACATTTTGCCATTGAGCAAAAGAATTTCTTTAAAACAACAACAACAACAACCATTGCAAAGATTTACAACGCGAACGCCAAGCAAAAAGTGTAAAGCAAGCAAAACCAGCAAAAAAAGAAAATACAAAATATAAAAAAAAAATTAGCGCATACTGCAAGTGCAGCAGTGTGTGTGTGTGTGTGTGTGTGTACAGGTGTGTGTGTGTGTTTTAGCCAAGTGCAGGCAATAAAAAAAAAGAAGTTGTTTAACTAACCAAAAGCAAAAAGTTTGAAAAGTGTCAAGCTAAGCGACGCGGCCAATAACCCAACGACAACCAGCAACAACCACTAAGAACAACCACAATAACAACAACAACCACATTGTACTTGGCCCAGACATGCAAGCAGAGGCGACCCCAATGAACGGGGCTAGCCTGCGGTTTAATTACCGTTATCCTTGTTGCAACAGCAGCAACTAAAACGGCACTCAACTCTTGGATTACGATTACGCGTCGTGTGAAACCGAAAAGGACAAACAGCAACAACAACAACAGCAACAAGGAGACAATTCGAAGGCAGTTGCCACATTCCAATTGGCCAACAACAAGCGGCTAATTGGCAACAACAACAACAACAGCAACAGCAACACTCAACATTCAAATAGCAGGTGAGTTTCATAGACTTGATTTCTAGCCACAAGTTGCATTCCATGCATAGATAAAGCCACTAAATGCATCATAATATCATAACTGAAATAGTTAGCTTAGTTAGTTGGTTAAACTGAGCTGATATTACCGGAAATTACTACTTTTTGTTAGGATTATAAGGGGCAACTTTATAGGATGTTCAAATAAAATGTTATGATTCAGTTGAAAGCTCTCTCTTATAATCTTCGATTTTTACTGAAGCAGCTGCTTAACTTATCTTAAATATTAAAAAGTGAGTTCTTTAATATCATTGGTAGAGTATTATAGTAAATATTTATTTATTTACAAAATCAGACAAAATATATAATATTAAATCGAAGACAAACATTTTAGTTGCAACTTTAGTGAATAAAATAAATAAATGATAAATATATAAACAATAAATAAATAATAAATATTAAATCTAAAACAAATAATAAATTTGTTCTCAACATTTTAGTTGCAACTTTAGTGAATAAAATATATAAATAAATTCTTTATTTATCATCTTCTGGTTTTTCTATAGAAAAGTGCAACTCATTAAAGTGACTGAACTTTGTTTGATAACTTTTCTGTTGTTATCCAATTCGATTGCAAAGTGACTTAAAATATGATTGAAAAAGTATCTTATCTGATCTTTAAATCTGTAGAATATCTGGTAATTTGCCTATTTTTTTTAAAAGATTAATAATTAATGGTAGTTTGCCTAATGTTTTTTTTTGAAGATTAATAAATCCACAACAATTAAGAAAATGTTGTTTTTTCAGGAAAGTAAATACTATCTCATTTTATCTTTTTATCATTATAAATTCCTTCCCATAAGAATTTAGTTCTACTTCTAATTCGATTTTCAGTAGCTTAAAATATAAGTTCACTTTTAAAATACATGAAAATCTAATTTTGTTTATAAGTATTATCCAACTTTTCCCATACTTTTACTCTACTCTATATCATAATATTTCCAATTGAACATCTTTGTTTTGTGTTTTCTTTATTACCTTCAGTCTTTTCTTATTACCTCACACTATCCCAGACTAACCAGAGTTTTTCTGTGAAACACAAATGTTTTTTTTTCCATTCTGTTCGTTTCTGTTCTTTTCTTTTCTGTTCTTTTCTTTTCTACGCATCATCTGCTAGTTGAAGACTTTGTTATGAAGTGGTTGATGGTTGTCGGTGGCTCGTGATGTGATTCGTGGCTCGATCAGAGCGATCTCAGCTCTGCTCGGCAGGATGCCTGCCAGAATGAGAGATCAATCTGCTGTCAGAGAGCGACTTTATAACTAGGCGCTAAGTTGCTGCTCAACAACATTTGCGTACCACAATTCGTTGCACGCTCCCATTATATTGGCCATGAATCCACGGATCGATGCAATGCATTTAGCGTAACATTCTCGATTATGCACAGCAATAAGCAGCCACTTTTTCTTCCCTTTTTTTATATTTATATAGTTCTCAGGGCTTGTTAGAGCAGACAACTGAGCATTGGATACACTGGACTCAACTTGTTGTTGTGGCTTTGATCTTTTGTTCTATGTGCAAGTTGCTGGCAGATGGACTGAGTCTGTTTAGCCCAGTATATAAAGTGTATAAAGGCTTGATCATCATCTCATTTAGCTTATAAACAGAAAAGATTATTGAGATATCATTAATAACAGGGACGGTAACGATTATAGTTTTTAAAATATAAATTATTAAATAAAAGTTATTTGCTGATTTTTATCAAAAAAATTAAACGGAAACTCTTATTTTTCGATCTTAATAAAAAAATTATAAAATAATAATTAAATTTCAATTTTTAATTAAAAATTATAATTTAACTCTTATTTTAAATTTTTATTTAAGAAATTGAAAATATAAGTTATTTTTCAATTTTTATTATACAAATTATTATTATTTTATTATAAAAATTATTTTTACTATACAAATTGAAAGCAACTTTTATTTTTAATTTTTATAGTAAAAATTGAAAAATTACTTTTATTCTATAATTTTTAAATATCCAATTTCTCATAACTCTTATTTGCGGTCCCTGATTAATAATGAACAAATATCGCTGAGGCTAAAATTTTATTTAAAATTACAATTCGTCTGCTTCATAATCTTATGTACAAAGTCTTTGGAATCCAGATAACTCTCTCTGGTTTTTTTTTTTATTTATTTTGTTTTAAATATTTTTTTTTATTTTTTTTTATTATTTTTTTGTTGATATTGGGCATTTAAAAGTCGAGCTCTGTGACTTTAGCGTTCTTACTTGTTCTATCTGTCTTAAGGTCGAGTCGGCACATTAAAGCGAAGCTTGGAAAGCCAATTCCAGGGAAGTCTCCACTTCAAAACTCAGAAACTATCGACTTGCTGTCCACATGTGCCACTTGGACAATCGTCTGACGTTGCAGCTCCAGAGACTCCCAAAAGGGTTGGGAAGACGCAGGCAGACAACTTGGCTCGACTGTCTGTCAGACTCTCCGTCTGTCTGTCTGTCTGTCTGTATCTCTCAATTCCATTAGACATGAGTGAAAAGTGAATTAATGCCGCACGCTGCAACAATTGATGCTGAAAAATGATGGCAATGACAAAGTGATTACTGCAGCAGCGTCTTAGAAAGCGGCAATCAAAGCTCCAAGCTGAACAATTTCCATTTCCATTTCCATTTCAGTTCTCGTTTCTCAGTTGCCCAGTTCAGTTCTTAACTCTCAATTGAGCGAAGTGAAATGCGGCGCATCATTAATCATTTACTTGTTGTTTTTACAACGCAATAAACTCGCTGTATATACAAAGTATTAAATATATATCTATATACATATATAAGTAGTTACCTACTTGTATCAATTTTGAAGAGTGAAGAGTTGTTTTGAAATGCGGCAAGTTCTTGTTGCGTTCTCTTTTTCAAAAGGCGCACGTTCTTGATTTGAATCTCACTCTCCCTCAGTATTTGGCTTTTTGGTAAATTGCTCGTCGTCATGCTTTTATGATTTGGTATTTTTACTGGTATTTTTTTTGTCTGTTCTGTTGTTTTTTTTACTAAATTCGATGCGCCCAACTTGATAAGCCCCAGCGCGCTCTGCAGCACAACTGACTTATTGTTATACCTGCGTGTGTATAGGTGTGTGTGTATAGGTGTGTGTGTGTGTAGGTGCGTCCAAAACTCAGCACAGAGCACTCCAGAGAGGCAGCTAAACTTTTTTTTCTTGAGTACCTGCGCGATATCAAAATGTAAAATGTCTCGCATAACAAAGTTTTTCGCAAAATATACAACTTTGTTATGACAGTTATGGGATACCCTGTAAATTAAAATGAAATAAATGAGAACACTTGTGGCCTTTTTTAAAACTAGGATCAGATATGAAAAGTACAAGAAAAATACCTCAACTTCTCTTTTTTTTTAATTGAAAATCTTATCGCATTTATTTCTGTAAAATAATTGTCTCGCAAATTCTTAAAAGAGTTTCTAGCTATCCATTATAGTATGATGGTAGCTTCCTTAATTTTGTTCTGAGCTTCTTAGCTTCTCTTAACTTCTCTTTAACTTTTTTTTTTTTGTTATAAAATCACATTGATTTCTTAAAAATAATTTTCTTAAAATACTCCAATTCCTATAGATAATTTCTAGTTATTTTTTGTCATGGTAGCTTAAAGTTACTTTAATTTTTGTCTGTTTAAATACCTTAACTTCTCTCTTTTTTCTTACCTTTTCTTTCATCTTCATTAATTCCTTTTCATATTGCCTTATTTTTTATTGCTTAAACTAAAGTTATTAAATATATGAAAATAGTTCTGTTTCAAATAAACTTTGCTCAAGTTTTTCTTTTTTTAAAAACTTCTCCTTTTTCTTCTCTCTTCTTTCACTTTGTATACCCACCTAGTTCGCAAGGGTATTAAAAGCAACCTGTACACAAAAGTTGTAGACAACATTGCGCATCCAAATTTTGTATTAGTTACATCAAATTGAAGAGCACCCCTCTGCCCCCTCTGTCCCCTCAAGCCCCCCTTTTCACCTCCCCTTTTCCGTGTTACGCGCAACAAAATACAATAATTTCACTTGGTGTACAGTTTATTATATAATTTCTGTCCCTTTTGTGACTTTTATCTTACGTTTATTATGCCCCATGGAATTTGCGGATTTCGCAGGGGCGGCTGCTGTGAGGGGGGAAAGTGACTTAAAGAGGGGGTTGAGGAAGTGGGAAGGTCAATGGCTCGTTTCAAGACACCGCCTAGAGTTGTAATAACTTTGGCCCGAAAAACTTTTGTACATTTTGTTAGCCCCCTCTCCCCGCTGCGACCAGCAGTTATAGCCCTGACCATGCTCCTTTGTCTCCCCTCCGCTCACTTCTCGCACCCTCTCACAGTTCTTTTGCGAAAAGTGCTAAAATACTTTGACGCATTCTTTGCACTTCTTTCCTGGAGCAGCTGTCCAAATGCCAAATTGTGAATACACCTACCAACCACCCACACATAGACACACACACACACACACACACACACACACCCTTGGCCAACCCTCGCAACGAGACTGAGGTAGAAGAAAGAATAAATGTTGACTTGTAATAATCATAATCGTAAATTTGCAAAAAGCTGGCCGAGAGCTGCGTCCTTTTGACTGCGTGTGGAGTGCGGAGTGTGGAGCTGCCAGCAAAGGTCCTTTGGGGCCATTTAGCATTTTGCACTGAGCATTGGATGAAGATGAAGCTAAAGCTTAAACTGAAGATGAAGATGCCCATGCCAATGCCGACAAAACTGTAGCGTGGGCTTTTTCTGGGTGTGGCCTTCATCGTGGGCGTCTTTTTTTGCTGTGTATTTGTAGGCGTTGTCATCATTATCGGACGCCTCCTTTGTCGTCGTTTTGTGGGCCCCCTTAAATAACAAGTGCCTAGCTTCGCGCCCCCTGCGGCTGATCAAAATGTATAGAGCGCCATTTAAAGTCCTCTACATCATCTCGACGTCTTTTGCATTTTTTTGTATGAAAAAAGTTTTAAAGTTTAATGATAAAAACTGCACCTCATCTTGGAGTTGCATAGATTTTGTTAAGGAATGACTTTTTGATTACAATTAGAGTTCTAGATTGATTTGGCAGTTGATTACCTGGAGAATTGCAGCTATTCCTACAAAATTTCATGTGAGCAGCGTATTGTCCTACTTGTATTAATATGTACAAGGGTGCCACAGAAATCGCTTTCGCTTGAATTTCACTGGAATTTGTATGAAATTTAAGTGAAATTCAAGCGAAAGCGATTTCTGTGGCACCCCCGATAATATATTTTTGACTTATCAACCTTCAACTACCTGTTTTTAATTTTTCTTGATTATATTTGAAATTTCTTTACATTCCGCGATTTGTATGTGTGAACACCGTACTGTGCTTGCTCTTTAACTTCACAATTGGAATACTTTAGTCTTTCACAATTGAAATTGAATGAATTTGTTCTTAAGAAATAATACCCTGAACATCTTTAGCTTGATTCTGTGTTTGATTAAGTAATTTAAAATTTGAACAGCATACTGCGCTCACAGCTTCAGCCCTTGAGCTGTTCTGGGCCACGCCCGAGAAGGCATTTAAAAAGTTTTCTAAACTTCATTTGGAAGTTTTATTGCCAACGAAAAGAAAAATAAGGACAAGCTGCCGTTTCGCATTTTTGCGTTGAACATTTGCTCTATTAAAATTCCAAGACGGCGTTATGGCATCTCTTGGGCTACGCTTCCTTTCTCAATCGCTTGTGCCACCACATGCAGCAAAGGCAGCAGCAAAGGCAGCAGAAAAAGCAGCAGCAGATGCCGCAATCAACGCGTGGCAAGCAGCACAGTGTGAGCATCATGCAGGTTGCAAGTTTATCATCCTTTTTGTTCCTTCGCATGGCCTTATCCCGGAGGCTTAACAGTTTTGTTCGCTGGCACAGAGCTGCAGCATCAGCCGGGTCCTTTGGCTGGTCCTGGTCTGTGCCAGGATAAGCCTTAGTTATGCGGGGGGAGTGAGGCAATGGGTTGCACTGGCATTTATCTTGCGATAATAGTTAGTTGTGCGTTGCGCTGTCAGTGGCGTCTGACAAAAGGGGGATTAACTAAGTCTTAAACATTTTTTATTTTATTTTTTTAAACTTTTTTTTATTACATTTTATTTTTTTTTAAATTTTTTTTCTAATATCTCTTGAGTAAAAAATTCATTTCTGAAAGTTATTTTTAATTTGATCAGGTTTAATCTTAAATTTTATGTTTAGATTTTAGCCAAAAATATTGTATGAATTTAAATAAAAGTTTATTTATTTCCAAAAATTCCCCCAATTATACGGAAAATAATAAAATTATGTCAAATTAGTAAGTTAATTTATAAAGACTAGACTAGCAGTTTTTCGTATTATATAATATGTTAGATTTCACACAACACAAATAAGTGTTGCTTTTACCACTTTCCCTTTACTTAACCTTTTCTTCTTTTGATTTCAATAATTTAAGTTTCTTTGCTTAGTAAATCGTAGTTAAGAGCAACCCCCTTTGAGCTACGCCTCTGTCGCATATTGCTGCCAGTTTTTTCTATTTTCTGGCAATATGTGCAATCTTACATTGTAGTTTGCCACCCACTTTTCTCAGTCCTGCCCAAACTGTGCTCAGTTTAGGGCCAAGTTCCCCAGAATCCATTCGTCTGCCGTTTTAACGAAAATGTTTATCCATATCAACTGTAAGCAGACCGAAGAACAACAACAACAACAGCAATAACAGCAACTGCAATAGATCTGTTTTAAGTACAAATAGTGTCAACTTCCCATTCCTCCCCCTTTCCTTTTGCCCATCAACTCCCTTGGCAATAGTTTTGTGGTTATATTCGCTGTGCGGCAAGTTTAATGCCGTTTGGGGAGGCGTCTTGGCTTTTAGGGCGTGGCATGGCCAAAAGTTTTTTAGTTTTTCTTCGGATGAAAGCGTTATTTTATTGAATTTCTTTTTTGTTATTTTTGTTGTTGCCAAAATTGTTGCCACAAAGTTTTCCATTTCATTTTCCATTCTTGTCCATTTGCCAGCTTTTTTCACACTGCTCGTTTACTTTGTTGTTGCCAGTGGCAAGTTTTTAAGAACTTGCTAGTTTTTTTTTTTCTCCGGATTCTCTGCCCTCTCTCTCGCACTCTCTTTACGTCTCTTTTTGTTGCATTAGGTGGCCGTTGAGGCGTAAAGTTCAATGGCGGGTTAAATGGACTTAATACGGCAACTTTTTAAAACTTTTTCTTTTCCTATTCTTTTTTTTAGTTTTTCTTTTTTTGATTTTGCTTTTGTTGCCTGTGCTAAACTTTTAGCGTTGATCGTTTCACTCGGTCTCCTATTTCTCCCCCTATTCCTGTGCCTTTTTCCACTTCCTTTTCCCTTGCAATTGTGCAACAAAGTGAAAGTTTTTTGTTCAACAGCTTAAAAGGAGATTGGCATTTTTTTGGAACAGTTGAAAGGATAACAGGTTGAAATGTTAGCTACGTGTTGTGAATTTGTGTGTGTGTGTGTGTGTGTGTGTGTGTGTGTGTGTGTGTGTGCGTGAGTTGGTCACATATTGAACCAAAGTTTTGAATTGCCAACAAAGTTGTGTAAAGATTTCTACCAAAACTATTTTGTAGAAAAACCATAAAATGAGAAGTGTGTGTGTAAATATTTCTATTGAAGTTGTTGTTGTTGAGATTTCTTTTGTGGATTCTTAAATCGAAAATAGTTTTTATTAGAAAAATTTAATACTATTTGAGCTATTTTATATGAGTTTCTAATACTAATAATAGTATTTCTGTAAGCCTTTTAAAAGTCTTTTGTACATTTTGCTAAATTTTATTTTTATTTGTTGATCTATTTTCCTTTAAAGTAAAGACATTATTTGGTTTGAGTTATTTTATTTTCCTAAATTTGCCCATATTTCTAAATCATTTTTCTCTTTTTCTCTCAGTTAATAATACATTTTCCCCCTCTAAATATAAATGCATTTCATTCTTTAGCTTTTATCAAAGTTTGGCAAGGAATTTCTAATAACAGGTATAATTTCTCGCTTCACTGCACATTTTATTTATACTTAAGCAAAGCAAAGAATTTGAAGCATTTTTGTTGTCAATTTTAGCCATTTTTTTTCTACTTCTTCTGTCTGTTAACAGCAAATTGTCTACCTTACAAAATTTTGCAAGTCATTCAGTAAACAACGAAAAAATGTGAAAAATAAAAATGAAAAATGAGAAAAAAAAGAGTGCAAAACGTTGAGCGCGTGTCAAAAAATTAGTTTCCCTCACAAGTGATGGCGACCCTTCAGTTCACATCCCCTTGCCCTTGCCCTTGCCCCTGCCCCTACTCACCCCCTCGATGTGAAAGAAATTTGTAGCAAGTTATGCAAAAAAAGCTGAAAGACCCTGTCAAAAGAGAAAGAGGGAAGAGTGAAAAACGCGACAGTGAAGTCCGTGACAAGTTTTTATGCTTTTGGCCAAAAGGACATGGCAATTTTTTGTTTTGGCTCTGACGGGGGTAGTATAGTAAAGGGTAGGGTGTAAGGGTGTTAGGGTTGTGTGTGAGGCGAGGCGACAAGTTGTTAAGTAAGCAACAGCAGCGACAACTCAAATAAAAAAGGCCGACGAGTTGCGGGGCGAGGGAAAAGGGCGCCTTACAAATTTTGGGATAGTTTGTGGAGCGTAAAAGGTTGTGTGTGTGAGAAAAAAGTAAAAAAATATATATGTATAAAGAAAAGAACGTAATATACTTGAAGACTAGAAATAAGGAGGAGGCATTGAAGCTGAAGGTGTGAAAAAGGTAAACCAATGCCAATGGACAAAAGACCAAACTTATTTGCAGCTCTTTTCCGCTGAGATTTCTCAGCGTTTCTTTGCCTGATGTTTTGTTTTTGTTTTATGACAATGCAAACAGCAGAGAACAAAAAAAAAGTGAGAAAAGCAAGCGAATTCACTTGGAGAATCGCTGCGGAATGTCTTTGTGTATGCATATTAAAATTTGCTTATGGCCAAGCCAGAAGAGAGGCGAGAAATGAAGAAATGGAACTGAAGCTGAAGCTGAATCTGCTGCTCTTTGGGGTCTCTTCGCTGTCTCTTCTTCTTCTTCTCTCTGTACCTGCAGTTTGTCTTAGGCGGCTTTTGTTTGGTTTCCGCTTCACACTTCACTTGAGCGAAAAGGGGTCGGTGACAGCACTGAGGGGGCAGTAAAGTGTGTAAAGGGTATGAGGAAGAGTTGTTGTTGTTGTCGTTGTTGTTGTTGCTGCTGCTGCTGCGGTTTATGTGACATGCGGGCGACACTCGCTGTGGCAGGTGAGTGGCATGGCAAAAGCAAAAGCGGGCGTGGCAAGCGCAGAAGTCATACAACAGCCAACAACAACTACAGCCAACAACAACAATGAATACAAGAAAATATTGTCAACCTTGGCATGCCGAAATTTTGATACCCTTGCAGAACTTTGTATTAAAGTTTGGACAGATCTTTCCTATGACAACTATCTGATATTGTAGTCCAAATTTTCAAATCAGATACACAATCTAAAAGATTTCTTGAGATATTTTAGACAATAAAAACAGAAAGTTTTTAATTGTTAAGGTTGATTTGAGATCTTATATCTGAATTGGGATAAAATGTGAGTCTGTAAATAAAATTAAATAAATTATATAATTAATAAAAGTATAATCAATTTAAAATATAGAAATAATATCGTTCCTATGACATCTACATATATGATATAAAAGTTCAAAATTATTCTATGCAACAAGAGAAGATACACAATCTTGAAATACATATCTTGGGAAAAAAAACACTTTTAATCTAAAAGCTGTATGAAAGTATAAAATAAAATAAATTAAAAATAGAAGTAAAACAAACATTTTATAAATTAAAAATCTTAATAAATTATAAATATGTTTGTAGTATAAAAATTAGATAAACACAATAAATGATAATTATCAGGGGTGCCACAGAAATCGCTTTCGCTTGAATTTCATACAAATTTAAGGGAAATTCAAGCGAAAGCGATTTTTTTGGCACCCCTGTATAATAGTAAAAACAATTATAAATAAAGTTAAGACTTTCACATAGTTTTATAGTATTGCTCAAATAGTTTTAACATTTATTGAAATATTAGATATTAACTCAAGCAACTATTTATATTTATATATTTAAATAAAATAAAATTAGAATACCCTCTGGAAGGGTATAACAACCACAAAGACAACAGACGACACTTCCCACTTGTCATACAAAACGGCTGGCGAGGCGACAATCAATGGAATTTATATGTGGCAGGAACAACGCGAGTTGTTGCAGAGGTCGAAACTGAATCTGAAGCCAAAAACAAAACCTTCTCTTCCCTCAAGTGTGTGTGTGTGTGTGTTTGTATGTACTTAAACATTTTTAACGCCATTTGATGCCTTTTCACACATCGCAGTCGAGGAAGCCGAAAAACAAACAGGCAAAGACTCAAGAAACACTTAGTGAGGCGACCCCTCCCAATTTCCGCTCCTGCCACTTGTCTTTTGGGTATAAGTGTGTGTGTTGTGTTGTGTGTGTGTGTTATCCTTGAGTTCATTCCATCACACACGCACCGAGCGAGCGGGAGAGAGAGAGACAAACATTTGATCCTGAAAGCAAGTCGCTTAATGCTTTCTGTGGTTTTGTGTTTACACTAAACGGAATAGCTAAACCAAAACCGAACCCCTTTCCCTTTCCCTTCCTCTCCTTTTCCTTTCTCACACCCTTAACTATTCCCTATCCAATGCTGACTGTATTGAATTTCACGCATCATTTGTTGAAGGCTGTTGTTTTTTTTGGGGTTATTCGGACCTCCTCGTCCTGTGTCCTGTGTCCTGTGGCGCAACTTTGCAACTTTGCGACTTTGCGGCTTGTGTTTTGTGCCCCCAAAAACGGTTGTTTAAAATTAAAACAAATAGACACACGCACACACACACACACACACACACGACTGTGGTTAGGTGTTAGAATCCGCATATAATTTCCGACAGGTGCAAGACCTGCAAAAGGTGTACGAGCCAAGACATCTAATACGCTTTGCATATATTTGTGGAAATTGGATTTGGGCTAAGGCTTCTGCGGTTGCCAAAATTAAGTGGAAAGCTATAACAGTGCTCAAACTGCCAAGGAACAACATAAAGAGCCAAACAAGTAGAGAGAGTTTGAAAATTGCTTAGAAGTTCTTAAATTGTTAAACGATTCTTCTGAAATTTTTAGAATATTTAGCTTAGATATTAAGTTGGTGTTATAAAAGATATCAGTTCTTTAGCATCGATATTAAGGCTGTAATTGGAATTTATAAAATAGGTTTTGTGGGGAAATAAAACTTAAAATTGTAATAAATTTAAATAATTTTATTTTAAAATCCACAACAAAGGTTTTCTGATTAATTTAAGACCATTGTTAATTTACTTTCAATAGTTCTGTAAGTTGCCCCTTTCCAGGGTATTTATGAGGTAGTTTCATGCACTTCATACGCTTTTTATTTTACAAAGTTCAGTTCTTTTTGTGTCTGCCGCTTTTCAAACCCAAAAACCACAAACAGACAGTTTGTAATTAAAGAGATACACATATATATTTCTATCTACAGTTGGTCAGTTTGTTGGTTTTCTACCAATGCTGATTAATGTAGATTGCGGGCCAAATGTGTGCACGTTAGCATTAAAAATTGTTCGACTTTTATTAGAGCAATTAAATTGCGGTTGAAATACAGGACAGCCAGACAGACGGACAGACAGACATGAAAAAGAGTTCAAAAAACGAGAAATCAAGCGGAATTTCTGTGTTCAAATTGACGAGAGTATTTGCCATTTAATGTGCAGCAATTTTCACTCGACAATGGGACAACAAAGTCGTGTTAACCATGGGACAAAAGGCCGTGTAACTGCGCAACTATTAGAGAAATGAAGATGTATATATTTTTCTTCTATTTTCTACTTGTTTTAATGGAAGGGGAACAGGGGCAACTCTGCTCAACTAATTAGCCATCATCATCAGCGGCGTCGACGACGGCGTCTCTACACATTTTCCATCAGACACGAAACAGTTAACTGCATTTGGTTTGGGTTCTGGCCACGTCTGGTCTGGTCAGGGACTGCCTCTCTTGACTTGGCTCTAACCGCAGGTACATGAGGGTTACACACACACGCATACACACACGCACACACACACACACACATTGAGGCGGGTGTTAGTAACTAAATTAGCGGCTGGCCACAGCAACAAATACTCAACGTTTCTTTCTTTTTTTCGGCTATCTCTGGTTTAGTTTTTGGTTTCATTTATTCTCCTTCTCTCTGTTATTAGTCCAGTGCTACAATGTCGCAAAAGGCTTATAGGTTTGTGACAATGTATGTTACATATAAATTAGTAACATTCTGTGGGTAATAAACCGAGAAAATAATTTTAGTTTGTAATAGTTTTTGTAGAAAATTGGTCGAAAAATAACCTTCAGTATTTGGAATTTCCTTATTCATAAGAAGACTATAAAACGATTGCTATGAACAAACTGTTGGCTATACAGAACTGTGCCATGAATAGAATTCATTAAAAAACTTAAATCTTAAAAATGTATCTGGCATACAACTTCTTTAAGATATTTCTACCAAACTCACAGGACTCTAGAAGAATATCAAATTTTTGGCCCTCCGAATATCACTTTTCTTCTTTTTTATGTTAATATATACAGTCGAACTTCCCTAACTCGAATCACCATTATCCGAAAAAAAAGTTCGAGTTAGGGAGACTTCGAGTTAGGGAATTTTTTTTTTTAAGTTTTTAAAAAACAACAAAAATAAATTCCAGTTTGTTCAAGACCTGTCGATATTCTCAAAAATAGGTTTTATCGTTCTTTTGCTGTATCCAGCAGAAGTTCCCGATTCAAATGACATAATTAATTTTCCATTTTATTATATAATGAAGACTGTTTTCGATGAGCTACCATATTTTTCAGCCACTTCATTTTTTTTGGTCCACCTTTGAATTTTTTAACAAATAATTTTAAAGATTTCTTAAAGAGATAAACATTTTAATACACGAGCTGGTGCCATGGTAAATAATCTTGCACATATGCGCTGAGAGAGAAGTACATTACAAACATCTTTCCTAAAGCCCAATTTACACGATCGGTTTCCGACCGACACTTTTTGACCGATGGAAAATGTTGTCATTCAACAAGCACCAAAAAATGTCATTCTCACATGTAAAGTTTGCTTCGATGACAAACCGACGCTTTAAAATTTTGCGTGTTCACACGAGACCGACGATTTATTAACGTAAAATGTCGGTCGGAAACCGATCGTGTAAATTGGGCTTAAAGCAATTTCACAAGCTTAATTTATTTTTATGCAATATTCTATCATATAGTATCACCATATGTTAATGTACATCAATATTACGTATCAAAACGAGCCGGTAACAAAAGCATAAAATAAAAACGATAAAAAAATTCAAACTTTTTTGGGAATTTGCCCGAAAAATTCGACTTACAGAAGTACGGGCCAATATTTTTGTTCGAGTTAAGGAGAAATTCGAGATAGGGAAGTTCGAGTTAGGGAAGCAGATTTGTATGAAATTTGCACAGTAAACGCTATTGCCACTCGATTTTGTTCGAGTTAGAGAAAATTCGAGTTAGGGAAGTTCGAGTTAGAGAAGTTCGACTGTATATATTTTTTTAATTCTAATAAGTTTGTAATATTTTTATGATGATACTGGGCATCTTACAGTCGAGCATCGCTTTCTTTCCTGTTGTTTTTTCATTCAGTTGCAACCACAAATTATTGAGCCGCCGTGTTCTTTTATATGTTGTTGTTGTTGTTGTTGTTGTTGCCTGTTAGCTTGTTCCATTGTCTGCCGCTTAATTTCGAGTTGTTGCAGCAGTCGCAAGTTGCAGTCAACTGGGCTAATACAGACATCTTTCGGTTTCATGGCGGACACTTTTAGATAAAAGGTTTTTCATGTCGTCTCCATTTCATTCTCATAGCCAGGGTGCAAAAAGTAGTTAGAAGAAGAATCAGAAGAAGCAGCAGAAGAAACAGAAACAGAAGACGAGCAGAGCACAACGGTAGTCGACAGACTTGAAACTTCTTTTCCATCTTTCGACTCTCTCGTCACTCGTGAAAACTTTTAGTGGAAACCGTTGGACAGCAAATTATGCATGCAGTTGTTTGGAGAACACAGTGTTGAGTGTAGAGTGTGGAGAGGGGGGAATGGAGCACTCTTAAAAGCCCACAGTTTATTAATGTTTGTCCAAAATTTAAGTGTCTGCCGTCTGGCATTTTTGGCCTCTCTTCTCTCTTGATGTGATTTAAGTTGGCTAAAATCATTTCGTCAGTCATTAATTTACCCAACGTCAAAAGCGAGTTATTAGCGTGCGGGTCTATCAAACACGTTTCCACTTACAGATGGGGCCAAAAAGGTGGCAGGAGAGGACAGGAGAGGGGAGGGGAATCTCCACAGAATCGCTGCAGGCCTCTTTTGCCGCCTTATTGCTATCTTAGGTCTACTGAAGAAGCTCACGAGACTGTCGAGACTGTCGACTGTCGAAATGACAACAAATTAGACAGTTAATGTTAACTATCTTTTATGATATTTACATTTGGAAAATTGTTTATTGTTTATGTTTCGGTTTCTGTTGATTTTTAGCTCGTCAGACGTCAGGAATGTGAAATTTTCGTGTCTTAATTTAAGTTGAGAATTTTATTCATTTTTTGGGAAAGCTTTTAACTGAGATTTCTTAGTTGGAAATTGATGAATGAGAGAAGGGAGAGGTGTTTAATATAATCTTTTGGGAATTACTTCAAATTAGAGGCTTTTATGAATACATTAATTTTAAAGAAATCATTAGCATAACTAATAATTAAAAATATCTTTAACCCCTTAACAATCTTCATTTTTTTTTAATTGTACATTGCTTTCATATACTTTATAAAAAATTATTCAAGCCCCATTCAGACGAGCACTTTTTCACCGACACTTTTAGTCATATTTTGTCAAAAAGCTGTCCGTGTCGCGTAACCATACAAAATTTCAAAGCGTCGTAAAAAACCGACGCTCACCGATGGAAATAGAACACGTTCTATTCCATCGGTGAGCGATGGTGAGCGACACGGACGGTTTTGTGACAAAAAGTGTCGGTGAAAAAGTGCTCGTCTGAATGGGGCTTTATGAATTTTAATTTTTCGAAAAACAATCTATCATATAATTTAAGTTTTATCATTATTATAATCAATATTCTTAGTAAAAATTCAATTGATTTCGGTTAAACTCTTAATTATATATAGTAAGTATCTTTAAAATAGTTGAAAATCTCCTCCTCCATTCCCGCTCCAATTCTTTGGAAGCTTCTTTGCCTTATGAGAAACTGAAACAGGAACTCTGTGCTATAGATAATCTGGGTCATCAGTTGGCGCATTAGTTATTATGCTTTGTTGGTGGTACTTTCTCTCCCTCCCTCCTCTTTCCTCCTTCCTTCTCCCCAGTCTTTCCCTCCCTGTCTTATCTCTAGAAATGTCGAAGAGCTGCCATTTCCATTACTTTGCTTGCTTTGCAATTTGCGTCGTTATTTTAACGCGTTTTCCTATATTCTTTTTTGGCCATTTTAAAGTAGAGCATCGGCCTGGCCATCAATCATTTTAGCCAAGTTAGAGAGAGGGAGGGAGGGAAGAGAACGCGCTGTTAGCCTCAGCCGAGCTGTTGAGCTGTCGACTCGAATGCGTATCGGGGGGCGTATCATATGCCTGTCTGCCACGCCTCCCCGCCCCCGCTCCCCATTCAGCATGTCAACAATACAAATGATGGGCGCGTTATTCGCCCAAGAGTGGGCGTGGCTAACAACGGCAGCTAACTGTAATAGAGATAAATTCGCATCATTTTTTGTCGCTGTGATAAAAAAAAAGAATATAAAAGCAGCGTACAGTGAGACCAAACAGTGTACGCACAGCTAAAGTTCTGGTGGTTCTATCTCTCTCTTGTCTCCGCACTGTCGCCCTCTCTGTTCAATCAGCGGGCTGACAATGTCATTTGGCGACCGCTTTTAATGATGGCACCACAACGCAAGGTGTTCCTGGATCCAAAACAGCTGCCGGGCATCAGCGTGTAATCCGCTGGCCACAAACGAGTGCCCCCACTGTGGATGAACACCCTACTTCAGCTCACTCCCGTGCCTCTGCGATTATTATCATCAATTTTCCGCCGAGTGAGTGAGTGATGATTGTGCCAAAAAGAACCTAACGGAAACAGGCACGGTACTTGGCTTAGTTGTTGGCCCAGAACCCTGACGGGTACTTGGGATTATGGGTTTGCGGCAATGATAAACAGAGAAGAGAAGATTTGTTTATTTCTTGGCTTACAAAAAAGCAAAAAAATGCACAAAGCTTTAAAATTGTGATCAAAATGGTATTTTAGGGCTCGCGCACACTATAGCTTAGAGTTCTTTTATCGTTTAGGCTTTCACATTTAAATAAACAAACGCACTGCTTTTATAGTAGTAGAGCTTAAATATTTTTCATCGAATCTAAGCTCCGTTCCGCTTCCTGCTCCACATTCTATGGTGTGCGCGAGCCCTTAGCTAGTTTCTTTTCATTTGCTTGGTGCTCTAGATGGAGTTCAAAATCCAGAAAGTGCTCTCACTTATTTTTTTATATATCCTTGATAAATTTCCATACTTTTTTATATTTAATAAAGTTAATTTAATTTACAAGTAAGTAAATCCAAGCACTGGGCATCTAACAGTCGAGTGGTTCAATTGTCGCATTCCTTGTTGTTGCTATTGCTATGTGGAGTGGGTGGAATGTGCCGGGGGGTCGGGGGGTAGATAAGAGACAAGAGAGAACAGAACTCCAAAGCCAACTCCGACTTCAACTTCAATTCAGTTTGCGACTGGAAAGCGTTAAAACGAACTCAAGTGGAAAACAATCTAATTTGCTAAAATTCCTTCCGCTTTAGCTCAATCCCTATTCCTCTCTCTTTCACTGTCTCACTCTCTTCGTCTTTCCCCTCTCTATATTCTAGTCTATCTGTGTGTTTATTTGTACTGTTGTATTGCCTGCCATTTTCCTTCAACTCAATTAAAGTTGATGGCAATTTTCCTCAGCTGCCATCTCATCGTTGTTTGTTGTTTCTCGTTCTTGTTCTTGTTCTTGTTGTTGACGTTTTCTTAGCCAATATTGTTAACTGCTTTTGGGTTTATTTAGTTGCCCTTTGCTTGTTTGGATCTGGATCTTCATATATATAAATTTATTTGCTTATAATTTAATTGAAGTCAAAGCAAACTGAATTTGTGTTTCTCCCTTCGTCTTTGATGGATTGAACTGCTCTCGATGGAGCTCTGAAAACTGTGACATTTATGATTAAACTTTGACCCTTGTTTGTCCATTAAGTGAGCTAATTTGTTTAGAATTAAGTTCAAGTATTTATAAGTAATTTAATCTTGTATGTATGTGTGCTTTCCTTTGAATATTGAACATAAATCAAGTTAGGAATGGCTAAGATATTTAAAAGAATAACAAATTATGTATGTTTATTGAACTGAGTTTAGTTTCTTCTTAGATATCTGTTGAAAATATCTTAATTTATTGATTGCTAACATTGATATTGATATGATTTGATGTCATTATCTTTACTTATTCGAATCTATTACTAGACCTAACTAAATATATATTTTATTTGTTACTTATACCTCTACTCTTTTCTTTACTTTACTTGTTCTCCACTATAGTTCAGTTTTTCCAATTTACCCATACTTGCAGCCAAGTTAACTGACCCCTTAAGTACCCTCTTGGAGCTCTGTTGAATATACAAGTATGACTTGATAAGCTGTGCATATATCACAATAGATATACACATCTCTTTTTTTTCGCTTCTTCGCACGCTTGGGCCATTTCTCTGTTAGTTGACCTTTTGCCATTTTCGCTGACCTCTCCTCTCCTGTTCCTTCCCCTTCCACCAAGTCAAAGGACATGCGTTAATCTATTGTTTTGGCAGTCTCTTCCCCCTTGCCAGCTGGTATTATCACTTTTTGCCTGACAAAACAAAAATACAAATATATATGTTTATAAGAATATATCAGAATAGATAGATGTAGGCCTTAAATTGTGTATGAATGTCCTTTCTTCCTCCTCTCTCCCCTCTTTTCCCTATATGCTTGTAGTTGGCCAGTTGGACATTAATGTCATGGAAAATGTTTTGCCGGCGATTGGAAAGTTGTTTGTCTTTTGGTTCAGCTTGACATTGTGTTATCCTTGTAGCCATCATCCTTGTTGACCATTGGTCAGTGGAGGAGAAGGGCAGAAGGGGAAGGGAAGGGAAACGGGGTTCTTCACTCTAGTTTATGACTTCACGACCTCTTGATATATGAGGCATTTGCATGTGCCATAAATTATTGTTGAGCGGAACGAGCTTTTGGCTTTTCCTCATTTAATATTCATAAATTTCGAGTGTTGGCAAAAACAACGCCAAGGAAAAACAGACAGCAATGTGTGGAAATTGTCTCTCTGTGTGCGTGTGTGTGTGTGTGTGTGTGTGTTTTGGGAAATAAGGCTGACTAATTTGGACTGTTGGTTTGTCATTTGTTTTAGACGCACTTCCCCTCGCTCTACTCTAATCCATATAATCCGCCCACTGCCACGCCCCTCGATGCGCCTGCTAATTGTTTTATGTGCCAAGATTTGTGTCTTCTGTCGTGTTTCGGGAGCTTTTTGTGTCTGCCTCAGCCGCCCTAAACATGTTTCAAGCCTGCCACGCCCACTCGCACAGCAGTTATTGTTTTGCTAAGGGCGGCAGAGGGTGGCAGAGGGGTGTGTGTGTGTGTGTGTGTGTGTAGGTCTTGTTTTCACTTGCTTTTCGATTAGACTTCGCTGCCTCTGCTAACAACATGGAATTAATTCGTTTTATGTTTCCTGTTCCAATGACTTCAAATGTATTTACGAGTAAGCACACTGCGAGAAATAAGTGTGTTGTATTTAAGGTATACAAAATATATAATTTCAACTTTCCATTAAACTCAGACAGTCTGTTTCCTATATTTCAGATGTTAATTTAAATTGTGTTCAACTTGAGAAACATTTTATTATAAATATTAAACATTAAGCATTACAATTGAATGTTTAAATATATTATACATATAAAATTATATTAGAATGTTTATGTTATTAGACTAGTTTTTCTTTAATTGTAGAATTTGTCTAAGTTTAAGGGCGATATCATCCTATCTACATTAAAATGCGATAAATTTAAATCAATTTCCTGACGAAATTGACTGAAATTTTAATAAAACAAAATTGAAAAATGCACAAAAATGCTTTCTAAATTTCTGAAAATAACCATGAAATTGAAATAATATATTTTAAAATCATAAATTAAAATATCAAATACTAATTTTTCTGTAAATTTGATTTAAAATGCACAATTATTATATTAAAATTTCTAAATTGTCATTCAATTCATGAAAAATGTATCTAAAGTTTTAGAAATTTTCATAGAACAAATTTAATACTTTGGAAATCTTTTTAGAGTGTTTAAGTGATAGGAGGTTTTATTTTTTTTGTTTTTGAGTGCATTTGCCGCCTTAATTCTTGTTATCTTTGCTCTCAGTGTATTCGGTATCTGTATCTCATGGATGCTGCTGCTTACGCCTACATATTGATTTTCGTATTTATCTTGCGCTTTCTGCTGCTTTTCATTACTTTTCGCCGATGATTTCTATTGGCCCTGGCCTGAACCTGGACCTGGACCTGCAAGAAGTTGGCTTAAGTCGCCTCGTCTTTGTTTGTGCCTGCAGCGACTGCCTTTGTGCGTAGTTTCCCCCCTCGTCTCATATTCTCTCTTCTCTCCGCTTCTCTGCGCTGCTCAGCTCTTTCTCTTTGGCTTCTATTTATGTTCAGCGTTTTTTCTCCGGCAAGAAAAATGATTGCGAGCAAAGTGCCTGGGCAAAAGGTGAGCAGCATCCCAGTCCCCTTACCCCCTTGCCCCTTACCATGCCCCTTCCCGTTTCCATTGCCATTTCTGCTAGTCTCTCTCAGCCTGGCTCCTTCTGCGTGTGTGGCCCGCGGCTGCCTGGCAAATCTATCAACTGCTGGCTACCATCTATACACAGATAACCCCCCCCCCCCCCTCTCGTCACTTCTCTGTCCCCTCTATGTGTGTGTGTGGCTTCTTTATTGAGTTTGTGCGCCGGCAAATTGCATTAGACACTTGGCGCAGACTGTGGCCAGCTTTAAGAAGCTGCAGCTTTACGAGTCTGCAGCAGCTGCAGCTGCCAGTCGAAATTAGATTTTATCCTTAATATTCCATATCATAACTATCCTAGCTGAACGTAAAATATGCATTGAAAAATCTGAAAATAAAAAAATGTTGGCCCATTAAATCGAACTGCGTTTGCTGAAAGAATTTGAAAAACGACAAAGAAATAACACATGCATGTGGAGAAACCCGAAGCATTTTTATTTGAAATACAAATTGAATATTTTAATTAAAACATCTGTTAAAAATATCTATAAATTTCTAATGACTTTCTTTTGGATAAAACTCCTATTTTTTTGAATTGCTTAAGGCAGCAGCAATTTTACAACTTTTGAGAAGCTAAAACTGCAATTGGAAATTTAATTTTATATACAATATGTGCAGTGATGGACAAAATAATAGAAACGAGAGTCGTGAATATAGAAAGCTGATGTTTTATTCTTAAATCTAAAACATTGCTAAATAGATACAAAAGTAAGGAATTATGAAGCTATAAAAAAACTTATTTTTTCCGAAACAATTTTAAAAATATAAAAAAAATATTGATTCTATTATTTTTTCCATCACCGTATTTATTACATTAATACTATTCTAACAGAATATAAAACATGCATTGAAAAATCCCAAATACAAAAAGGTTGCCCCTTAAAAACCAACTCAAGTGTTTGCTGCGTTTGCTGAAAGATTTTAAAAAATGAAAATAACAAAGCAATAAAAAATTATTTCTTCTTTTTTTTCTGTTTTTTATTTATGGCTGTGGCTCAACAAGTGCGTGTGCCTAGTGTGTGTGTTGTGTGTCTTGTGTGTGTTTCTATTTCTGTTTCTGTGCCTGGCATCCTTTTTCAATCATCAAAAGGCGCTGAGTACAAAGGCGAAGGCAGCGTTTTGTTTGTAACTCGATCGCCCACATCACTCACAACTCACAGCTCACAGTTCACAACTCGCAGCAGCAGCTCCGGTTCTAGTTCCCATTCCCATTCCAGCTCCTACACCAGTTCCCACTCCAGTTCCAGTGCCAATCCCCCAACTCCAAAAGTCCTCTTGAGCCGAGCTGAGCTGTGTGAGAAGCTGGCAGCATTAATGTCTTATTGACAGCTCAGGATTAGAATGAAGCCAAGTGTCTGTTTGGCTGAGTGTGTGTGTGGTGTGTGTGTGTGTGTGTGGTGTGTGTGTGTGGTGTGTGTGTTTGAAAAGGGATTATAAAGCGATTTGTTTGTCGAAAATTATGAATCTGTGGAAACTGGCAGACAACCAGGCAGGCAGTCGACTCGACAGTCGATTCAAGTCAGACAGTTTAGCTCAAGCATCTCCCACACGCTGTGTGTGGTTTGTCTGTCTGTCCGTCTGTCTGTCTGTCTGTCTGTCATCGTCTTCGTCTTCGTCAGTGGCCAATCCCCAAAGTTGTTGAAATTGTTTGGAAGCCAGCTTTAGGTTGTTTATACCCTGCCAGCATCTGAATAGGGCATACGAATGTGACAATGTGAAATAAGAATTGGAATTGGAAGGTTTTATAAATTTGTTTATTTTTTTTATAATTAAATTAAATGTTCTTTAAATTTTATAAGAATCGCATGATAAAAAAAGTTTATTTTTTTGCATATGGGCATTTCCAGAAAAAGGTCAACCTTGCAAAAAAACGCAAAATTGATTAAAAACTCACATCTTGTGAAATTTTCTTCCAAAAATGTATTCAAGCTATTTATTTTATCAATATACGCTAGAAGAAATTCAATAGGATGAACATATAGATTCTACATTGGAATAAATTCACTTTTTCCATATTTTTGCCTATTTTCTTAAAAATTGATTTTCAAAATGGACCGTTTGTACTTTAACGATTACACTAAGTCAGGGAGTAAGATTGTAACATAAACCATTTTAATATATAGAAATATATTGAAAGTTTGATTTAAAACAAGTTCTAAGAGCTATATATCGGAATATAGAATAAAATTTGATGAACAAACTCTTGGAAAAACTAGGTGGAAATGTCACGTTACAAATTACTAAGAAAACTTGTAATATATATAAAACGGTAGTTACATATCAAAATTATTTCTAAAATGGAAAACTATATTATTTTATTATGGTTTAAGAGTATTTTCTTCCAAATTACTCGCCACATTTCGCAGAGTTTCGCATTTGTCAAGATGAAGTCAAACATGACTTCCATTTTTCGTCGCGTTCGCGATGCATTGTTTTCTATAAATAATTAAAAAACGACAAGTCTTCAAAGATTGTCTTTTATCATAAGAATAGAGTTGATTAAATGCATTAAACACGTGAGAAAACATTTTTGAAAATGTCAATTTTTGCCATTTTTTTTTTTCATTTAAAGTCGTACAAATGTCGCGTTCGCGATCCTGGAAATACCCATATATCATGTCAAAAGTCTTTTTTTTATAACAGGGCATCACTTAGTCTATCATTTCAATTAAAGCTCCTTTAACTTGTGTCTTTTATGCATTTTTGATCAATTTTGACTTAAGCTTCGACTTAAGCAAATTGTTTTTCAGCTTAAATCTGAGCTAGTTACAGTAAGGGTTAAATCTGGGAGATATCCAGAGTTGATTAGAAATCTTGTACAATAGTTGTTGACTGGGCTTATCGGCAACCACAAAACAATTCTCCTAAATTGAAGCAACAATTTAATATCTGTATCTCACTTTTAAGCATTATTGTTAACCAACATCTCGTCGGCTTATCTAAACTCAGGTCTCAACTGTCAGACCTTCAGATTTCAGATTTCAGATTTCAGTTGTTCAGTTGTTCAGCTTTCAGCTTCATTAGCTCAGTTTATCAATGTTATGCGGACGTTGACAATACAACGATCCATCGATCGATAGAAAGATCCACAAAAACATTTCATTTGAATTTAAATTGGCAATAAAACGCCAAGTTTATCAGTTGCTGAAGTGCCTTCAAAAAAAGAGAGATGAGATTTCGTTTTTCGACCAGTTCCAGTTCCAGTTTTTCCGGTGACTTGTGTTATACAACTCTATTAGTTTTCCATGTGCCCTGTGCATACAAATCAGCTAATTTGCTTTTGGAATGCAACAACTACTTGAGGGTCCAGTCCATTCCATTCCCTGATATCATTCCAAGCCAACGCGGCCTTATAATTAATGTAAATCTTTAGGTGGAACTGACTTTGGTTATTTTCTATTATTTTTATTTTTATCGTTGCGGACATTTGAATAAAATTTCAATTTTCATGCATTCGATTTTGGACAGCGACTAACTGAAAGTTTATCCCCGTTTATCATTGTCTTTCCAGAGGGCCAGAGACAGACAGACAGATGGACAGATTGTCTGTGTCTCTTTCAGTCTGAAGTTTTGAGTCTCTTTCTCTCAGGCATTGCTATTATATTTTTGCTAGTCAACTCAATTACTTTGTTGCAAATGCTTTTGCCATTACCTACGACACTAGGGGCAGACAGAGAGGGAAAGAAGAGAGAGGGAGAGGGAGAGGAAGTGCTTTAGGTCCAGTCATCATGACAGGCAGGCCAAGTCTCTGTTTCCCAGTTGCTTCATTATTAGTGCAAATTATGGTATCAGCATCTTCTTCTACTTCTCTTTCTACTTCCCCTACTCTTCTCTTTCCGTTCTTCACTACTCTTCATTTTCCTTTGTCCTTTTTACTGCCTGCTGTTGTTTCAGTCCCTGGGAATTGAGTTGATGACTCGCCCACAGTCAAAAAAAAGTTCCATGCGCCAAAGAAAAAAATAGGAAAAGAGCACAGGAAAAAGAAGAAAATTCAAGGCACGTTTCCCTCGCCTGTGTGTAACATGAACTTGTCTGTATCCTTGTCTATATCCTTGTCTGCATCCTTGTCTATGTATCCTTGTCTATGCTTTAAAACCTAGTTGAAACGGACAACGAAGTGAAATCAAATTTGATTGTCGGTGTCAGTCCCAGTCACATTCATAGTCACAGTCATAGTCATAGTCAGTTCATGTCCTTGTCCTTCTCCACTGACAGTCACTGCTAAGATTATACGCCCACGCAGCTTGCTTATGTGCCCAAATTTGACGCTCAATTATATTAAATTATCTGATGCGGAATAAATAACTGAGAGTTGAAGTCTTTTTACCAACATTTGATGCATAAATTTCTTATTGTAATTTTTATAATTTTTATATATATATTTTAATATTTTATATAAAATATTTAACCCTGCAATTTAATCTTCGCTCTGTTTTTCTCTTATTTTTCTTAGTATATTTTATTTCTTTTTAGCAATATTTTAATCACAGATTTCTAAATAAATAACTGAAAGTTGAAGTAAAATTCCCAATATTTGATGCATAAGTTTCTAATTGTAATTTTTATCATTTCTTTTAAAGATAAAAATATTTATTTATTCGCTTTTGATAATTATTGACAATACTTACACTTAAAATCTGTTTTTACTTGTATGTATTTAATTTTTTATTACTTTTTTATTTATTTTTTTTTATAATATTTATTTATTTTCTTTTGATCCTGCAATTGAATCTTATTGCCGTTAATTATTGACAAAACTTTCGTTTGTTGTCTGTTTTTAGTTATATTTGATTTTTTAGCAGTATTTAAATCACAAATTTCAACAAATGCTTTTCGCTCTTAAATGTTATTAAAGAGCTTTCGTTTTATAATTATTGTTGGTATCTGACTCGGTTTAATTAGTATTATTTATTTCAGAATATTCAGCCATATTTTCTGCGCTACGTGTCAGCTCATAACAGAGGGAGAGGGCGAGGCAAATAAATTGCAAGGGGGGTAAATTGAAGTCAACTATCAGCCAGTGAATTTTTGTATTAAATTAAAAACCAACTCGCATTGTAAACATTTGCCAATGTTGCAATGTTTATGCAGTTGTAGTACAGATCATCGAGAGAGAGAGAGAGAGAGGGGGGAAAAGAGGTGGACAGAGGGTCTGAAATGGGGTGGTAAACGTATTAAATTTCAATATGCATTTTGGCCCCATTTATATTTAAACGCATTTTATGCGACTCGGGGCCAAAATAAAAATATGCGAAAATAATGTTCAAACATTTGTGCTAATTAAAATACTGTGTGTGGGTGTGTGTGTGTGTGTGTGTGTGTGTGTAAGGGAGTGTGGCGTTGTGTAAATACAGAAAACAAATACAAAAAGTATGCAACGAGAGAGAGAGAGAAAGAGAAGGGTAGAAAAGAGAGAGGGAGACACAGACGTGGCAATTGTAGGACATGTGTAATTGCTTTTCAGCCAACAATACAATAAGTTGTTGTCTATATTGTTATTGTTGTTTTTATAATGTCATGTATGTACAGTTACATTGTATTGTATTGTATATATGTATATATGTGTATATATGTTTTTGGGTGGGCGTTTTTACCCCGACTTCATTCAATTGGCAAACATTGAAGCCCGCGGCACGAAAGCGATTGAAACTGAAGACGCTTTGGACATTGGACATTGAACGACGACGACGACGACGCCCACGACGCACTTGAGGCATGTGGCAGCTGTGGCAACTCTGGCAACTGTGGCAACTGCCAACTGGCAGCTGACAGCTGTCGCAACAGAAAGCGACTCCACTGCCATATCAAAGGCAAATCAAAGAGCAAAAAAAAAAACAAAAACAAAAATAGGAGATACTTACACAGAACAAAATAAGCTGTCTAAAATTAAAGCTTTAAATTTAAGTGGATTTTGGCGAGAATTTTAAATGTTTGTATTTATTTAAAGTCAAATAAAGTCTTTCAAGTCAAATAAAATTGACTTTAAAACATAATTTAAAAATATAAACTGATAGGATGCCAAAAAAAGAATAGAACATTCAAGTATTTTAAGTTTGATAAAATGGTTAAACTACGACTAAAGGCGGATCAAATGAATCAACTTCAACATTTGAAAAAATTCACAAATATATAGTTTTCAACTACAAAATTGTTATCAAAACCCGATTTTTAAAACATTTGCTGAGAGAGAAGTAAAAAATCGAACTTGCTTTAAGAATAATTAAAATCACCGATCGTTTCCAACTATTTGAGTTCGATTTTATTAAATTATTATGACAAAAAAAAATTTAGAAATTAAATACAATTTTTAAATTTAAATTAAATGTATAACTGAAAAGATATAAGAGTTAATTTTACAGCCAGCGATATTCTCAAAATCTCTCAATATTTTTTTCAGTGTTAAAAGGGGGAACTCACGTGTCTTTACAATTTATTTGAGGCATGCAGCAAAATAAATTTATTAATAGCCAACGTCAACGTTGTCTTCGCACAAAAAAGAAGAGGAATTACAGCCACCCACACGGCTTGGCTTGGCTTAAAGCCCGTTTCAGCCAGGTACTCCACCCATACCTGTGTGTGTGTGTGTGTGTGTATGAGTGTGTTCATTCATTCAAAAAGATCCACAATTCGCATTCACAATTCGCTTGCGTGAAGCAAAAAAAGTTCTCGCTGCGAAAAACTCGCGTCAATTTATGCGCATCACGTTTTCTCATTTTCGAGAATGACTAAATATCGTTTACTCCACTCGACAGCAACAACAACAACAACAATAGCAACAACAACAACAGCAACTCCAACACCACTGTGCAGCAACCACAGTGCACCACTCACTGCTCAAAGTTTGGCCTGCAGTTGCCGCTGCAGCCAATGGCAAAAAATATTATTCAACCATTTGCCACGTGAAAAGTTTTCAACTTTTATACAACTCCCTCTCTCTCTCTCTCCTCTTTATATCTCTGTCTCTGTCTATATACAGGGGTGTGGCAGGTGCAACGGTAGTTTATTTTTTTGGTGGCCTGAAGACCTCACCTGAAGTTGCATATTTCATTCGGCGTTGAAGTTCGGCAACTGGCCGAGAGCTGCTAATGCCAGAAACGTGCCGACTTCATTCGTCCGCCATCCGGATCCCGAATTCCGGATGATGGCACTGCCTGAAGGGGGTAACTCTGCATCCGACTCTGACAGAGGCGTCGTCTGCAGTAGGTGGGGGGAGAGGGTAGAGCGTAGAGTTTGCTTATCACTCCAAGCGAGCAAAGTTAACTTTTAATTGCTTAATAAACTTTTGCCAGATGGCAAATATTCAGTATCATTAGTTGTAGTGCTTGCTGTGAATGTGTTTTTGGTATATTTATATTACCAAATTCTGTAAGGTTAAATATAAATAAAGTCTTTATAGAATAAACAAATTTGGATTTTTTTTCCCATCTACAAAAAGAATTTGTCACCTCTTCCTATTATCTTATAACTTATTTAGTAAATTCAAGTTTTCGTATTACAATTACTTTCATTAATAGCAAAAATAATACAAATTAAATATATCTAAATATTAATTTTAATTTTTGAATATTTTGTTATTAATAAGTGCTTAACAGTATTGACACCTCTTGCAATCTCGTTCACAAATTAATTCTTCTGTCCAGTTGAATTCTTTATGAAATTTATCTGCAACAAATTCAATATTTATGTTCAAACTCAAAAACCAAACATTTTTTAAATCTAGTTCATGTGTTTGAAAAATAATTCCCATGACGATTTGCCACATTCTATCATTCTCATCTATTCATTAGTTCATTTAGCAAATGCTTATGAAATTCCAACAGAACAAGGCAAGAGGGGAAAGGGGAGAGTAGCCTGGCCCCCTTCAAAGCTACGCCACTGGCTGCATCTCTCTCGACTGAAATCAAATACAAATGCTGCACTTGGCGCTTGCAAATTAGTGTTAATTTATCATGATTATTGTTTCACAACGATTCGTAAATTGAGTTCGTTTAGTCAACTAATGGATGAAAAGCAGTTGCAGATATGTGTGCTGAAAATGGAAGGGAGAGAGTCAGTGAAAGGGCATGGAATATTTTTAATACAGCAAAATTCGAGTTGAAAACGGAAACTGTAACTAATGCTGACTTTCAGACTGATATCAAACTGTCAAGCTGTCAATTCTTGTTAGTAGCATTCGGGGAGTATCTAAAATGCGGATGAAAGGAAGGATGAAGGAAGGATGAAGGAAGGAATGAAGGAGGGAACGAATGAATGGAGTATGTGCTGCCAATGCTGCTCAAAAATTCAATTTCCAGTTGAAAAGATACATCGACAGCAGCAGGAGTCGCTGGTGAGGAGGGGGAGAACTCATGTATCTTCTCTACTCGTGTAGTAGCTTGTGTATCTGTGAGATACAAATTGGAAATAGGTAGAAAACAGTCATTGAAAAACGATTGCTGACGTGGCTTTGGCATGTGATGCATGACTCCTCCCTCCCTTTCTCCTTCCTGATTCCTCATTCCCTCTGCTCTGCTTTTCCCTTCTCCTGCTGGCCAGGATTAGGAAGAGATACTCTCTGTTGTCTCTTAGGCAGCGCTGCAAGAAATGAAAAATGTGAAATGTGAAAGCTGGAAAGCCTTGCTCATATTGACAGCACAATTAAGACTTTAATTGGAAAATGTTTCGAATCGAACCTGAAAGAATAATCTATATAAATTAAATAAGAGTATTTAATATTTAATGATTAATTTTAAATCTTTTCCAATAAAAATGATTAATTATTGAATCTAAATCATACAATAACTGGAATATAACATTTTTATAATAAAAATGGATTTTTAAGTAGAAACAAATAAATAATTTAAATATTATTTCAAAATAGTTTTAGTCGGATAAAAATAAGAGTTTAATTTTTAGTTATTTGACAAATTTCAGCAATGAATTTACATTTTATTTCAAATCGTAATCGAATACACTAACATTTATCCCCTCTATCTCTGGTCTATTTTCTTTAGCCATCGATTTGGAGCTTGGAGCCAAGGCGAGTGTACAAAATGGAGTAGACGACAATTGGCAGTCAAAGGATTGTTAGCAGACAATATCTCGAGCAATTGGGAAAACTCCAGTCCCTTTTCCAGGACAACAGCCGGACATGCCATCAGTTGCCAACATCAGCGTGAGCTCCAGCGCCAGGACAATGACGATGGTCAACATCCTGCCTGGCCAGGATGCGCGTCTTAGTTACATTGTAAATCAAGTCACATCCGCCTCCGTCTCAGCCACATCCTCGTCCTCCTCCGACTCCTCCGCTTCAACATCCTTGCCCATATTTAGTCCGCCGCGCATCGAGAGCTTGGTGGCAAGTTCAGCGGAACAGGACTTGAGCAGCTTTGGGGATGTGACATTCGACATCTTCGATGACGACGACGATTTGTTTGGCTCGCCAATGGCCTTCGATGCCAGCGAGCAGGGACTGTGGAACGGACGCTTTGTCCCGCCCCCGCCCCGGCCGCCCTTCTTTGTGGACGAGCCCGTGCTGAGCGACGGTCTAACCACATGTGATTTATGCTCCTGGGCCATGCCCACCAAGAGCACATTCATGTTCGAGGGCACGATAGGTAAGTCTCCCCCCTCCGAGCTGCGAACTGCGAACTCCAAGCCCGATTGTCAACAGCTTTAACCTTGCCATTTCTCTTTCCTTTTTTCCTTCCTTTATCCGGCAGAAAAAGCCACGGAACTGGGCTGGCCGCTGACGTTGATCATTGTGTCCGTGTTGTCGGCGCTGCTCGGCGCCATCATCATGATTGCCGTGGTTCGCTGCAGGCGCAAAAAGAGCTCCAACAATCGCAATGGTGAGTACTCCAAACACACACACAGTGTAAGCACAGTGGGCTAGGCACAGTGGTATCAACATTAGACAACTTTGAGTTTAGTAAGAAATGTCTAAACATAATAAAAGTAGACCAAAGTTCAATTACGATTTATTTTATAAATAGGAAAAGTAAATAAAAGCGATTAAAAAGAATATTCGAACACTATATGTAATTTACTGATGTACAAATATATCGAAAAATTGAGAACTCGATTTTCGCGGAACCGATTTTTAAGTACTTTAACTCGATAGTTTTTTTTTATAAAAATCAATCGATTTAATTAAATTGATCTTCATATAAATTCGACAACTGACTGGAGTTTATTGTTCATCGTATTTCATTTGCAGAATTAAATTCAGCTAATTATGACAGAAATTGATTGAATGCTAAAACTTGGTATTTAAAATTTTGAATTTTTGAAAAGTGCAGAGTCTCTGCGCTTAAAAATCTTTATTCGAAGGCACAAAAATATATTAATGAATTAAATTGTAATGCTTAATGAGCTTAGAGGTCAAATTATGATCAGAATAATGAGCAAAGTTATGAAAGTTTGAAGTTGGTCTGATTTTTGACCTAGCAAACTTTACAAGTCAAAATTAACGCGTTTATTTTGTATTGAAAACTACGTTTGATTTTAAATTTTTTTTTTTTTTTTTAATTCGATATATCGTTAATATTTGTATTTACATTTTTAGAAAAAATATACTATATCTAAGTATGTGAACTGAATTTAGTTGAAAATAAAGTTAAACCCACTGTGCAGTAAGTTAAAACTAATTTACAATAATAAAATATGACTTGAGATACATTTCAAAAATATATCTTAGCATAGATTACAGAGTATCTTCTAATCGAGACATGTTTTGTCCGTATGCAGCCTTCTTAGACTTAAGTTGCCACATTGCCACCAATACTGAGTGCGTTTCTCTCTCGCTCTCTCTCGTTGCAGACACACACGTTCAGTGGTGGTCGCGCAACAAACGCGCCCACGGCGTCAACGGGACAATGGGCGGCAGCGGTGGTGGTGCCCCCAACGCCGGCGGCAACAGCGCCCACAACAACAACAACAACAACAATCATCTGAGACGCAGCAACATTTACACAGCACACCCGGCGGACAGCATACGCGGCCTGCAACCGCTTCCCCTGCCCCTGCCACTGACGTTGCAACTGCCACTGCCGCCCACGCTGGCGGCAACAGCAGCAGCAGCGTCAGGGCAACAGCAACAGTTGCAGCCGTTGCAACAGCAGCAGCAGCAACAGCCACCACATTATTTCCATCCATATCATCATCATCATCATCATCACGCAATGCCGCAACATCATTATGAGGATGCCGCATATGAGGAGCCCGAGTATCATCAGCCGCAACAGTTGCAACAGTTGCCGTTGCCGTTGCCATTGCAGTTGCAGTTGCAACATGGCAGCTCCAACTGCAACTCCGTCTCGAACTCCAATTCCAACTGCAATTCCATGTCGTCGGTCACGTCATCGCCAGCGCCCACAGAGGCGGCAGCTCATTGGCCGCCGCATGCCACGGGATGTGGCACCATGGTGGTCGCCAGCTGAGATGCCGCCGAGAGCTGCACATGGTCGCGGCGACGGCGACGTCGGCGTCGGCGCAGCCTGAGCAGCGGCTGGATTTGGCAGTGACATGTTGCACGACGGCAACATCAACATCAACAGCAACAACAACAGCAACATGCAACATGCGGCAGCAACTTGCGGCGGCAGCAGCAACAGCAACTCAATAGCCGTTGTCTACTTAAAATGCGACTCACAAATTCTGGTGCAGATCATAAAAAGGATTACACGTAGCATTTTGTGAAGTTTATATAATATTTGTGAACCAGTTCCTTTAAAAGGATACACACTCCCTGGTATGTATGTGTATGTGTATGTGTGTGTGTGTGGTGTGTGTGGTGTGCAGCAGTGTTGCCAGCCTTTGACAGGGTAAAAAAAAAGCCAAAAAGATAAAAAGTGCTCTTTGCTTTTAGATTTTATAAGTCACTTTGATCGTTATTTTACCAGGTTAATAAGGCCGTTGTTTTTCATTTTAAAAATAAATTGTCATTTTTATTATTAAAATTGTTCTCCTACGCGTTTCGGCGACATGTTCCGCCTTCTTCAGTCACTTTCACAAATCTCTCAAGTTTGATAAATAAGTTTTTTACTCCGCCAACTTTCAAAATTGATGGAATTCAACTAAATTCATTTTTAAACTGAATCAAAAGGTTTAAAATATAATTTAAATTAATTTATTTATTACATAAACTATACCAATATTCGATAAGTTTGTTGAAATTTATTAATAGAGGACAATTTTGTTTGATCCTAAATAACAACAATAATTAGGGGTGCCACAGAAATCGCTTTCGCTTGAATTTCACTTAAATTTCATACAAATTTAAGTTAAATTCATACAAATTTAAGTGAAATTCAAGCGAAAGCGATTTCTGTGGCATCCCTGAATATCTGCAATTTCGGAAACCTTTTGATTATTCGTTTGCTTATTTTGAACAGCAGTTGCTTTACATATTTTATAGAGATTTGTGCAAAGTGCATTAAATGTGTTTTTTTGTTGAGATTTCTTTTTTTAAATTTGAATTTCTCAATATAAAAATGTGGAGGTGTGCTACAGAAATCTATTCCACTTGAATTTTACTTAAATTTGTATGAAATTAATGTCATTTTTCAGGTGAAAGAGATTTCTGTAGCACACCTGATAAGTTTGCAAATGCATATAATTGTATATAATTTTGTCAGGCTGAAAAAAAGGACAAAAGCAAAAAATATTTAATAAAATCCAGAGTTCCCGCTATTGTTGATATTTGGTTTTTAAAAAAAGCCAGATTTAGCGGAATATAAATAATGCGGGCAACACTGTGTGTGTTTGTGTGTGTGTGTGTAGTGTGTGTGTGTGTGTTTCTGCAATTGGGAAAACCGAAACGAATTTAGTGTCACTTCCACTTCCGTTTTGCAAACTATCGAAAACCAAAATCCCACAGACAGACAGACAAAGTAAAAGCAACGAGAGAAGACTAACAAGACAGAGAGGGCAATAGAGGCAGGAGAGGAGGGGAGGGGAAGGTTATGTGGCAGCATTTGCTCTTTACATGCCTGGCACGTTTCATCCTTTATTGCCGTTCGGCATTAGTACAGGGATTTTGTCAGATTAAAGCAAATAAAGAGCGTGCTTTTTGTTTTTGAGCTTGCAACTGGCAACTGGCAACTGACGGCTTTTCATGCTCCTCATGCCACACAACTTTAAATCGTTCTAACATTGTATGTGTGTGAGTGTGTGTGAATGTGTGTGTGTGTGTGTTAACACTAACAGCATGACAAAGGGCATATATGTTTGTAGTCATAGATATCAAAGCAAAATTTGGTTGAACATGAAGTTTGAACATTGCAAAACTGACAGGCTTACAGTATTACCTCTCTATAGCAACAGTGCTTTACAAACAGACTCTTAATCGCATACAGTGATGCACAAAATAATAGAAACGACAGTCAATTTGCGAATTTAAAAAATGTATCGTTTACATTATTTTTATTATCTAGTTTTCCAACAAATATGACTTTGTTTCGTAGGGAATTCTTATGAGAAATTTAAAAAAATGCGGCGAGTAATGAAAAAATCCGCAGAAATTTCAGGAATTGCAAAATCTCTTTCATTTTTTTAACAAAATTCACAAGGAAATCCGTTGAGGTTTCTGCTGAAAATTTCCCAAGGATTCCCTAACATTTGTTATTTTTGTTGATAAACCAACAAATAGTTAAACAACTAATTATTTTTCCAAATTAAATTTCGTATTAAATTCTAATTGCTTACTATTCTTACATTAAGTTGAAAACAGAAATAATCAAATAGAATTCAAGTCTAACAATTTTAAAAAACTAAAATCAAATATGTGAATTTTTTAATGCGTCTAAACAGTTTCTCAACATACTGTATATAAATCGCTTTGATGCTTAACAGGCAATTTCGCCTAGAGCCTTTGTTATTCTATGTGTTAAGGAGTGTATAAAGGACTTCGTGTGAGTGTGTGTGTGTTTGTGTGTGCGTGTGTGTTAACTGGTATCTGCCGGCATGTTCTCGGCTGCCAATGCCACCAAACTTTGTGGCTTTTCACTTCATTCCTCTTGCTATGTAATTACAAAAACAAATAGTTTCGATTGGCAAACGAGCAAAAAACAAAAAAGAAGTAAACGAAAATCCACAAAATAAAATAGCTTAAATCTCTAATGAAAAGCTTTGCAAATATTGGCAATGTTCTTTTGGGCCTTTATAAAAGGAGAGGAAGGAGAAGTAAAGCTTTGTCCCTCCATTGAGATTACTCACAAAATACTATTTCCCAGTTAAAAATGTAAATTTAAATTTAAATATACTTACTTGCAACAGGCTTAAACATTCATTCATTCATTTATTCACAACACTTTGAGGTTGCATATTCATAAACAATTCATGTCATGCATATCAAATAAGCTTAAAAAACAACTACAACAAAAACAAAGTACTTAACTCGCGCCATTGTAAATACACTGTAAATAAATTCGAGTTAGTTATTTGCAAATTGCTCCAATTAGCAATTAATTGAAAGAGCTGAAAAGTTGCCACAACTTAAGATTTTTGAATTAAAACAGAAACAGAAAACTAAATGAAATATTAATAAATATTATTAAAAGCTGGAACAACCGGCTAACGGTACATTCCTCTTCAAAGTTCAAGTTCTTTGTTTAAGCAATAGTAAAAAATGAAAATGAAAATGAGAAAACAACCAAAGACTAGTCATAAATAATGTCGCTATGTACAAACTATTTTGTAGAAATCGTAATCAAATGAAATTAACGTCACTTTACAGTTAATCTAATTCGATTTTTCCATTCGACACTAATTTGAATGCATTTTAAATAGTTGTAGAAAAACAAAACGAAGCATAAAGTTAAACAAAAAATCAACTGCAATATTGTATTTTAAATATTTATTCATTAAATGCACACATTTTGCATCATAATAACAATTTACAATTACAATAATAATGTTAATGTTAATGATAACGATAATGGTAATACTAATGTTAATGTTAATGATAATTAGCAACTATAATTAATAACTCAAATGTCAACAAAAGGATAAATATTAAACAAATAGAGCTGCGGCGAATTCAACTACTAAATGCAACTAAAAATGTTCCAATTTAGCTTAGCCCAACTAATTATGTGCAACAACAAAACAACTTGACAATTATCAATAATTATTTTCACAATAAATTCCATTTAAATTGTGCAACAAAAACAAAAGCAAAACAACACGCAAAATACAAACAAAAGTCGAGAAAAAACGAAACAAAATAAATACAAAAAGTAAAAATAAAACGATAATTCCTATAAATGCTTTGTTTTAATTTCATTTTATTGGAAAACCATTTAGCGAATTGCGGCAATGAATAATCCATTAACGGATTGAACAAAAACATATTTTATTCATTCCTTGTTATTTATTGTTATTTTCAGATTGAACTGATTACAAAAATTGTCTGTAACTTAATTTTCAATTTGCAGAGAATGTTTGAAAGTTAAATTAAGTTATTTTCATACTGAATTTAGCTTGTTTATTCTGCAGATTGTCAAGTTTGGCTTGGCAACTTGGCCTGGTCTGAACCCGGAGCTGCCATAAACCTTATCTTGACTTCTGCGATCCCTACACAAGCAAATGCATAAAAATGAAAAACGATTTAATTTCAATTTCATAAACCAGAAAAAGATCTCAGTAAAAAGTGAAAGTTTGCGATCGCACATTGTTATAATTTTACTCTTGCAATGACAGGCAGAGCAGAGAGAGAGAGAGAGAGAGAGAGAGAGAGAGAGAGTGAAGAGAGGAGAGAGAAGAGTGCTGAAAAATATTTAGGTTGCCCGGTCAAGATGGAATATTTATGCCATTTATGACACGAAAGTCCCTCGAAACGTGTGCCATGGACGTGCAGACAGTCTCTCTCGCTCTCTCTTTCTCTTTGTTGCTCTGTCTCTGTTGCCACATTTTTGCATATTTGCAGCACGATGCGAGAGACAGCAACAACAACAACAAACAACAACAACAAAAAATCAGTTGGCCAGATAAAGCTAAGCCGAAAATAAAGCGCAACCAAAACGACGTCGTAAAGCCAATCGAAAGCGAAAGATCTTTTTGAGGCGATACGAGTACGAGTATGAGGAGCATATGGACATCTGGACACTTGGACAGATGGATCCTCGTTCACTTGGACCTCTCTTTTGTTGACTGTCTGTGGGTGGCAGCGGGCGGCGTCCGATTTGCATATTGGAACGATTCGAGCCAGGTCCGAGCGAACAGACAGCAGACTGCAGACAACAATTGTGTGTACGACAGCGCCCCAAAACACAACACACTCTCCAAAGGATTGTCTCGCCAGAAAATAAAGTAAAGGAAACAAAAAGTGAGATCTGTTTGTCGTGTGGTGGAGTCAGCGCAAAATGTCATGCGGTTTTATGACTTCATTAGCGACAACCGTCCAGGAATTTAATGGCCACTCCAGCGGCAGTTGTTGCGCTTGTTGCAGTTGCAGTTGCAGCTGACAAACAAATTTGTGGCACATTTTCGTGCATTTGCCAAGCGCTTGATGAGCAGCCAAACAAAACGAAAGTTTAGCTTAGACAGAGAAAAATATACGGTAACTAATCAGAAGTTTTGTCCAAGCAATCGAAGAACCTGGTCGACATGTCACGAGCCATGGCAATCAGAGTGACAATGATGATGATGATCATGATGACAATGATGATGATGATGATGCATATGAGGTCGCCTTATAATGAAGTCGTGCATGCCACAAAACGACAGCTTTAGTATGGTTCGATGATTAACTAAGCAACTCGCTCAACTGCATAGTTGACACCTTTAACTGCAGCGCGGGAATTGGCGCAGATCACAAAATGGAAATGAGAATGCAGATTAAATAGTTAAGAGGCAAGGAAAATGTCGAATGTTGAAAGTATGGGGATCTTCAGCAATATGAAAGGATTAAGTGTACAACTAAAGATTACAATAAATTTCTTCAAATTTCCTGGACCTCACAATGTTTCTACACGGAGTAGAAAATTTGGAAATTTTGCTTTCAACTTTTCTAAAAAATGTTAGGAATAATGTAAAAATGTAAAATTTTTTATTAATCATATTTTTAGATTAACTTATCACTGCGGACGGCAGTCCGTGCTAGTGACGAAAGCAGCACGAAGGGTACGAAAGGTATATTTAGACTCTACAGATTAAAAATATAAACTGTTAATCTCCCAATCAAATCTTAGGCCAAGTTGAAAGCAGGAAAATTGCATCGTTTTTTAATTCATATTTTGATGAACCTAGTAAACAAACCGTCCTAAGTAACACATTTCTGTGAATTGAAAGCTGTTTTTATAAACAAATTTAATTGAAATCAACTCGACATTTAAGAGTCATATTTTGGGGTTAATTAGATTTAGATATCTAGCACTTTAATTACGGAAAGCTTAAGCTCGATTCGTTTGATTTATTGAGGGAACTCGAACTCGAGTCGAACTCGAAACGATATGTTACCTTCCAGAGGACAGACACATTGTGAGCTGTATGGCAATATGTATATTTTGGGAAAACAAGACACAATGCTCGTAGATTGACGTTTACAGGCTTTCAATAACTTTCCATTGGATTCGATTCGGCAAGCCCACACTGAAAGATACATTTGTCGGATAAGAAGAAGTACAGAGAGCTCAACTGACATCGCTGACTTCTGACTTGAGCCTCAGGCTGAATCTGAGGCTGAGGCTGAGGCTGACGATAATGTCGTCGTTGTCGTTGATGCCGACAGGCGAATCATTCCCCAATCCCCATTCCTCAATCCCCACTTCTTCGTTCCTCATCCCAGTGTTGCCACGATCGAATGCCACATGCATCATCATTATTATCATCATTGTCAGCTGCATGCAAGCGAAAAATTCAACTACTGCGCATGAATGAATCACTGAGGAACCAGGCTAAAAGCACGGGCACGCCGTCTAACGAGATCGCTGCCTAGATGATGCTCATGCTCAGGGAGGGATTGGGGAATGGAGGAACGGAGGAACACGGCATCATGCAACGTCTAGCGAAAGTCGCGACAAAACTCTCATTGAGTTTCTTAGAGGCAATGGCAAAGCGCGCCGTGTAGCTCCGTAATGATGAATTAGGCTGCTGTCATGTCATGACAAAGGCGCTGCATCTGCATGCGATTGTCCGCACAGTGGGGCAATTATCAAAAGAGTTTACTTGTACATATATTTATATTTTAATTGCAGTCAATTATATAAATAAAACAATAAAATAAATAAAAATAATAAATTAAAAATGTGTTTTTAATATTATTGCTATCATATACTTATACAAATAATAATAATATTTATAATATAATAATATTATTTAATATTAATAATAAAATAAACTATACTTTTACAAATAATGAAATGTATGCATTCATTTCGTAGCAAATATTCAGGGGTGCCACAGAAATTGCTTTCGCTTGAATTTCTCGTAAATATCATACAAATTTCTTGTAAATTTAAGTGAAATTCAAGCGAAATCGATTTCTGTATCACCCCTGATTGTAATCATATTTCGTGTATTATATTTTTTGTTCACACTTTCTACAGCTTAGTTCCACTGTGCGGCGCACAAGCTGCGGTTGCGCTAAGTAAGTAAACACTGGCAAAATGCAATTGCAATTGCGAATATTCAAACGTAAGTAGGAAGTGGAGTCTTAAATGAGCAGCCAAAAAACAACAAAACACAAAAAAAGATGGAAGCAAGCCCAGGAGAGATGCCTGTCTGACAAATCGTTTGCTGTTCGACTTAGCCAGCGTTTACTGTCTGTCTGTTGGCTGCCGTCTGGCTGGGATTGGCGCTGCTTGATCCTAAGTGAAATTCGGTGTACAATATGCGATGGATTTTCTATTTATACCCTGTCTCCAAAACAATGGCTTAAAAGGGTTTAATAGTTTCGTAAATAAGACGAACTATCGATTGTTCTTGAATCAATATGAGGTCATCTTAAAACCAAACACTTGGAAAACTCAAAAGGCCTAAAAACGAATATCATTGGTGGGCACAGGGTATATTGACTGTCGAGTGCACTCGTCTGTAGCCTTTGCCGCTTGTTTTTCTTGTAGTCATTTTTTGTGTTGAGGTTTTTACTGAGGCAATCTAGACGATCCTCGGTTGCATGCAAATGTTGAGAGGGAGAGAGGAGGAGAGAGAGAGTGAGATAGAGAGAGAGAGAGAATGTGTGTACTGCCATTTGTGGGCTGTGGTTTGATCCGTTGGCGTTTTGCTAATTAATTGTGGCGACTTGTCGTTGGCAATTAGTTGTGGCATAAGCAGATGACATGTTGTGTCACGTGTCATGTGCTGTTGGATGTTGCAACAAATGAAGTTATTATCCATGCCACAGAACAGTTGCTGCTGTTGCTGCAGTCGCTGCTGCTTGGCCTTCTAGCTGCTCAGGTTAATTGCCAACAATAAGATTCAATCAAGCTAATGATGGAGCAGGCTGCACCAAGCAAACCAAACCAAACCAAACCAGCTTCCAGTACTTGCAACAGCTTGCCCCTCTCCTGGTTTCATGTTCCGTGTTGCATGCTCCACACAATTGCAATTTATGACTGGCTTCAACTTGCTGCAAGTTCGGCTGAGGAGACGAGCAGGAGGGGACTGTGGGGCGACCTTTCGGGGTCGCATGCATACAACGCAACCTCGCTGCAAAACTTTCTTCGAGCAGCCCCAAATTATTGATCAACTGGAAGAGAACGATTAAGTTCAGCTTGTGGAAGATTTGATACTCTTACTTATTTTACAGAGCATTCAAAATAATTGCCACAATTTACCTGTTAGCTGAACTTTAGTTTGTCAAAGGTGCAATGTAATTCAACAGAATATCAGTCATAATATTTAAATGAGCAATTTAATTAGAGATAATATTTAATATCTCAGATTTTATTTTGGAAATTTAATGATTTTATTTCGGATACATTTTTACACAAAAATTGATTTAACTAGATCTTAAAATATCTTCTGGAAGAGTATTTAATTTTCCAGTTTGGGAAACGCAAATAGTTTAGTTGCCGCTGGGCTACTACAGTGAACCCTCTGCCAATGGTTTCCAGGGGCAAATCCCATTAATGAAGTTAACGACGATGCAATAAGTAGCTGGGATTACTTTCTGAGCAGCGATTGAGATGCTCAGGCGGAAATTAGCTAAAGGGAAGCATTAAGTAAACCCAAGACTTGTTTTTAAATTGTATTTTATTCAACAAAAATAAATTCGAACAGGTGCTTTTTATTCCAGGGTCTCTATAGATAATACTACTTTACTAGGAACTGCTTAAGTCGAAATTTTCTTGATACAAATGTCTTCTAGGTTTCATTTCTTAAGTGTCATCATTTCAAGTTCATTATTTTTCCCAAGAGAAGTAACTACATTTCTAGGTGTCATGTGGGAGCTACTTAAGGCGAGTGTTTTTGAGATATTCTCACTTTTGTATTGGTATTTCATCCTTTCTCGGTGTACTAAAGAAATTGTTATTAGCGTGATTATTTTTGGTGTTTTATGGCAACTACTTTAGCCAGAGCTCTCCAAAATTCTTCCCTTTTCAGATGTCAAATGGGAAGCATCTAATCCAGGCTCTCCAGCAGCACCGTCAATATGCTATAGCATTGTTTGAGTATCTGTAAATTGTAGAAAATAATATAGATATATTAAATGCCAAACCCTAAAAAAGACTTACGGCCATATAGCTGACGAGATTGAAGGCCGGAAACGGACTGGCGGCCATGCTGAGTGGCAGCTGCGCCCGCTGCATGACGAACATGACATCCCGTTGGATATCCGGCCTATGGGGTGACCAGATGTAGACATCGTAGGCAGCCAGGGCCACTTTCTGGGACTGCTCGGTGACCATGTCCCCGGCAACGCACCAATACGAGAGGTGCAGAAAGGATAGAACCATGAAGATGACGAATCTCGCTGCCACCGTGGGATCGTGACGGGCGACGAGGGACACGAATGTGGACAAAGAAATCAGGAGAAACGAGGCGACCATCTGCATTATCATTGGGGCATAGAAGACCTTATTCACCCGATCCACAAGGCTGTTAAGAAGTGGAACAAATTTAGTTATTGATTGCATCTGTAATCGGGACTCACCTGATGATTCTCTGATGAAACGCAACCAGTCTGTAAAGTTCCTCTCTAAAGAGTTGCTCATTTTTGCGGCTCAGTTTGGCCAAGCCCTGCAGTTCCAGGCACATGATCTTCAGGTTGCAGCCGAGTTGGGTAAAGATGTGCGAGGACAAGAGATCGGTGTACAGAATGCAGGTCATGTTGTAGTTGAGAAAAATACATTGCCAGATGTAGATGAGGATGTGGGCAAAGGGATGCTTCTCCGGATCGTGCAACTTAAAGGGATAGACGGCGTGAAAGGGCAACTTCTGTTTGGTCCAAACCGGCTGCGACAGGGCCAAGATATTGAACAGGCCAATGCCAATGTGCCAGCCCAGACCCAGAGTGGACTCAATTAAAAACAGATTGCGTTGTTGGGCTCGGATCTCATTGGCAGTTCGTTCGTTCTTCAACTCCCGATGACACTTGTCGATCTCATCGATAACTTCGTCCACGTTATCGGCACAAAAGTAAAGATAATGCCACTTGAAGATCAAGTAAAATGTCTAGGGAACATACAATTACTAAGTAAACTCTAAAAATATGTAAGTCAATACAAACTCCAATGACCCATAGAAGGTCCTGACCCAGGTCGACGATATTATCCGATGATTCCGGCAGCGCGCACAAAAGTGTACTGGAAAAGATCACAACTTGAGCCAAAGTGGATTTATGCCAGATACGACGAATGGGCGAGCGACGTTCCTCCTTATTCGGAAAGTTGCACAGAACTCTATATATATAAGTTAATTAATTAAGAATTTAAATGAGAATTTGAATATATATGTCTTACGTGAGCTGCAATCGATTGTAGTAGATCGATGAATGTTTTGGATGCTTCTGATATCGCAACACCTGCCAATAGTCAATGGCCTGTTCGTAGATGCGTCTCCAGCTCTTCTTCATCTCCTTGGACTTCTTACAGTCGCCCATTGAACCCGATTTAAAGTAGACTGACCAGTTGACTTCTCATCACCAGCTTATATAGCTATCGAGGTTTCAGGGCCGCACAGCTGTAAATCAATAGAGAATTAAATATTAATATTTTGTAATATACTTATACTTATAAACTGAGGATAAGAGCTATTATTTAAATAATCTTAAAAATTATGAATTGCTCCTTTTGGAAGAGGTATACTTTAAATTGAATAAACTCTTATTTTAAATTTTGTTTTTACAAAAGAAAATTTGACTCTTATTCTTGGTCTTAATAGAAATATTCTGAATTAATAAATAAATAAATATTTGTATTTTAAAATCATAATAAATCATAAACTTTTGTTAGGAATGGTATGAAATTTTATTTTAAATTTGTATTCATAAAATAAATATAATTCATATTTTTAGTATAAATTTAAATTATTATCATTAAGAAATACATTTAAACTTTTACTTCAAAATCAAAAAATTCAAAAAATAAAACTGCCATTTTTAAGCCTTAAGGAAAGGATTTCCTTTGGATAACTACAAAATGATCTTTAATTTAAAAGCTCTTCAAATATATGTTTGTTTTAGTTTTATCTAAAATCTATTAGTTTTCAAAGGTTTCTTTTATTCAAAGACTATTTGAATTACGTATATATTTTAATTTTGGAATATTTTAAACACTTAATTTAGAAAGTATTCTACTCCCAGTTTCATCTTTAAACTATTTCAGCCCTGTTTCTGTATAGTTCTCAAGCAATTTGCAGTGCCACGCCCACATAATGCAAATTACAACAGAATTTTCCAGCTGCACTGAGACTCGATGATTGTTATGGCAATTGTTTGGCATAAACAATGCATATGGACAAATGGAAAATGGAAAAAGGAAAATTATAGTGCAAGGCTCCAATTAGTAGGTTACTGATACGCAGTTTCTGTTGCATGCACATATTTATAAAGAAAAACCATAAGACGATTTTCAGCATTGGCAATATAGTTACTATACTCGTAGATTTCTCAGTTGCATTGAATGTTGTTGGTGGTGCTGGTGGTGCTGATGGTACCGGTGGCTTTGGTGGTTGCTCTGCCAGTTTTGTGTGTGTCTTGCAGTTGCTGCCACAAAGTTTGCACTTTTTATCGTGCGTTTTGTTTACTTTTCCTTGGTTCCTTTTAAGGCAACGAAAAATGCTTTGTACAGTTGCTTTTTATTCGTTCTTCTAAGCGCAAATCTTTAACGGCTCGCAAAATATTGCCATTGCCAAATTTGGTAGTCAACGATATGGATATGGATTCGGATTTGGATATGGATGGAGTCCAGAACGTGGCATTTCTGCTGACTTTTGACTTTTGCCATCGATTCGACCTGAACTCGATTCGACAGAACAGAAACATACAACTCGGTACTGTGATAATGCGTACAGAGAAAAACAAATTCAGGGATTCTGGGATAAAATCAATCTCGGTAATCCCGGATT